>OX422211.1:392215548-392815548 GCA_949130495.1 Sambucus nigra | reverse complement strand
TTTGCTATGTGGGAAAGAAATAGGCATATCTTGCTCTAGGAAACTTAGAATAATGTGTCGTCTTTTGTTTTGGAAACATGATATGATAAGGATTGGATTACTAAGAAGAATTAAAGAAGATTTGGGCTATAATTTGAATATGTTAGATATCAGAACCTGAGTCTAGATGGGATTTCATTTATAATGAATGATTTGGATTGAATAATGTGATGCTTATGAATTGAGTCATGATTGAAGTTATTCTTTGGACTATTAATATTATTATGATGATACTAATATTGTAAGAATGATAGGAAGGGAAGAAGAGCTGATTGAACAAGTTCCGGATAAAGGCAAGGGAAAAGCCAATTAAACTGTCAAGGTGAGTGTACTTATGATTTGTTTCATATATAAATATGAATATAGCTCTAAGAGCGGATTTGTTTGAATACTTCGGTATTCAGGATTTGTTTGGATATTAAAATATCCAGGATTGATTGGGTCTTATGATCCAGGATTGGAATTGGACAAAGATCCAATGATTCGCTGGAACTTATGTTCCCGGATTTGTTATTGCCAATGGGCACAATTATTTGGAACTTATGTTCCAGAATTTGTTATTGCCAATGGGCAGAATTATTTGGATCTTATGATCCAGGATTTGTTATTGCCAATGGGCAGGATTGTTCGGATTTCATATCCACATATTCGATATAGAATTGTTATTCCATTGCAGGGAAGGAGTACCTCACTAAGCTTAATGCTTACGATATATATTTTAACAATTTCAGGTTTGTACGCTGCCAGCTAGGATACTATATGATCGGTAACTTTGAGAGTCGCACCGTTGGAAGAGCTGGGGTTTAAAAATGGGGATTTTATCATTGTTACACAGAAGGTTTTAATATACTCACACATTGTATATATTGATTTAGTATAGATTGAGTTGATCATAGTTAATCAGAATATTGTATGTCCACTTAATTATAACTCTGATGATGATTTTTGTATGGTATAAGAATAATATTATGTTCATTATACATAGTATGTAAGAAAATATTGATAAATGAATCAAATTTCCAATGGGCTTAAGATTATGATCTAGTTATTCCAATAATAAATGATTAGTTGGGAATTTGGGTTTGGGGTGTGACACCGACCCTCTGCTCAACCTATCAAAGGCCGACCCTCTTTGTTGGACCTCTTCACCTCTTCGGCCGACACATCCTTGACTGTGCCTAAGAGGCCGTATAGTGTTATTTGATACCTCATACGGCTCCCAGCAGTCTTCTGGGGCTTCTTCAGCTTCTAGGTCATCATACCTATCCTCTGGGCAAGGGTTTCCCTGCCTCCCCAGGCGCAAGCGCCTAGGGTCAGCAACGTCCCATCGCCGCTGGGGTGCAGGCTGGTCCTTCATTGGTGCCTGGGGTGGTCCCCTGGCGTCAGGATGAGGCTGAACTGCCGCCGGAGTGATCATGTCTGGTGAGACTCCAGGTGGCCTCATCATAGTTTGACTGAGCTTAGCAAACTGCTCCTGCATGGCTTGTTGTGTTGCAGCTAAAGATCTCAAGGCTGCTACTACCTCCGCCATTTCGGACTGGGGGGCGCCTGACTGGAACTAGGCCCTCCACCCCCAGGCGGCGAAAGAGGCGGTGGTAACTCTGGTGCCATATGTTAACACTATAGAGCTTGAGTGGCAGATGAGCTTAGTACCTCACAGGACCTCTTTCAATGGTGAAACACCTCCGCATTAGGGGGAGGCCTGGTTCACCACCAGAGTCTCCGGTGAGGTTAAGCAGAAAAAGAGGAAGAGATAGCTTCTCGTTCCCACAGACGGCGCCAAAATGATGATGCTGGAATTAGCACCACCAGATAAGGTGTTTTCAAGCTCAATTTAAGGACAACAATGGCAACACAGTTATTGTAAAGAAGTAAGAGAATGAGATGAGGAGAAGAGGAGAATACACCAGGATATAAGTGGTTCAGCCTAGATTGGCCTACGTCCACTGTGTGTGTGAATAATCTCACTGCAATAAGGCACTAATGGCCATGGATACAATCTCTCAAGCTTTCTCTCTCTACTGTGTATCTAGACAGAGTTTTAGCTAGGGTTGGATATCTGGGATCCTTTTGCAAGGTAGAGGATGACCTCTATATATAGTACCTAGGGGGTGTAATGTACCCCCCATGCATGCCATGAGCATGTGTGTGGTTACCTCACCAATGTGGGAGTGTCATCTGTCACTGTCACATGTAGAGAATGATGATGCAATATTCTCCCCACGTGTGGGGAATAATCTTGTTATAACAGATTTGTGTCAACGTGTCCTTATCTGAATGTCAGCAGGTGCTCGGCTACCGCGTCTGGTGTATGACCTAGACCTTGGTGAGGCCGAGGTTGGTGAGTCTTGATACCTGTTCAGTCCGAGTGTTCCATGGAGGTCTCATCCTAATCCTAGCCTAGACAATGGACAGGGTCGGCCTGATAAGAGGTTGATCTGGGTGGCTCCCTGCAGGCTCGGCCTATGTATGGCAGAGGTTGCCATTTCAAGTCATATGCGAGTGCTGTTGATCCTTGTGAGGTCCCTTGGAAAGGCTCATAGTAGTGTCGGCCTGGGCCGACCTTGATATGGCCGAGGGGTGATATCGCGTGCCCAAGACTCGTCCAATCGTCTGCCATGGTCTCGGCCGAGGTTGGTGTCTCTAGGCCGAGGTTACACTTGGGGCATATCACCTATATGTCCCCAAGGTGACCGAATAGGTGCCCATTCCTATAATGAAGAAAGAGTTATACTTACAACTTCGAGATTCTCCCAACACCAAACCAAAGCAAGACGAGTTTACCTGTTGATGATTCTCTCTCTCTCTCTCTCTCATACTCTTATATGTGCAAAGTATACATACTTGTTGGTACAAATTGATTTTTTTAAATTTAAAAAGATATTGTTTAGAGAGAGGTTCTTATATGTGTCAAGTATACATACTTGTTCGCACAAATCGATTTTTTTAAAATTTAAAAAGATATTTTTTATTTGAGTTTTTTTATGTGGTATTTATTCATTTTAAAGAGAGAGAGAGAGAGAGAGAGAGACTCAAATATGTGTCAAGTATACATACTTGTTGGCACAAGCCGATTTGTTTAAAATTTAAAAATATATTTTTTAATTAAGTTTTTATGTGTCGTATTTAAACATTCAAGGGACTCATATGAAAAAATCAAGTGTGAAGGTTTAACTTATTTTTATAAATATAAAAAAAAGTTATTTTCAGCTAATTTTTTCATATGGGTCCCTTGAAATATTTAAATACCACACAAAAAAACTCAACTCATATATTTTTTTTTACTATTTTAAAAAAATCGATAAGTTCACATGGTATGTAGACTTGGTATGTATTGGAGCCTGTATATATATATATATATTCTCTACCTTTTTTATGGGACCTTTTATTCAATTGGTATGATTTTTTTTTAAGATACTTTTTTTTCATTATTGGGTTACCCTGGTGAATTGATGATTTGTTAAGTGTAATTGTAACATGTTTTATGACATTCATGACTGTCTTAAAATCATGAGCTTCAGTTTCATGATTTGAGTATTCTTTTTTTTGTTAACGATAACTACTATTTTCTTTAACGAAAGGTAGTGATTCTTTAGTTGTTGATGATCACGTCTTTGTTCTTTCAAGATACGACATATATGTAATGGAATTGTTGATTTGTGGTAACTATTAGATTTTTAGCTACATTAAAATTTTGTAAGTATTTTTCTTTATTTATTATATCTGAACTTATTCAATATCTGAAATTAAATGTTTTAAAATTAGGAGAAAAAGCCTCTCCAAGAGCTCTTGCAAGCGCTAATAAAAATAAAAATTACAAAAATTTACGAATCTTGAACGAGAAGAAGAAGGTCTTAAATTATATTTAAGAGTCGATTTTTCCTCATTAGTTAAATACGAAAATGAATCCACTTGATGATTTTTTTTTCTCTTCCTTTTGATTTCCATCCACCTCATCTTGATTTAAAACTATTGAATTTTTAATGTTGCCTAAAATATCAAAAGAGTTGTTCATTTAAGCATTGAACATTTCATATTGGATTCCTCCCCCCCCCCCCCCCCCCTTTAAACCAAGTTTTCAATAAAAGCACGAGCTTTGACTGAATTAAAAGACATGCCTAAGTCATACTTAGGTAACTTGACATATAAATTAATTTTAGGGCCATCCTTTTCTTACAGTGAATCCATTGTTTGATTTGACAAATTTGAGATGTCCTCTAAAGGAGGCATATCATCATAAGAAGACTCATCATTATCAAAAATATCCCCTGAAGAGGACATATGTTTATTTTATAGAACCATATGCTTTGAGGTGCCAATTTGATTTTCATTCTTTTTAAATCCACATATTTTCCCGCTAAATCCTTAATTGATTCAGCATGGGATTGTTTATCTGATTTTGTTGGAGGCTTTTACTTAACTTTATTCTCTTCACAAACATCTATACTGTTGATTTCTTCTATTTCCAACATATGTTATATATCTTCTAAGATACCAATCATCCCTGAATATACAACCAGTTGATTCTCCGATATTTTAGGACTTCCACATGACCCAGACTCTTCTATTGCCTTCTTTGATGTATTAACACTATAAATTTTATGATTGATAGACATTCTTTATTTGGAGCTTGGACCTATTTGAAAAAAAAACTTTTCATCTCCCTTAGTCGGTTGATAATTATGACACCCCACCTAATAATGTAATGGGTGGCCAGTCCTCTATCAAAATAAAATGTTGGTCTCATATCGCTCATTCTTAGCATCACTGTCGAAACATGATTAATTACTAACCACCTAATTAGTTTAACAAGCAGTGTCAATTTTTATATTTCATTAACATGTAACAACATTAACCAACCGTAATAATTCCTTACCCACTAACCAAAATAAATGAGCACTAAATAAAGTTTGTTTGGTGACAATAAATCTCAACACAAATTATTAAACAAATGCGATCACCAGAAAATATAAAGAACATAAAATAGCCACAATCGCACACAACACAAAATACACGTGGTTCGGCAAAATGGCCTATGTCCACGATGGTGCTCTCTGATTTGTATTTCTATTTACTCCAGGGGAGTGTGTAACACCCCGCCAAATTAAATACCGGGTGATCAGTACTTTATTAAATTAACATCAAGGTGAACAGTTGGTTCATTCTCAGCATCACTATCGTAAAATAATATTTCCAATTTGAACACCCTAAATAATTAAGCTAAGTGTCAAAACCATTTAAAACCTCATTTTCCCTTTATTAAATACCAATAAAAAACTTTTTAATACCCAACAGTTAAGAATTACATAAATAGTAAGGATGGCAATTTTCACACAAGAATTAAACCATCTATATAATCCAAACCAAGTTTAAGAACCATAAATGAAATCATCCTGACAAGAGTTAACTCCCAAGGAGTATTGAACACTGAAAATATAAATGAACATAAATCCTTGACAAGATCTAAATGGAATAGGAAATCGGGCGACACATGCCCTAACTATGAAGATCTAAAGTAGGAACTGATTCAATGACAAAGTCATCTAAAGCAAGGGCCTGCAACTCCCACATATGTTGCAGCACGTCCAATCCGAAGAACCTAAGCATGACGCCCCTGTGGCTGGGCACCTGTAATACATACATATATATACAAGAGAGAAAGAAATGACAGAAAACGGGTCAGATCCCGAGTGTAAAACAATTTAAAATTGTTTAAAGCAAGTATTTAAAATGCTTATCGGTTAATATCACAACCATGTTAGTATGCGACACTCTCTTGAGAATCATCACCTCTCATCTAGTGTGCACTCCTACCGTACCTATAGGACATCCTAGTTATAGTTCCCACGCTAACTAGATTATTCATATGTATCCATTCTTTATAGCCCAAATTATTCCCACGTATTAACCTTATAATACATATAATTATGTTATAAACATATATATATATCCATTTAGATTCAACGTGGATAAGTCCCTTATTAATTCAATTCAACTAAGTGTTTTCAAACATAACTATCTTACATTTCTACTTTAGCCACATAGTAGATATCATCACATGTGTATATATATATATATATATGTTCACTATTTTATATATATACTATACTGCACCCCGAGACACAGCTGCGGTGCGGCATTACTCTGCTATCTTGTCCCAATACATCACGTCGTTGTATAGGGGACTATAGGTTCGGTAAAGATTCCTCGAACAACAAATATCAAATCACAAATAATGGAGGCGAATATAGTTCTCGTACCCATAGGTCACGCACATACCTACGTTCCCATAGTCAGCGGACTTATCAATTTACCGATAAGTTTTTCGTAGTCCTATGTTCTCGAGCGACAAATAAAAAATCCCATGGATTCATCAGGATATGACTGCCCTTACGTGAAAACCTCCAATTGATATTAAGTAAGCTAGGTATGTCATACACGGATACATAATATATGCATAATCACAAAGTCATACATATAAATATTCATATGTTCCAAATTAGGTTCGCCCACGACCCATAATTATTGGCATCCGTGCTTAGCACAAATTTTACTTAATTATCTCGCATAACGAATTCGTCTCTTTTATTCTCATTTATAATTTGCCTCATTCTTACTTCTCATCTCTCGAAGTATTCTCTCTCACTAAGTATAATTATCTGTAGGTATACCCTCACTTACCTTCTAGTCTAAATCTTTCACGAGTCTCAATCTTTTAGTACACATACGCACAATTCCCAATGTATAAATAACTCCCCGTTAACCCACAATTTCATCTCATATTAATTTCACTCAACGAAGTCTACTTAGACCCTATTGGTCCTCTTCATAACCCATTATACTCTATCAATGATGATCAAGGGTTCTACGCATTTTAACCGGACTAAACAAAAAGGGGAAAAATATGCAGTTTTCCAGGAGGGGTCGATCGATCGAGAAAAGGGGGTCGATCGATCAGTCATCGATCGATCGATATTCTTGAGTCGATCGATCGATCAAGCAGTTCTTGCCCAGTTTTCTGCAATATTCAACCTACGGTTTCAACCATTTTAACCCCACCAAACCTCTATAATTTGTTCCCAAACTCCCATCAAAGTAATCCAAGTGTATAAGCAATGTACATAAACAAGTTCTAACGTAACGACATCAATAAATCCTCAACGAATCAATCAAAAAGGGGTTTAATCTCAAATCTCTTTATAAAACCAAATTTTGCATGAATAATCACCACCCTCTATTTTAATCAAGATTTTCTTCCCAAATATTATAATAAATTCATGGGTAATCCTCTACATATGATCAAGATTTTAGACTACATGGGTTGTCCCTACAACACATATAATTTCTCTTCCAAAATATATAATTCTTCCATTAAAACATATGATTTTCATTCCTAGACTAACATGGAAGGTATATTAACTTGGAAACTAGCAAGATAGATACTTGCCTCGGATTGAAGGGTACGATTTGTTGATGAAAAATATATGGTTGCGTTCCTCGTCATGCGATATACATTTTAATGATGGTGGCGGTGCAATCGGGTGAGTTCTAGGCCTTGGATTGCTTGAAAAACTCTTCACCTTCTTCTCAAATCTCTTCACCTTCTTCTCTAATCACTTCACCTTCTTCTCTAATGGCTAGCTTAGGCTTTGTGTTTGTTAACCCCAAGAGACAACTCTAAATGGATAATAAATACAAAGAAAATTCGTGGGTTTAATTACCCAAAAATAACAAATGTCTAAAATACCCTCTCGGGGTGTCAATTAGGCCTAAAAATGTCTCGAGACTCAAATTAAACCCCCGAGTACACTTTTCTGACTATCTCGACCCTTCCGGACACTTTGACGTACTCAAAACGACTATACAGATGACTTATAATTTATTCACTTTAATAATAATAATTTAGTCCTGACATGACACAGGCGCGTCCCGAATTAAATTTCCATAATTATCATTTTATTCACTCGTGATAATTTTAATAAAATCAATCTCATATATTACTCTTCTCATCCAGTAATATTCAACAAATTTCCAATAATTACTAACTCTCGTCACGCTAGTAAATATTTAAAATAAAATGCCGAATTAATATTAAATTAATATCTCAATTAAATTCAATAAATCCCCAATTTTAAAAGCCATAAAAATACGGGGTATTACATACTTACCCCCTAATAACGGAATTTTGTCCCAAAATTCAGAAAAATAAAGCGTAACTGGTAAGGACAACTCCGGGTATTAATCTCACATCTCATGTAATTTTCATCGTACCACCCATGCAGTACATTACCGAATACCCCCACTAATGTGATACTCCAAGCCTTACCATTTAGTTTAAATTATCTTGAGTTAAACTTTACCTAAGTCATCAAACAACTAAATCTGGAAGTCACAACTTCTACTTTCATTAACCTCAAGAATACTTACTATGTCACAAATATGGAAAATACTACAATCCAACCATCCAGGGCGCCCATACACCCAATGTGTGTACATTCCATCATAAGGTCTAAATGAATGTGATTCCTCTGTAAGGTTACCCTTAATTAATTGACTACCTAATTTATAATTTGTATTTCCATGATTTCCACATTCTCATTTGGCGATTTCATTTACCTCAAATCATGCTACAACTCATAACTCCCTCTAATAAATATATACATATAATGGCAAAGGTTATAAACTCATATTCTAAAGGCCTAACTTACTTCGAGTCCCAACGTTCTTTAGTTTCATGTGTGGGGTGTCTCGCAGAGCAAAATCCAAACAAGAAACCCCCAGATACACTACTACCTAAAATAGTTGGTCATCGAAACTCCTCAAGTCCTTAGTCTATAGTATATAACATCCCAACAAGTTTTATCTATTTATAAAAGTCTACTTATTCACTCTCGTATCAAACACAATACGCTGGCTATAACGATCAATCTTGGTCTCATATACAACAAGTCAATCCATGCCGATAATCACATCCTACTCAGAAATAAGTAAATCCCCGATAAAATTAAACTCGCGTTTTGATATATACAAGAAAATAGTAGATGTCCCACTACCCATCAGTGAGTCTACATAAATAATAGTGCCAATGGCCAAGTCTAGTAACCCTATGGTCCACGCAATTCTAATAGCTACAAATGAATGTGAGGTCTTAATGACAATCATTATGCGCCCCATGTACCCTCATTCGTGGGCGGTGGTTGTTGACTCCCACTATTATAACTTTGCTCTGATGAGTCAAGAAAACTTTACCCCAAATTTTCAGTTCTAGTTAACCACACTCCACTATATGTCCAAGCCTTCGAATATATTGCCTTCGTTGGGTAACACACTCAATTCCCTCATTTCTAGAACTTCTATTGATGACTCTCCTCAATTTTCCATTTGACCCTCTCCCAAGCGTACTACTTTGGGTGAGTCTAATTTGGCATCACCTTCGACTATAGCAGCACTTGGAATTTGTAGGTTGCGTCCTAACCATCTTTACAGTATAGGCCTCTCGTGCCATAATAGGGGTGACCTCGACTACGGTCATCATCCTCAAACATACTTCATAACCTCCTAAGTACGACCTCCGCTATCCGTCCAATGGCCCTCATCTGCCATACTTCTTGTACGAACACGTCTGAACACAAATAAGATTCACTAATATATACCTTATAGCAGGAGAACTGAATCTTACCATAGAAATCAACAATCCTAAACATAGGGCTCTATATCAAATAAAGCTAGGTTGAAAGCATAATAAGCCACACAGATTCTAAAGGACACTAGAACCTGATGCTCTATTACCACCTGTAACACCCCGCCTAATTAAATACCGGGTGATCAGTCATTTATTAAATTAACATCAAGGTGAACGGTTGGTTCATTCTCAGCATCACTGTCGTAAAATAATATTTTCAATTTGAACACCCTAAATAATTAAGCAAAGTGTCAAAACCATTTAAAACCTCATTTTTCCTTTATTAAATACCAATAAAAAACTTTTTAATACCCAACAGTTAAGAATTACATAAATACTAAGGATGGAAATTTACACACAAGAATTAAACCATCTATATAATCCAAACCAAGTTTAAGAACCATAAATGAAATCATCCTGGCAAGAGTTAACTCCCAAGGAGTATTGAATACCGAAAATATAAATGAACATAAATCCTTGACAAGATCTAAACGGAATAGGAAATCGGGCGACACATGCCCTAAATATGAAGATCTAAAGTAGGAACTAATTCAATGACAAAGTCGTCTAAAGCAAGGGCTTGCAACTCCCACATAAGCTGCAGTATGTCCAATCCAAAGAAGCTAAGAATAACTCCCCTGTGGATGGGCACCTATAATACATACATATATATACAAGAGAGAAAGAAATGACAGAACACGGGTCAGAGCCCGAGTGTAAAACATCTTAAAATAGTTTAACAAGTATTTAAAATGCTCACCGGTTAATATCACAACCATGTTAGTATGCGACACTCTCTTGAGAATCATCACCTCTCATCTAGTGTGCACTCCTACCGTACCTCTAAGACATCCTAGTTATAGTTCCCACACTAAGTAGATTATTCACATGTATCCATTCTTTATATCCCAAATTATTCCCACGTATTAACCGTATAATACATATAATGATGTTATAAACATATATATATATATATATATATATATATATATATATATATATATATATATATATATATATATATATATATATATATATATATATATATATCCATTTAGATTCAACATGGATAAGTCCCTTAATAATTCAATTCAACTAAGTGTTTTCATACATAACTATCTTACATTTATACTTTAGCCACATAGTAGATATCATCACATGTATATATTTATATATATATGTTCACTATTTTATATATATACTATACTGCACCCCGAGACACAGCTGCAGTGCGGCATTACTCTGCTATCTTATCCCAATACATCAGATCGCTATATAGGGGATTATAGGTTCGGTAAAGATTCCTCGAACCACAAATATCAAATCACAATTAATGGAGGCGAACATAGTTCTCATACCCACGGGTCACGCACATACCTACGTTCCCATAGTCAGCGGACTTATGAACTTACCGATAAGTCTTTCATATTCCTATGTTCTCGAGCGATAAATTAAAAATCCCATAGATTCATCAGGATATGACTGCCCTCACGTGCAAACCTCCCATCGATAGCAAGTAAGCTAGGTATATCATACAAAGATACATAATATATGCACAATCACAAAGTCATACATATAAATATTCATATGTTCCAAATTAGGTTCGCCCACGACCCATAATTATTTTCATCCGTGTTTAGCACAAATTTTACTTAATTATCTCGCATAACGGATTCATCTCTTTTATTCTCATTTAGTATTTACTTCATTCTTACTTCTCATCTCTCGAAGTATTCTCTCTCACTAAGTATAATTATCAGTAGGTATACCCTCACTTACCTTCTAGTCTAAATCTTTCACGAGTCTCAATCTTCTAGTACACATACGCACAATTCCTAATGTATAAATAACTCCCCGTTAACCCACAATTTCATCTCATATTAATTTCACTCAACGAAGTCTACTTAGACCCTATTGGTCCACTTCATAACCCATTATACTCTATCAATGATGATCAAGGGTTCCTACGCATTTTAACCGGACTAAACAAAAAGGGGAAAAATATGCAATTTTCCAGGAGGGGTCAATCGATCGAGGAATGGGGGTCGATCGATCGATCATCGATCGATCAAGCAGTTATTGCCTAGTTTTCTGCAATATTCAACCTACGGGTTCAACCATTTTAACCCCTCCAAACCTCTATAATTTGATCCCAAACTCCTATCAAAGTAATCCAAGTGTATAAGCAATGTACATAAACAAGTTCTATCATAACGACATCAATAAATCCTCAACGAATCAATCAAAAAGGGGTTTAATCTCAAATCTCTTTATAAAACCAAATTTTGCATGAATAATCACTACCCTCTATTTTAATCAAGATTTTCTTCCCAAGTATCATAATAAATTCATGGGTAATCCTCTACATATGATCAAGATTTTAGACTACATCGGTTCTCCCTAAAACACATATAATTCCTCTTCCAAAATACATAATTCTTCCATTAAAACATATGATTTTCATTCCTCGACTAACATGGAAGGTATATTAACTTCGAAATTAGCAAGATTGATACTTGCCTCGGATTGAAGGGTATGATTTGTTGATGAAAAATATATGGTTGCGTTCCTCCTCATGCGATCTACATTTTGGTGGTGGTGGTGGCGGTGCAATCGGGTGAGTTCTAGGCCTTGGATTACTTGAAAAACTCTTCACCTTCTTCACAAATCTCTTCACCTTCTTCTCTAATCACTTCACCTTCTTCTCTAATGGCTGGCTTAGGCTTTGTGTTTTTTAACCCCAAGAGATAACTCTAAATGGCTAATAAATACTAAGAAAATTCATGGGTTTAATTACCCAAAAATACCAAATGTCTAAAATACCCTCCCGGGGTGTCAATTAGGCCCAAATATGCCCCGAGACTCAAACTAAACCCCCGAGTACACTTTTCTGACTATCTCGACCCTTTCGAAAACTTTGACACACTCAAAACGACTATACGAATGACTTATAATTTATTCACTTTAATAATAATAATTTAGTCCTAGCACGACACAGGTGCATCCCGAATTAAATTTTCATAATTGCCATTTTATTCACTCATGACAATTTTAATAAAATCAATCTCATATATTACTCTTCTCATCCAGTAATATTCAACAAATTCTCAATAATTACTAACTCTCGTCACGCTAGTAAATATTTAAAATAAAATGCCGGATTAATATTAAATTAATATCTCAATTAAATTCAATAAATTCCCAAATTTAATAGCCATAAAAATATAGGGTATTAGAGAGTGTTTACAATTGCATGCCCTTTGCCCCGGGCAGGGGGTTCAATATATACATGTAATTTTCAGAGAGTGGGGGTGTTGGACACCTCCACGTTAGCCCATAATCCCTAGAATATCTCTTAGAAAGATTTTAGGGGTTGAATGGGTCATAACCGAACTAGCTATATACAAGGCCTTTGACTTTGTGTCGAACTTTACCTTATCTTGGATTGGGCTTAATCGGGCTACTCATCTGGGCCAGAATAGTTAAACGAGGTACTCATAATTGACCCTAAAATTTATGGGTCACAATTTGGGCTCAATAATTTTAAATAACAGCCTTAATGGCATTTTTATGAATTGCGTAGCACTTTGGGGATCAAAGCGTATTTATGGAGTATATTCAGGCGGTATATTTGATTCGTTATCTGTACGTCATGATTGAGAAGGTTTAAACTAGTTTAGAGAAGCCATTTTCTGACGTCACTTCAAACTTCTTTGCATTCTCAAGATTTCTCTAACTTCTTATTGTGCTTTCTCACTTCCAGGTCTCGTCTCATGTCACCGAGCTTCTTCTTTATCATCCCATCTTCCTTGCTTGTATCTTTTCATCGTATCAAGATGATTCTTAATTCGTAAGTTCTTCAAACTCATTCTCCTTTCTTTTTCTATTGGAATTCCTTCATTGTCGCTACTAGGATTTTTCTTTTTCTTTTCCGATGGCGAAGATAGGCAGTAGATCAATAGCTGAGTTTAGGAAGTTCTACAATATTCCAAACTGGGTGGACATTGAATGTGCCCCCGTTCCTCGTAATGTTAGAGATATTGAGGACAGGAAGTGAATTCATGTTCTTCTGTTATCCCAGGGGGGTTTACCTTTTCCCCCAAATTGCTTGTTTTTGCATTTCTTTAGTTATTTCTATATAGTTCCTACATAGTGCTCTCCAAATGTTTGAAAGATTGCCAATGGTGTTCATAGAATCAATCAGCTCTATGGCACCAATCTAGGTCTTGATCAAATTTGTTATTGCTATTCATTCTCTCGAATGAGCTCTGATCTCCTTTATCTCAAAGCTAGGAGTCTTGATAGGGTATTGGTAGTCAATCTACCTTATTCCCACAAGGACTATTGGCAAGAGGGATTTATTGTCAGGAACTGGTAGTTCCCTTCCCAAACTGAAGGGGCGAGGAACATGGGACATGTGATTACTTTTTATGGGGAGGAGTATATAGGTAGGCATGGTTTGTGTTTTGCTCATTGATTTTATGTTAATGTACTGCCTTTCTTATATTTTCATCTTCTCTTTTTTCAGCGAAGATAAAGAATTCAGAACCTGCTCTTCGCGAGATTCGAACTGCTGAGCTGGTCAAGGCTTAGAAGATCAGGGAATACTTGGCTGACAGTGAGCATTCGCGACCAACTACATTCCTATTGGAGTATAAGAACATCGGGTCTAGCTTCATCACCCGACCCATAGATAGTATCCCTCATCTAGATATCATAGAACAGGTTGCTGCTGATCCAATTTAATTAGACAAAGAGTAAAGAAGTTCTGGTGAAGAGAGTGAGGGAGCTGACATGGGTGGAGCTAAAGGTGATTATAGTGAGGAGAGCTCAACCGGTGAAAAATCTTCCAGTTCGGAGGAGGGTTCAGTGATTCCGGAGGACTCAGAGGATTCGGATAGCTCCATCAAGGAAACTATAGATCCACCTAAGAAAAATTTGATCCAGGATAATGATGAAGACAATGTGTTGTTGGCTCGCAGGTTGAAGAAGAAGAAATTTAGGAGTGGGGATACTTCCACTGGCTCCCAAACTGTTGCTCATGAGCTGGAGAGGAGAAAGAAATAGGAGGCGATGGTGAAAGAGATAGAGAGCGAGAGAGAGAAAGAAATAAGAAGAGAGGAAGAAGAAAGAAAAATAGTAAGAGAGAAGGAGATAAGAGGTGAGGACCAAGACAAGGCAGTCTTTGGTGCCTGTATCTTCCCCGGCTGAGGGGGATTCTGTTACCCTTTCCCCTCAGTTGGCTCCGACGGTGCTCGAGAGAGCAGTTTTGCCCGTTGATCACTAGAGGTCGTATAGCATAGGGACCGACCAGTTAGCCTTGAAGGCAAGTCAGGGGCTAGCCTTGGTAATTTTCTTCTAACTCTTCTATTTTCATAGTTATCCTTTTAATGTCTCTCTTCGCTAACGTTCTTTTTCTTTCTGCAGTTTGTTTCTGACTTCACCATCCTCTATCATAGCCACGATGAGCTGGCGAGGAAGAATACTGAGTTGGAGGCGAATCTAAAGGCTACCAATGTTGCTTAGAAGTCTTCTGACCTTGCCTTGGCTAAGGATAACAAGGCAAGAGGCAAAGACCAAGGAGCTCGAGGAGCTGAGGCAGTCTTATGACTTGGTATACATGAGAAAACTAGTGGTGGTCGAGGAGAACAAGGTGCTCGCTGGGAAGGTGAAGAATGTGGAGTCTGAGGCTGCCACTCTCAAGGAGAGTTCATACAATGCTGGATGGGTTGCGGCGTACGAGGATGCTGAGGTCCAGATTAGCTATATTATCTGTCTCAACTTCAGGAAGGGTTAGGATAAAGTCTTGCTCACTACTGAGGTAGATATTGATTCGTCCCTCTTTGATGAGCAGGACCTTGGCCCAAAGCCTGTTGTGGATAAGGTGCCCCCTCATACTTCCAATGAAGCTTCTCCAGCTATTCATACCACTTCTGCTGATGCTTCCCTTGATCAGGGGATCGTGACTGCTCCATTTGAGGGAGGCGTGTCTGGGACTACTGCAGATAAGGGGAAGTAACCAACATCCTCATAGAAGACTGAGGTTGCCAGTTAGTCTTCTTTAGGGAGCCTTTTGTATTTTTGTTGTTCTTTCTTTTCGCTGATGTACTTTGAACCTTCTTTTAATGAAATTAAATTTTGTTCCCTTCCGCGTACTGATTTATTTATTCTTTACTGCTTATATGGTTTGTAGCTCATTGATGTTGAGGAATATATTCCTGCTACCTCTCAGCTAGGAAAAATTCTTGGTCCTGATGTAAGCAATTGAGTTCATCGTGTCTTTGTAAGAATATGCAAGTCCCTTAGGTCGAGAAATCAGGATTATAAGGATCAATCAGAGGTTGTTGCCAAGCTTAAAGATAGGCTCTAGGAGATGGAGGAGGTCGGCGCTTCTGTTCAAGAAGAAGTGGATTCTTTAAAGGACAAGCTTTTATATGCCTCCGAGGTTAATCAAGTTGGGAAGGTACTTCAACAAGAGAATGATGCTTTAAGGAAAGAAGTCTCGCGATTTAGGGAGAATGCACCTGGCATTGCCCCTCGAATTCTTCGTGGTTCCTCTTCATCGGCTGGGCTACGAGCTGGTGTTAACGATAGTGGCCCGACTAGGTAGATTGTCAATCTTTGAGGTGATGTTCGCAGGGCATACATGATAGCTGTCGATCTCTAAAGAGACGTTACCTTACTGAGGCACTAGTTCAAGAAAGGTCCTCGATAGGTGTGGGTTGATGGTTATGACCAGGGTTGGACCGATGCTCCGACGAATTTGAGGGAGGTTGAAGAGTTATCCTTCATTAGAATATGGTTAAGTGCTCTTAAAGAGTTATAGGTTCCTAGGAACTCCGTCCTCTAGTATCGCTATGAGAACTCCCCCTCAACTTTGATGCCAAACCCATTCAGGAGGGATGATAGATGGGTTCCCATAGATGCGATCCTAAGGAAGCTCATGGAGCCAAACTCAAATGAAGTAGAGAGGGAATTATCTCCCCACCCAGATGATGGCCGAAGGGCGCGAGTGGTAGACTATCTTGCTCAGCGACCTAGTTCCCATTAGGATTTAATTTATCCAGCATATGTAACTCCTTGTACATGTAATGATGCAATAAAACAGTTATATTTTGGGCAATTTGTCGACTAAACATGTGTTCTATATTTTTTACTTCATTAATCTTTTGTTTAGTTATCTTGGGTTCTTCCATCTGATTATATATGACTTATACAAAGTTAGTTGCCGAGCGAGTATCCCCCTAGTCAAGTATGCTTTTAATGTACCATTATGTCTTACTTTAGCTTTTAGACCGTGTCATCACACTGCTTTAGGCCTAAGTAAAGCAATGGCTAGGATACACCTAGTATTGGATATTCTATCCGAGCAGGGTTTCTGAGCCAAACAATGTTGGCGACCAACCTGTGGTTCGCCTTGTTGCCTAAGGATCCCCTGTAGGGCTTTATGTATTTCCAGGGGCAAGTTAAGAGGTCATTTGTGTTGCTGACGAATGCCTGAGGAGGGTCATTACACACTATCTCTTCTTTAATATGTATATCGTGACCTTAGTTTTGTATGTTAAGAGGGGAGCCTGTGACTTGGAAAGGGTGCATGAATTATAATGTAGTTGGAAAAAATCAACACTCCATAAAATGCCACTGCGAATAAATTTCATTAATCGTAAATGAATTAAAAATTCAACACTGAATTTAAAAAGAACAAAGGAAAATTAGAAGTAAAATTTCTTCAGGTTGGCAGCATTCCAAGCTCTAGGTATCTCCCTGCCCTCCAGCGTTTCTAAGTGATAGTCTCCTTGTAGGTCGTCTTTTACCACCTTAAATGGCCCCTCCCAGTTTGGTCCCAACTTATCATCCGATGGTTTTACAGCGCTTCCAAGAACTTTCCTTAGGACGTAGTCCCCAACCTGGAATGCTATTCGATTGACTGTTTTGTTGTAGTTCTTTTCTAGTTGTTGTTGGTAGGCTACTAATTTCACTAGAGACAACTCTCTTCATCCCTCAGCTAGGTCGAGTTCAGCGAGCAATGATGTATCGTTCTGGCCTTGGTCGACCAAAATGGTCCTCATGGTAAGAAGGCCAGCTTCCAAGGGGATAATTACCTCCATCCCATACGTTAGTGCGAACGGTGTCTCTCCAGTTGCTCGTCGTGGGGTGGTGATATAAGCCCATAGGATGTGGGGTAGTTCGATTACCCATGCCCCTTGGCTCGCTCTAAGAGCTTCTTCAATCCATCGATCACTGTTTTATTAGAAGCTTCAGCCTGTTCGTTGCTCTAAAAATATGCCACAGAGCTGAAGTAGTGTCTAATCCCGTGGTCATTATAGAAACCTTGGGAGAGGCCACTTTCAAACTGGATTCCATTGTCAGTGATTATGGTCTTGGGGATCCCAAAATGGGTGACAATGTTCCTCCATGTGAATCTCATCATGTCCACATCTCTAATGTTTGACAACAACTCTGCCTCTATCCATTTGATGAAGTAGTCTGTTGCGACCAACAGATACTTTCGATTACCAACTGTGGTACGAAGAGAGCCTAAGATGTCCATTCCCCACTGGACGAAAGGCCATGGGCTGGTAAGTGATTTTAGATCGTTGGCTGGTTGGTGAACCATAGGAGCATGAAGTTGGCATTTTTTCATCTATGAGCATATATTCCAACATCTCTTTACATGTATGGCCACCAGTAGCCTTCTTTCACTGCTCGAAAAGCTAGCGACCTGCCCCCAATGTGACCCCATTAAAATACAAAACTGCTCCCAACCTACCGCAACAAAGTGGGGATGTGAGCTTATGCTCAGTGGGATTTATACAAACAGTATAGAAACAAACGGCGAAAAGGAATACTCACATGCCACAACCCCTTGCATGTGAAAATATGTATATTTACATATGTATGCCTTTGGTAAATACACATGCCAATGCATTAACCGTCTTACTTTTGAAAAATCTTACTTATCTAGATTAATTTACCTTAATCTAGTAAAGACTTCCTTTATTTATACTTAGTATTTTCACCTTGTTTAACACACCCACCAATATACTTAACTTATTAAAACCATTCCTTTACCAAAATTTACCCTTTTTATTCATTACAATACCCTTTTAGTATTTTCATTGAAAATCGTTAATTCAATACACGCAATCCCTGTGTTAGAAAATACTTATTTAATTTTTGAAAATCCCATTCACGATACATTAATTTGTTAATTGTGGGTTTAACCATTTAAATTGCTTAACCATCCATTTATTTAGTCCCTTAAACCCTTTTCATTTCTTTATGGACATTAACAGATTTACGCATTCACTTGTCCATTTTACCCTTACCGAAATATTTATTACATTCATTCACGTTAAGTTGTATTAACACCCTTTTACTATGCAACCCATTTCTTTATATGTTCCATATTTCCTTTATCTTTTCTCGAAATCTTCCTATACTGTATAATTACACAGGCTCCGCATCGACGGTTATGTGCACTATATGCTCTAACCAATGATTTAGGGCTCTGGACTCTTCTTGCTTTATCCCAGTGTCATCCGAGTTCCTTTAATGTGTTCCAATATTTTACAAATATCCACATTATTTCATTTCCTTACTTTTACCCAGACGAAACCAAAATCCAGACTTAACCGTCCGTTTTTCCATTAACACTTGGAAAAATGATTTCTTTCTCCTTTAAGTCCTTTATTCACACCCACGTCGATTTTATGCCAAAATCATTTACGCCATTTTGAAATTAATTCATTTTCACCCACATTAGTGTAAAGACATTCTTTAATATTTTTATTTCATAAAAATATTTCACTTTAAGTAAATTACCAATTTACCTCCTATGTTTGCCAAACCTGCAATTTGATCCCTTAAGTTATTTCCCAAAATGGTTATCAAGCTTCCAACTTAACATTTTAAACACCTTTAAACGATTTTAACACTTGTTCAATATCACAATTACTCCACTTTCTTACTTGTTACTTGTTCAATATCACAATTATCCCATTTTCCTAATTGTTACTTTAACATCTTTAATATATAAAATCACACCCTTTTACATATTAAAGTCCCATTTTCTCAACATTTGAAATACACACTTTATTTATGAAATTTTGCGTCTTAACACCCACTTCACTTCTATTCACACATTTAATTCCTTTAACTTCCAATATTCACTTTTACACCACCCTTTATGGAAAATCATATCTTTCATACATTTCAAGTAAAGGAATGTAATTTATCAATTACTTTAAACTCAAAAATGTCCATATTTATAAAGTCTCCATTTTTATAAGAAACCAAAAAAATATTTAATCCATAAACATCTTGGCAACATTAACATTATACCACATTTTATTTCATAAAATGTCCATTACTTCTTTTTACTAGAAATATACACAAATATTATGTTCTTACATTTTTATTCCATAAAAATGTTTATTATACCTTTTTCCATTAGAAATACGTTCAAGTGATATACTAAAAACGTAACTAGTAAAGCTTAATTGTCTTTTGTGTGTTATGTTTATTTGTATTGCAGTTTTTTTACGATGATTTAATAAACTGAAATATTGGATTGGAAGTTGTCCATAATCTATATTCAAGTCCATAAAAATGATTGATTTATTTTCTAAATAGTTGATAGTTCTCATTAGATTCTTCAATCTATATTATACCTCTAATACGATAGTATTAGAGATATTAATAGCATTTAATGTATATTATCCTTCACTACAATGACATTTGCAACTTAAAACATAATACTATTTGTTATGGATTTATGACGCTTTCATTTCTCTAAAAGTAATCTCCATTTAATTTTGAAGCTTCTTTTGTTCACATAAC
The DNA here is from genome assembly GCA_949130495.1 of Sambucus nigra. NCBI lineage: Eukaryota > Viridiplantae > Streptophyta > Magnoliopsida > Dipsacales > Adoxaceae > Sambucus > Sambucus nigra. Next base: position 392,794,985 of record OX422211.1, on the reverse strand, counting down.
AAACCAATAATACCTACATTAAAAGTTCATCACAATATTCATATACAAATTACAAGTAAAACTTATAACATTATTTGTTATGGGTTTATGACAAAAGTAATCTCCATTTAATCATCAATATTCATTTGTTCACATAAAAATACCATTAATACCATCACTCGGAATGCATGAGGTTGATATTATATTTTTTCCCTGATTTGTATTAGTTCATGTTCTTATGAATTTGTGCCTTGCTTTATTAATTTTTATTTGATTTTGATTTATTGATTAGATTGGCGATTGAAAAGATAATTAAAGGTCTTACCCACGTATCGCACGAGTTTATACATAATTACATTTATAATAGTAACTTTAAACAGACACACGTCACAATTGTCATGGCAATATTTTATTCCTATTTCCTAGATGTCTGCCAAAAAATTAATCACAATTATTTATATGGGATTACCACTTTTGTCCTTGGTAATAGTGTTAATGTTGCAGTTGAAGATGACGTGACAATGATGTGTCCTCGGCCACTTGTGATAGTGACTTTAGTTTTTAAAAGAATAATACCATCATTTCTAAAGAATGGCATCAAAAATTACATAAAATGATCTAACAATGCAATGGAGTATTGTATATTTAGTCTTTCCCACGATATTATCAGTTTGGACGAGTTTTCAGGTATGAAAAGAATTGTTATCTTTACAGTGAATGGTTTAACACTGCTCATAGATAATGAAATACAAGGTAAGGCTTATTTTTACTCTCTCAAAACCTACCTTACATTGATATAGCTTAGAACTATTTATATATCTACTATAGAATAAAGAGTTGTTGCATATACATTGTTACGTACACGGGTAGAGCTGTTAGGCTACTTGACTGAGTTTAAATTTCAAATATCAGGTGGTTTCGTGATTTTAGGAGATTCGGTTGCTGGCAGTTTTGATTTGGTTGATATGCCCCCGTAAGTTGATAGTGGTCATGACTGAATCATCAACTTATCTCTGATAAACGTAAATCGAGCGGATGAAAGTACTTTGGTGAAGATATCTATGAGTTGATCATCGGTAGAGATAAATTAAACTTGGAGAGAGTTCTTGGATACTTGATCACGAACAAAGTGAAAATCAATCTCAACATGTTTAGTGTGTGCATGAAAGATAGGATTGATTGAAAGATAGGTTGCACCAATGTTATCACACCAAAGGATAGGGGGCTTTGGAAGGGTAATATCGAGTTCAGTTAATAAGGATTTGAGCCACATTAATTCGACGAGGACATCGGAAAGAGCTTCGTATTCGACTTCAGTGGATGAGCATGAAAACGTCTTTTGTTTCTTTGATTGCCATAAAATAAGATTAGAACCCAGAAAAATTGTAAACCCACCTGTGGATTTATGATCATCAACACAAGTGGCCCAATCGAAATCCGTAAAGGCTTGTAGGTGGAGGGAAGAATTTTTTGTGAGGTGGAGACCATAAGAAGAAGTGTGGTTGAGATAGCAAAGCATTCGTTTAACAAGTGACCAATGAGTGTTGGTCGGAGTGTGCATGAATTGGCATGCTTTATTCACCGCAAAGGAGATATCTGGCGGGTGATAGTGAGATATTAAAGTGCAGCGATGGCTTGTCAATAAGGAGTGGGATCATCTAGTGGTGTGCCGTTAGTAACAGAGAGTTTGAGGTTGGTGGGAAATGGGGTGGTGATAGGTTTAGAATTAGACATTCCATAAAGATGAAGAAGATCAATAATGTATCTTTGTTGAGATAATAAGATTCCCGTAGAGGTGTAAACGATTTCAATGCCAAGAAAGTAATGGAGAGGACCGAGATTTTTTAGGGAAAATTCCAGTCCAAGGGTGGAAATAAGGGATTGAATTAACGAAGAAGAATTTTCGGTAATGAGAATATCATCCACATAAATGAGTAGATAAATGATGGTGGGTCCAGATTGGTAATTTAAAAGAGAGGTGCCAATTTTTGAACCAATGAAATGTTGGGAAGTTAAGAATTGAGTGAGGCGGTGAAACCAAGCATGAGGGGCTTGTTTGAGTCCATAGAGGGAATGATGAAGATGACATACATGATTGGGTTTTGTTGGATCTTGGAACCCTGGGGGTTGTTGCATGAAGACTGTTTCATTAAGGAATCCATGTAGGAAGGCATTATTAACATCGAGTGAAGAGATGGGTCAACCATTAGATATGGAAAGAGATAGAATGGTACAAATTGTGGTCGCTTTAATGACAAGGCTAAATGTTTCAGTGAAGTCAAGACCATACTCTTGATGAAAGCATTTGGCGACTAAGCGGGATTTGTATCGGTCAACTGTACCATCCTCTTTACGCTTAATTCACTACACCCATTTACATCCAATGATATTCATATGAGGCGAAGAGGGGACAAGGGCCCATGTGTGATTTTGAAGAAGGGCATTAATTTCAGAATGCATGGCATGGCGCCATTGAGGATTTTTATTTGCAACGGTAAAACACGATGGTTCTGTAGGTTGGAGAGACACAGTATGAGCAACGGGTGGAAGTTTGTGAGTGAGGGAAGTACGAGGGTGGAGGTTCATGGGGTGGGACCTTGGTTTAACAATTATAGCTCCGAGGTCCACATCGAGTGAAATGCCATTTGGATGGCAGATAGTTGGGGTTGGGTGAGAAACATGTAGCTGAGGTGACTGGACATACCTGTTGGGAGGGACTATTGGAGGGATAATAGGGTTTATAGGTAGGGTTGTGGAAGACAGAGGGCAGGTAGCAAATTGGAGGGGATTTGAATGGGAGCTAGGTGGTTGTATTGATTGGTTACGGGTTAGGAAGTATTTAGGAAGTGGAGAGATTAAAGTTGATAGGGGTGCAAGTAGCAGGTGTAGTGCGGGTAGCAGGTGGGTGAGGAGTTATGTTTGTGGGAAGAGTTTGCCTGGGGGAGATATTAGATAGAGAGGTAGTGCATGATGGGGGAGCGTGAGGCAGTGTGTGTGAGTTAGTTGGAGATTGAAGTCGTGAGGTGGGTGGGGGTGTTAAAACAATGTTAATAACTCCACATGGTGAAGATATGGATGGAAAAATGGATGAGGGAGGTGCGGGAGGTTGTGAAAAAGGAAAGGAGTTTTTGTCAAGATGGACATGGCGGGCAATGTAAATGCGGCCATATAAAAGATGTAGACACACCGATACCCAGAGTGATTTGGACAATATCCAAGAAATACACAAGGTTGAGAGTGATAGTACAATTTGTTAGAATTATAGGGGTGTAGATAAGGAAAGCAAAGGCACCCAATTTTTTTTAATAAATTGTAATCCGGAGTAGTGTTGAAAACACGTGGAAAGGGCTAAAGATTTGTGATAGTGCGATTTGGTAAACGGTTAATAAGAAATACGGCGGACTCAAAAGTAAAATGCCAATATTTTTTAGAAATAGAGGCGTGAGCCATTAAGGTAAGACCCGTTTCCACAATATGACGATGGCGGCGTTCGACAAAGCCAACTTATTCACGTGTATGAGGACAAGAATAGCGATGTTGAATTCCACAATTTTGAAAAAAAGTGTCCAATTTGTAAAATTCACCCCCCCCCCCCCCCCCCCCCCAATTCATTTGAATATTTTTTTTATTTTAGTGTTAAATTTTCGTTCAACCAAATTTTGAAATTTAATAAAAATATCATGCACATAAGATTTGTAAGTCATAGGAAAGAACCAAATAAAATTTGAATAATGATCGACGAATATGACGAAATACTTATGACCATTACAAGATATGGTAGGAGAAGGTCCCCATACATCACTCAAAACAAATTGTAAAAGAGAAGTAGAAGACTTGGAATGCATAGGTAAGGACAACTTGGATGATTTCCCCGTTTGACATGCAACACACATTTTTTGTTGACGATGAGAAGTAAATGGTAGTTGATGACGATTCAGAATTTGATGAAGAACTTGATGATGTGGGTGACCGAGACGATGATGCCAGTTAACGATGGATGTTTTGACTGCATGAAAGGCTTGCAAAGATGTGGATGGAATTGAGAGAGTGTAGAGACCATTGCTACTGGTGCCGTAGAGAATAGGTGTTTTCGTACGGCGATCCTTCACAATACAAAATTTAGGGCGAAATTAAAAAAATGCATCATTGTCACGAGTAAATTTTTAAACAAAGATAAGAGACTTAGAAATAGAGGGTACATATAAAGTATTATTGAGATTAAGAGAACATTAATAGAAGGGAGAGAGAAATTTCCAGCTTGTGAAATTATTATACCCTTACCATTGCCTATATGAAGAGTGTCACCTCCAGTATATTCGGTGGGATTAGTGAGATCAGAAAAGTTTGGAGTGGCATGATGGGACGCACTAGTATCAGGTAACCAACTGGTCATAGGAGAAGGAGTAGGGAGAAGGCCTGGTTGGGGTGAAGGAAAGTACGTCAAGTTAGCAGTTGGATAATTTTGGGTAGGAGTAAAGCATATGGGACATGTTAGAGCAGTATGATTAGGTGTGGAACATAGTTGACAACGGGGACGGTAATCATGGGTGATGGAAGGGTGGAGAAAGGAGGAAAAATAGCCACGACCGCGACCACGCCCATGGAAGTTACGTCCATGAGTGGTGGTGCGAATGAGCAGGAGATTGGGTGGAGGAATGTGGTGAGTTGTGCGTGGTAAGATAAGCAGTAGGATTATTAGGAATAGTGGTAGTTGATAAGGATGAGTTAATGGAGAGGGAGGATATTTTATCATCATGAATAAATTCATGACTAAGAAGAAGCGAGTGAAGTTTAGAAAATGTGACGGGTTTAGAACGGGTTGTGAGAGAGGTGATAAGATCCTTGAATTCTGACCGGAGGTCTTTGAAAACATGAATGTTGAATTCCGTCGAGAAGAGCGGGTGACATGCTGCGCTGAGTTCATCCGAGATAGCTTTAGCCTTGTGAAGAAATGTGGAAGTCGAGTCATCTCCTTGAGTAAGACGGTGTAAGTGCAGGTGGAGATTAAGTATCCGTGTGTCGGAAGGAGAAGCAAGTGCGTCGACTAAAGTTTTCCACACTTGGTGTGAAGTTTGTAGTCCAACTACAAGTAGTATCATTTCAGGAGACAGGAGCAAATGAGCATGCTCACAATTAGTTTATCTTGTTGAGTCCAAGCAGCAGCAGCGGATGGATCAGTAGGGGAGGGATGGGTTCCATCTACATATTGAAATAGATTTTGGCCATACAAAAAAGGTTCAATTTGAGTTTTCCAGTGTAGGTAGTTTTGGTTGTCTAGTTTGAGGGAGAAAAAATGATTAGAGTTTGTGAGAGGGATGAGTGGTGGGGGGGCGAGGGGGGGGGGGGGGAAGAAATATCAGTGGGAGAATTAGGAGATAGGTTTGATCCGTCATTTTCCATTAGGGGCTCTGATACCATATCAGTTTGGGCAAGTTATCAGGTATGAAAAGAATTGTTATCTTTACAGTGAATGGTTTAACATTGTTCAGAGATAATGAAATACAAGGTAAGGCTTATTTTTATTCTCTTAAAACCTACCTTACATTGATATAGCTTAGCACTATTTATATATCTACTGTATAATAAAGAGTTGTTGCATATACATTGCCATGTACACAGGTAGAGCTGTTAGGCAGCTTAACTGAGTTTAAATTTCAAATATCAGGTGGTTCCGTGATTGTGGGAGATTTGGTTGCTGGTAGTTTTGACTCGGTTGATAGATATTGTCTAATAGTTTATGACATTGTCATATCATTTCGTAATTTTTGGTGCCTTTTGTTGTTGGACAAAATATTTTCCCTTTCGAAATTATTATTTTGAACGAGTATTACTATTCGGTGTAATAATGCCATTGCTGAGATCTATCTCTCTCTCTCTCTCTCTATCTATCTATCTATCTATCTATCTATCTATCTATACGTATGTAGTAGGAACTCTCTCACGTCTCCAATCTCCCAATCCAAATTTTCTAGAATTTTGAATTTTTTTAATAAACACGTATCCACGTGCCATGATGTAATGAGTCAAAAATTGACGGTTTCTATTGAAAAAGAGAAACCAACAGCCCCATGTTCCGTAAAATCAGTAACTTCCCTTAACAAATCACTTTTAATGATTTTGAAACTGCTCAATATAAACACCCGTTGCCACCCATATTTCCCACTCCTGTTGCAAATCCAAACCAATTCACTCTTTCCCTAACATCAATGTCCTTTCACATACCCATTTCTCTTTTAAGAAAACTTTTGATCTAGGTATGTTACTCCTACTAACCCATCTCTCCCAAACTTTTATTCAATGAATTCCTTTCTTATATTCATATAATGGGGGTAACGGGTTTTTTAAGAGAGATAATGGTCGGTTGATGGGTGTTATTGGGTATCAACATGTTATACCCAACAACGGATTTGCTCTGCAATTCATCATTTTTAGGAGAGATAATGGTCGGTTGATGGGTGTTATTGAATATGGGTGTTATTGGGTATCAACATCTCTCTCTCTTTATTTGTTGCTTTTGGGTAACTAATCTATCTCTCTCTCTCTCTCTCTCTCTCTCTCTCTCCTCTACCCCCTTTCTCTGTATCTACGTAATTTTAATAACAATTTTTTTTATATGAAAATCGGTTGTTATAAAAATATCAAAATTATGAATAAAACTCACCAAAAAATAACTATTGTTATAACAAAAGTGTTTAGTAAAGCTGTTTTGTTATAAAAACAAAAAAAAACTATATATTAAACTAACAAAATATTATAATAATTTTTGTAACTATATAAAAATAGCTTTACATAAAAAAAAATTATTTGTTTTAATAATTTTTTTTTACATTCTAACTATTTTCTTACAAAATATATATATTTTACAGCAAAATAGTAAAAAAAAATCTTTGTTTTATAAATAGTTTTGCTATGAAAACAGTTTTATAGCAAAATTGTTATTTTCATAAAATAATTATTTTTTAATACAAACAGTTTTTTTTACCTTTCAACTGTTTTCATTGAAAATTTTTATTTTATATTGATAAAATTATCATTACAACAAAATTCTTTTTACAAAAATTGTTTATTATAAAAATAACAAACTGGCAAAAACTAACTCTTTTTATAACAAAACAGTTTATTTAAAACTGCTTTCTTATAAAATAATAAAACTACATATAAAACGGAAAAAAAACTATAACAATTTTTGTAACTATATAAAAACCGTTATATATAAAAAAAAAAGACTTTTTTAATAAAATCGTTTTTAACTGATTTCTTTAAAAAAAATATATTTTACAGGAAAACACTAAAAAAATCTCAGTTTTATAAATATATTTTAACAGTTACTTTGAAAAAAAATATATTTTATATTTATAAAATTGTTTTCACAACAAAACACTTTATATAAAAGTTATTTGTTATAAATAACAAAACAATAAATAAAACTGACAAAAAACTAACTATTTTTCTACAAAACTGTATATATAAAAAAGAATTGTTATAAAAATAATAAAACTATATTCAAAATTGACAAAAAACTATAATAATAGTTGTAATTATTTAAAAGTGGTTTTGTATAAAAAAAAGGGTTTTTTTTAATGAAAACTGTTTTTTTCCCTTTTAACTGTGTTCTTTGAAAAGTATATATTTTATATGAAATAGTTTAAAAAGTTTTTTTCTTAGTTTTTTGAATAAAAATGCATATATTCCCTCAAAAAGTGAACATCCCGACAACTAATGTCAATATTTACTTCAAATTGTTTCTATCTTTTTTTTTTATCTCTGTCTGCGGCGTACTATATGCTTGCATGTTATTTAAAAACTATGTTCTTTCCATTTTTTTGAAGTATAAGTCGTGTGATTCTTATTCTTTAAATTATGTGCGTAATAACATCAATGGAGGTTCATTTTTCAACTGTAAAGATAAAAAATTCAAACACAAATGATAGATAGACCCTTCTACGTTAGCATACTAAAAATGAATGTATGGTTCTCATTTACTGACAAATAACACAAAATTATACATGCTTATCATAGCCATAATCCAGAAAAAACCTACGCATTCCCTGAAATATTTTCATCTAAGCTATAACCAAAAAGAAAAACCTATAATTTGCTTTGATCATCTTAAATAATCCGCTAACTGTACAAAGATAAACTTAATTAGTAAATGTGTAATTATATGAAACCATGAACATAATCCAAATTAAACTCAAAATTACGACCATATTTAAAGAATAAAAACAGAGTAAGAAAATTAGTTGATCACAGGTTCACCACCGATATCCGAGTCAAAATAAATAAACGAAGCCTAACTAAACACCACAGGTTACAAAACATAAATAAGCCAAAACCAGTCGAAGGACATATATAAGCCGTTACCATATTATGAGTATGTACCAAATTGCTTCGTCTAACTATCGAATCACATCGCTGCTTCCATAACCTCATTTTCATTCTCCCTCATAACGAACTTACCCCACGACCCTATACATACAGAGAAAACAACCCACGCCTCTCTCTCTCTCTCTCTCTCTCTCTCTCTCTCTCTCTACACCAACGTTACCTCACACGCTACTTCCATTTTCCTTTACGACATGAAGACCATAAGGGTAGACTCCGAGTCACGTTATGAAGAAGGTATACTTCTCTTTCTTATCTTCCCTTTTTATATTTTATTTCTCAGTTTTACTCCCATATTTAAACACGGTTCTTCCTTTCATACTATATATGTGGTATACTATATTTTATGTTAAATAAAAATAATTCTTGCAAACCTCATATTATTTACGTCCCCTTCGGTGAATTTTTTATGTTGTCAGTTTTCTTTTTCCCGTAAAACTTGCTCAATTAATTTATTTTATATATGACATTCAACAATACATACTATATTAGGTCATGCTATTGACAAAGATTTTTCCTTATGCAATTTTTTATGTTTTTCACGTTATGTTAAATAAAAATAATTCTTCCAAACCTCATATTATTTACGTCCCCTCCGGTGAAATGATTTTTTTCCCTTCATATGTCCTGTGAATGTTAGGTGTATCGCAATATATTCCGCATGTTATGTAAAAAAAATTGTTGCGACCTAGAAACGGTTGTTGGTGTAGTTCACAATTGTTGGTGTCCCCTTTTGTGAAATGATTATATATATTTTTATGTCCCATAAATGTTTGGTTGACGGTTCCCATGATATCAAAATAATTTTTTTTGGGTTTTTATCTTTAAAAACTAAGAACAACCCGCATATGTATTATCCAATGGCAGCAGAAGATGAAATGATTTTTTTTTTTTAAGTTTAGTAGATATTTAGTTTGGAGAGATGTAGTTGAATATTATTTTTGGAGAGATGTAGTTGAATATTATTTTTATTATATATAGCTATAAATCACAAATGGAATATTAGTTTCTTATGTGGGAGAGTAATGCGAGGCCTGAAAACCTCATACCTTACGTTTTTTTTAAGGTTTGTTGACTTTAGAATAAGGTTTCATAAACTCTATTTTTCCTTTTTTGGATTGGAATGAGTTCTTATTTTTTACCGTGAAATCTGATCTATTGTAAATAATGAAATCGAGGTGTTAGACTCTTACTTTGTGTTCCTAAATGATCTCAATAGAAATGTCAATTGAGGTGTTAAACTCATACTCCATGTAAGTTCGAAAATGGTGGGCATGTTGCTTTGGAGTCGAAGGATATATTTAGTTGGCATCATGGTTTAAATTTAATTGTCATTTACATGAAAAATTCAATTAGGCATGTGTAGTTAGTGGTAATTATATTTCAAGTGTCATTCACATGGAAAATGCAATTAGGTATGTGTAGTTGCTCTGGTCTACCATCCATGTCGCGCCTGTGCCTTTAGGCACGACTTTCACGTCATGTCATCGTGACATGTCAAAATTTATAAATACCTCTTTAATAAATTAGATAATTATCAAATCAATATTAATTTTTTATTATTAGAAGTGTCTATAAAAAAAAATAACTTCCATTTTTTCAGCCTTATGAAAATAATAGGCATGGTAACTATAGAAGTTTTCTAACCATTTTTATGGGTTTGAAAATCAAGTATGCTTAAACTTCTCTATTCCATGTTGTAGTATGAATGTTAAATTTTTATAAGTAACTTGGATTTGTAGTGAGCAAAAAATGGTTAGTCATGTTGCTCGGGTCTACCAACAATGTCGCTAGCATGTGTTATACTTTTTGAAAAGTTATGCATGACTTTCATGTTGTGCCTACATTTATAAGGGCCTCTTTAATAAATTAGAGACTTATTAAATTAATAATAATTTTTTTATTAGTAGGGTTTATTTAAAAAAAATAACTTCCAATTTTTTTACGTTATCATGTTAATATTTTTAAAATAATAACTCTCATCCACCATTACCACGAGTCAAAATTTTGAATGGAACATACCAAATTCATGTAAGTAAATCCCGACATAAATATGTCTTTAAAAATGTCAATTTCGGATTAAGGTGTCGTTATTCCTTTCGTTTAAAAAATTATCAACTATTCCATAACGATTAAAACTATTGAATTTTAAAAATAATAAATCATTAAATATTTTCAACATGCCATCGGCGCACCCTATTATGTATATATACATATAGATCGATGCTAACAAATTTGAAAATTAATAAATCATTAAAAAATTTCACCCACCTGTTTGGCTTTTTTTGTGGATTATGAGATTATGTTGTCGTCTTTGTGACGTCTCTCTCTCTCTCTCTCTCTCTCTCTCTCTCTCTCTCTCTCTCTCTCTCTCTCTCTCTCTCTCTCTCTCTCTCTCTATATATATATATATATATATATATATATATATATATATATATGATTTTGATCAATTATTTACAACGTTCTATGCCATTAATTTTTAATCAAATAATAAAGTGCGTCAATAAAATAAGTAAAATATCATGCCTATTTATAGTGAAATCAAGCTTCACCATGAAATAATTTAAGAACATATTAAAAATTGCGAATACGTTGAAAATCCATATTTGACGTCGCTGCAAAAAAATGAATATCATTGTCATTTTCATAAAAATTAGTTTTTATCTGTTTGAACTACTACTTTATTTTAAAATTAACTTTGATATGTTTGTTTTTACCAATTTGGATTTTCATACTTCGTTTTGTTCTACGATAATATGGTCCTTGGCATTTAGTTTCTCATATTCATTTCAATTCATGTGCTTCCCATTATATTACTTAAATTTATATGTTCATGATTATGGCTAAGATCATTTTTTAAAATTATTTATACTAATTACATAATATGTTATATGTTAAAATAATATATTTCAAAACGTGTTACATCCGCCCGTGCATCGCACGGGTCACCACTAGTATATATATATATATAGCAGATGCCCGTGCCGATGGCACGACGATAAATTTTCCCCCGGAATAAAACTCAGGCCATAATAAAAAAAAATTAAAAAAAATGCTCCCGTGATAAAACCCAGCCGTAATAAAAAAAATTAAAAAAATATAAAATATATTTATTTAATAAATTTTAAAAAATATTTTTTAAAAACTATATTTAATAAATTTTAAAAAATACTTTAAAAAAAATTATATTTAAAAAAAAACAGAAAAAGAAAAAACATTAGCATGACAATCCATGCATGTGCATGAAATGAGAAAATATCATGCATTGAAAAATGAAGATATTTTTTTTTTAGATCATGCTCCTTTATATTATATGATATATATATATATATATATATATATTCTTGTTATTCAGGATTGGATGAAAATGTTAAATCCCCTGGAGAAACTCCTTCAGGACCTCAGACTTACAACTTGAAAATAAAAGTTTCTTATCATTACAGGAATGCCGACTTCTTGTCCAAGACATTAAATATACCTTTAAATATTTTGTAAGATGTCGACAACACTTGGACAATGCTGCTTTATAACGATTTTTTACATCGGTAAATGCATGCATGTACAATAAAAAGTTCACTTTTTTGGCTTTATAATAGGTGATGTTGATCCTGACTTTTCATGCAACGTGCGTGAAAATAGAAATTATTGCTCCCCTTGGATATTGAATTATTGGTAGGTAAAAGTAGCTCCCAACATTGAAGGTTATATCTTTCCAGTTCTCACGTCTCTCTAGAAAAAAAAAAACATAACAGCCGGCCCTAAACACCCTAGGGTGGTAATTCGGGTTAGTCGTGTCAATTACGGGTCGCGTTGATTTTTATTTGAGTATAAGTTTTGGGTACTCTTAAATCTATACAAGTTAATCGTGTCAAATTCGGGTCATTTCGGGTTATTACCATAAACGGATTATCGTGTTAAAAATTGTCAGCCCTAAAACAACCCCCCCCCCCCCCCCCCTTCACTTCCAGCGAGAGTGGGGGAGGCCCGCAAGAGTCCTTCAAATTCAAAAGGTGAATAAGTAGCGTTTTAAAAAATCCAAACTCGTTTCGTGGGTCTCTCTTGGTTTGGTTAGTCGTCGAGATGTCCCCGGCTGTGAAAGATTCACTCAAAGATGTTGGAGTTTTGTTATGGAAAGAACGAAATATATTAATTAATTTCTGCAAGGCACGTTCTTGGAATGCTTTCTTTTAGGCAAAATTTCTCCCAATCCGGTTGAGACAGAACCGAAACCGCGAGTACACTATGAGTTTTATAGAATCTGCCTTCAGGATACAATGCAGTGTATGAACAGTTGTTTGATTCAAACTATGTACTGTTTGATAAAACCGAGAATACTCTGAATTTGTAACTTGATAATGCCAAAGTATAGAGGACGGAGAGAGGAGAAACTAGCAATTTTCGGTGTCCAAAATAGAGGCCTGAAACTCTTTTTATAGCCATTTCTGTGACTGTTCTTCAACAGTCACAGCTCTTCATGGAGTGACTCAGCAACCGTTGGATCGTGCCTGTTTGGAACAGCTGCGATCTAACGGTTCAGATTAGGCGTCCCACGTAAGCGAATGGCATCCCCTACACGAAACGCTACGAGTTCATCTAACAGTTTAGATCAAGTCGTTTCGGATTTTAAACCCTTTGATCGGATCGTTTAATCACAACCGTTGATTTGTTTTACCTCGTCAAAACTTTAGGCTTCCACGCTCCAAGCGACAATGCAAAGTGCCAAGTGCGTGTCAAAGCGCGCAATGCGCCCTAAGTCGCCCAATCACCCTTTCGCGTGTCGCGCTTACGCGTGTCGCGATTGGTGGTGCTTAAGCACCACCGCGATGCGTAGGATCATAGCCTCTTATTTAACTCGTCAACTAAGAATCTTAGTTGTCCTTTAGTTGATATACCACTACTTTTAGTAGTATTCTTCCAATGTGGGACAATATGGGATTTTGAGCACTCCCATATCTTTCACACCCATTTGCTCATGTTTCTACCTTCTAAATTAAAACCCAAACTATGTTTAAAATAAAACACCAATAATATAATAAAATATTAACAACTAAAAAATAAAATATCAATAAATATTGGAATTTATCCAACATTCCCCCACCAATTTCAATATACACAAGAGAGCAAAGTAAAAAGAAAATAAATAACTTTTGGCATTATCGCTAAAATCTAGTACATAAATGAGAAGTGTCTTTCGGACTTGAACTTCCATATAGCGAAAATAATTCAAAGCTTCATCAAGGTGCTGTGGTGAACGTATCTTGAACCAAGGACCTTTTGAGACTAGCCGGAACTATCACACATATCGATTTCTGAGTTTATAAGTGTTCTTCTAGCATGCACTTTTATCGCCTTGTGCTAATCCTGATTTCACCAGCGCTTTAGGATCGGTCTTGATTCCATAGAAAGCGACCACACTTTCGACACTCGTATAGGTAAATCAACTTTAGTGATTCTGCGAGTCACACTTATATGATTTATTAAGAAGTAACCTTTATCCTCTAACATGCAGAAAATCAACACTAGGCACATAGGAATGGAACTTTTTATATAAAATTCCTAGTGTTCCATAACTATAATTTAACTTGTTTGTACCTCATTGAACTCTATCTATATTTTCAAGATATGAGTTGGGTTACCATTAAATATAGTTGTGTTATTTAATAGACCTTAGTCCCATTCCTTTTGAGGTGATATATATCATCTCCCTAAAAAGACCTTTAGTCAGAGGATCTGCTAAATTCTTGTTCGTTTTAATATATTCAATTGTAATTACTCCTTCCTTGAGTAATTTTCTCATAATTTGATGCCTTAGACTAATGTGTCTAGATTTTTCGTTGTAAGTTTTGTTCGAAACTTTATAAATTGTGGCTTGGTTATCACAACTTATCATAATACAAGGCGATGGCTTTTTCCATAAAGGAATATCATACAACACATTTCTAAGCCATTCTGCTTCTTTACATACATCAGCTAGGGCTATAAATTCATATTGCATTGTTGAATCTGATACACATGTTTGTTTCTTGGATCCCCAAGAGATAGCTGCTCCTCCTAGCGTAAAAATCCAACCAGTAGCTGACTTGGATTTTGATTCAAGATTATTCCAACTTGAATCACTATATCCTTCTAAAACAATATGGATATCCTACATAATGTAAACCATAATCCAAAGTCCTCTTCAGGTATCTAAGCACCCTAAAAATTGCATTCCAGTGCTCTTGTCCTGCATTACTTATAAATCTACACAATACACTCACTGCATAAGCAATGGCTGGTCTAGTGCAATGCATGGCATACATTAGACTCACAATAATACTAGCATATTTAAGTTGGCCCATAGCACGCCCAGTATTTTTATTTAATTTGATGCTAGGATCCACTGGTGCATCAGCTGGCTTAAGTTCAAAATGATTATATCTTTTAGGGTCCGTTTGCTTTGGAGTAAAATATGTTTCAACGCGGTGAAAAGTAATATGGTGAAATTCGTTTTCACCTCTTTAAAATTAAATTTTTGTTGGGTTGACATTGTGAATAAGTGCACACCCTATAATTATGAAACTTTAAACAAGAATTGAGAAAAAAAATTAACTTTAAATAGGTGAAAACGTATTTCACCATATTACTTTTCATCGCGTTGAAAAAATATTTTACCCCGAACCAAACGGACCCTTAAGAACTTTTTCTATATAATGAGATTGAGATAACGCTAAAGAATTATCCTTTCTCACAATTTTGATTCCTAAAATCACATCAGCTTCTCCAAGATCTTTCATATCAAATTTTGATGAAAGAAACCTTTTGGTTTCTTCAACATATTTGAGATTAGACCCAAATATTAACATGTCATCCACATATAAGCAAATAATAACACCAACACCAATTTCAAATTTACTATATATATATATTTGTCGGCATCATTAACTTTATATCCATGGGATATAACAATATTATTAAACTTCTCATGCCATTGCACATGAGCTTGTTTAAGGCCATAAAGAGATTTAACCAATTTACACACTTTCTTTTCTTGGCCAGGCAAAACAAACCCTTCGGGTGGTTCCATGTAAATCTCTTCTTCTAAATCACCATTTAGAAATGCAGTTTTAACATCCATTTGATGAATAACTAAATTGTGAATAGAAGCAAGAGATATTAATATCCTAATGGAAGTGATTCGAGCAACATGAGCATATGTATCAAAGTAATCAATTCCATGTTTTTGCCTATAGCCTTTAGCAACTAGTCTTTCCTTAAATTTATTTATAGAACAATCCGAATTTAATTTTCTTTTAAATATCCATTTGCACCCAATAGGTTTAGCCCCGGGGGGAAGATCGAAAATAACCCAAGTTTGATTTGACAAAATTGAGTTCATTCCATCATTTATTGCTTCTTTCCAAAAGACAACATCCCTAGATGTTACCGCTTCATGAAATGTGGTCGGTTCATCTTCTACATTAAGAACAAATTTAGTTTTGTTCTTAGTCTCATTTAAATCCCCTTCAACTAAATAAATAACAAAGTCCGGCCCAAATGTTTTTTCAGTTCTTTGTCTTTTACTCCTTCGAGGTTCAACGTCATTCGTTGTTTCTGAAGAAGATATAGGTTGTGAATTTTCTTCTAAATTTGAGGAGTCAATAGTCTAATTATTATTTTCGAAACCATGATTCAAAATACTAAACTTTGTTAAATGTTCAAAGAATTACACATCTACCGACTCAATGATTTCTTCAGTTTCAAGGTTTAAAAATCTATAAGTCGTACTGTTACTAGAGTATCCAATAAAAACACATTTGTAAGTCCTATTTCCTAGTTTAGGTCTTTTAGGTTCGGGTTTTCTTACATAAGCAAGACATCCCCAAACTTTAAGACGTCTAAGATTAGGCTTACGATTAAACCATAATTCATATAGTGTAATATCCTTATTTTTCAATGGAACTCTATTTAAAATATAACATGCGGATAAAACAGCTTCTCCCCACATCGACAAAGGTAAACCATAACTAATTAACATTGAATTTATCATTTCAACTAAAGTCCTATTTTTTCTTTCCGTCGTTCCATTTTGTTGTGGCGTATATGGCGCCGTAACTTGATGGATTATCCCATGAGTATTACAAAATTGTATAAACTCACTCGAGTAATATTCACCACCCCTATCGGATCGTAGGACTTTAATTTTCCGATTTTGTTGAGTTTCAACTTCTACTTTAAAAATTAGGAATTTCTCGAAAACTTCATCTTTACTTTTAAGTAAATATGTATATGCATACTTAGAGTAATCATCAATGAAAGTTAAGAAATATTTATTTCCACTACGAGTCATATTACTCTTCATATCACATACATCACTATGAATAAGATCAAGCATTTCGGATTTCCTCTCAACAGATTTGAACGACTTTCTAGTTATCTTCGATTGAGCACAAATTTCACATTTAGAAAGGTTATCAAATTTACAATCCGAGATTAAGCCGAGATTAGTCATTTTTTTTATACTTCTATAATTCACATGACCTAATCTACTATGCCATAAAGAAATAGACTCAACCATATAAGCAGAACTAATATCATTGATTACATTAATTTTGATCATGCCGTTACAAGAGTACCCTTTGCCAATAAATTGGCCATTCTTAGACAAAATAAACTTATCAGACTCATACACTAGTTTGAAACCTCTCTTATTGAGAAGGTCCCCAGACACAAGATTTTTACACATATCAGGTACATTAAGTACATCAATTAGAGTAAGTGTCTTTCTAGAAGTTATCTTCAATTCCACTGTGCCTTTTCCAACTACATTGGTGCGAAGATTATTTTCCATCTTCACTTCTTTTTCATCAATTTCTTGATATGTTTTGAATGAAGAGCGGTCTTTGCATATGTGGACCGTTGCGCCGGTATCCATCCACCATCCACTTTCATTATCAATTGAATTTGCTTCGCAAACAGTAGCAATAAGATCTTCAACATTGTTTGTTTCCTTCGACCCTTGTTTTTCCTTAAATGCCTTCTTTTTAAGACGACATTCTCGAGAATAATGGCCCGGTTTGTCACAGAAGAAATATTTTCCCTTCTTTTTCTTATTTGCACCTTGGTTCTTGAATTTTGAATCATTATTTGCTTTTAATTTTAATTCTTTGGTAATCTTGGATTTTTTATCCTCAACCATATTAGCTTTTGAATGACCCTCACCTTGTTCATCCTTCTTTTCTCGAATACGAGTATCATCTGCAATACGAAGGTGACGAAGAAGGGATTCCACAGTATAAGTCTTTTCATCATGATTAATTTTCTTCTTAAAGCCATTCCAAGAGGATGGAAGTTTTGAAACAATCACCCCTAGTTGAAATTCATCTTGAAGATTAATACCAGCGGCTTTAAGGTCACCAACAATTTGTTGGAGTTCATGGGCTTGTGCAATGACAGATTTATCATTAGTCATTCTAAAATTCATATAGTTTGAAATTAGAAACTTACGGTTGCTCGCTTCCTCATTTTGATACTTTGTCTCCAAAGCCTTCCATAATTCCTTTACCGTCAGAATCATTAGATGATCGCTATAAACAGTTTGAGACAAAGCATTGAGGATGTGTCCTCGACAAATAAATTCGTCTTCTTTCCTTTTCACACGTTTTTGCTTTATTTCTTCGGTGTCTTCGGGTGTGGGCTTGGGAATTTGTTCAAGGTTATCATCTAGAATGTATGCAAGTTTTAGTGATGTGAGGAAGAACATAAGTTTCTCTTTCCAACGGGTGAAATTTCCTCCATCAAAACGGTCGAGTCGGATTAAGTCTTGAGTCATAACTTGGATAGATTGTGCCACAGTTCCTTCCATTTGAGTGGAGTAATAAGAATAAATTTTTGCCTAAAACTGTTGGAGTTTTGTTATGGAAAGAACGAATTATATTAATTAATTTTTGCAAGGCACGTTCTTGGAACGCTTTCTTTTAGGTAAAATTTCTCCCAATCCGGTTGAGACACAACTAGAATCGCGAGTACACTATGGGTTTTATAGAATCTGCCTTCAGGATACAATGCAGTGTATGAACAGTTGTTTGATTCAAACTATGTACTGTTTGATCAAATCGAGAACACTCTGAATTTGTAACTTGATAATGCCAAAGTATAGAGGACGGAGAGAGGAGAAACTAGCAATTTTCGGTGTCCAAAATAGAGGCCTGAAACTCTTTTTATAGCCATTTATGTGACTGTTCTTCAACAGTCACAGCTCTTCATGGAGTGACTCAGCAACCATTGGATCGTGCCTGTTTGGAACAGCTGCGATCTAACGGTTCAGATTAGGCGTCACATCGTAAGCGAATGGGCATCCCCTACACGAAACGCTACGAGTTCATCTAACGGTTTAGATCAAGTCATTTCGGATTTTAAACCCTTTGATCGGATCATTTAATCACAACCGTTGATTTGTTTTACCTCGTCAAAACTTTAGGCTCCCACGCTCCAAGCGACGATGCGCACGTGCGAAGTGCCAAGTGCGCGTCAAAGCACGTAATGCGCCCTAAGTCGCCCTTACGCGTGTCGCGATTGGTGGTGCTTAAGCACCACCGCGATGCGTAGGATCATAGCCTCTTATTTGACTTGTCAACTAAGAATCTTAGTTGTCCTTTAGTTGATATACCACTATTTTTTGTAGTATTCTTCCAATGTGGGACAATATGGGATTTTGAGCACTCCCATATCTTTCACACCCATATGCTCATGTTTCTCCCTTCTAAATTAAAACCCAAACTATGTTTAAAATAAAACACCAATAATATAATAAAATATTAACAACTAAAAAAATAAAATATCAATAAATATTGGAATTTATCCAACAAAAGAACATAGCGGATTGGTTGCGATAAGAACTCCCCTTTTGGTGGTTTCTCGGACTTGTGATTTTTAAGATATGTTGGTTGGTTATGCTTTTGGTTTTTGTTGTTTAATATCGTATTTCCAGGGTCCGTTTGGAACTTGTTTTTTCGTCTCCTTTGTGAGCATTTTATCCACTTTTGGCATAACTGTCAGTTTTGGCGGTTTTAGTTCAACTGTCCCAACGGTTGTTCCTCTCGGGTTGAGACTCAGATGGTCTCCGTGACTTTTTGGATTTCTCCCACCTTAACTAAGGTTCGCCTATTTTTAGGTTCCTTAGAATTTGAGCCTCTCTCCTTGGCGCTGGTATTTTTGATATGTTTGTCTGACATTATTCCACCGTCTGTTTGCCTTGTGCACAGACTTTGTTCTGAGCGACTCGCCCTCTGGTGCCTTCGCTACCAGTTTCTTGATTTTGTTGCTGGGATATGTCGTGTGCAGACCCCAAAACTTGTCGGTTGTAGTATAAGTCTTTTTTAGGCTTTGTTCTAATTTTCCTGTTTGTTTTACGTTATTTTCTCTTCTCTCCTTTCTACTTAACTCGAGCCTGTCTGAGTTATGTTGTTCTTCTTGTTTGTTACCCTACGTTACATTAATGAAATCCCATTTGGGACAATCAAAATAAAAACTTAAGCTTTTCAGTCAAAATATTGGATTTTTCCATCCAACATCTTTCATGCCTTTAAATTTGAATTGTGGAGAAAGGAAGAAAAAATGCTAAAAATCTATCCAAACAAGCATGCAACGCGAGGTCCTTTTTTGACGAAATTATTAAAACATAAAATAAAACTACTAAAAAAAGTATTCATGATATCATAAAAAAAACTTTTTATTTAGTGAAAAATAAATTATTACGTGATGAAGTTTGTCGAACATAACCCTAAATGATCAATGAGGTATAAGAAATTTGTCGAGCATTACCCAACATCATTACCCAACAGACTACAATAAAACCAAAGTTATTAGTTTAACTACTAAAACAAGAGCACGCAATGACTCCAAAATTCTTAAAAAAAGAGAATAAAAGAAGCTTCACCTACCTTAGCATCAGAGAAATCCCACCTAGGAGTTTGAGTTCCTAGTATCATATGTTGATTGGAGAGCAGTGGTGGAGGTCGATTTGTAGGATCGGATGGTTGAGAGTGAGTTTGATATTGGTTAACGCCTAGATTTCCAAGTGGGTAAACGTTCAAGATAATTTGTTGGTTGGGTTGTTACAAAATCGGTGACGGGCTGGGTTGGGGATCTCAGACACCAACTCAAGAGAGGGTAGAGGGAGGAAACCTCTTTCTATTCCTTAGAATCTTAATATAAAGAAATTTTAAGAGAGAGAGACAGACGGAGGAAGAGCTTTTCAATCCCTATAAAATTTCATTCCCCATGCATTTAAACAAATTGCCTTATTGGATCTGAATAGTCCACGGAAATTACAGTTTATGTTGTATAAGGGTTCTTTAACTTTTGTATCGGACTCTTAAATATCAATGATAATTGGACATTTGTTAATTAAATGCTATGCCACTTGTCAATTCCTTATGAAGAATATAAATTTGCTTTTGCCAATGGTAGTTGTGGATCCTTGTTTAGACGTTCTATTCATTTCTACACTAGTTAGGATCAATTATTTCCTATTTATTATTTGTCAGACTTATTCTCGCTGAAGAGTTTATGTTTTGTCAGAATTATATCCAGCTATTATTTCAGGGTACCGTGGATGTAATTTGGTGATCGATGGTTTACTCGGTTCCCCCTTCTTATTTTTTATGCATGATGTTTAGTATGTTATTATGGTTGTATGGATTATTTGTATTTTTTATATTATATTATTATTGCGACAGTGATGCTGAGAATAATCCATATTAAGACGCCAGTTATATTTTAGTAGAGTATTGGTCACCCGATATTAAACTCTCTCTAAAAGTAATTCTGTCGAAATTTCATGGACTTACTTTTTATTATTTTACATTGGTTGGGTAATTTCTTTAGAGAGTTTATTAGTTTGATCCATGATAAGTTTTTTTTTGTCGATACAGCTCTGGAGATGAATAATTACTTTGAAATGTGATGTACTGTGTTTTTATTTAAAAATAAAAATTAATTTGTTTATCCACTATGAAAGATTTGTTTTTATTTATAAAAAAAAAAAGACTTTCCCTTTTTCTTTATCACGATAACATTATATAATATATGGTACAAAATTATTTTAATAATTACATCGAATACACGATGCAGTTATTTCAGTTATATATGTTGCCTGCCAATAAAACAATAACTTTTAATTACATTTTTGGTATAACTTAAATGATTTTATTTCATCTAGTATGCAATAATTTCTTGCAATAGGTATATATAGAGATAAAAGGCAAACGTTCAAATTTGGTGCAAACATCATGGGCTCTATTAGCACTCATTAAAGCTTGATATGTGTGTTTATTCAAGGACAAGTTAATCCAGACTGGTAAGCATCATAATAATCCACTTATTATAAGTAGTTCGATGCGATTACGGGTTTAGGGGCGAAGACAAAATTGAGATTAATTACGAACTGATGAGGCTTTGTATTGCAAAAAAGCTACATCATGTGAATTATCTGATTGGTGTAAAAACGTAAAGACAAACAATTTTTTCTTTTTAGTTGTTATTCTTTTTTACAAGTTTTATGATGATTTATTTTTCTATAGTGGCTTCGATTTAAAACAAATAAGTGCAATTTTTTTTCTTTATTGACGTAAAATATATTGGGTTTCTGATGTTGACAAATATTTTCGTGAATGTAATATGTTTTTCTACATTATAAGCGTGCACTAATCACACACACACACACACACACACACACACACACGTATATATATATATATACACACACACATACACACACTTTATTAAATCCTTAAAAGTATTATGTTGCATATAAGATTTACATCTTGCCCACTCGATGCGCGGGGTTAAAGTCTAGTCTATATCAATAATCATCTTTAGGGATGAGTCATTGAAGGATTGCTTATCACTTTTTCAGGTTACTTGAGTTAATTTTTAACTCCACTGTCATTGTGTTGTAACTAGCATGTACCCCGTGCGATGCACGCAAATTCATGTTACGAATATTATTGAAGGCAATATATTATTTCAATATATTCCCACTAATGTAATCTTCCATTATATAAAAGTGACATGTGTATTGACATAGTATTGATCTACCAAACATCAACTCAGAAAAAGTGTATCCCCATAACTGTATTTTATTAAGGAAAACCCAAAACATAATGAAAAAGCATTTTAGAAATTGAAAATGTCTTCATCATTC
Organism: Sambucus nigra; assembly: GCA_949130495.1. Taxonomy (NCBI): domain Eukaryota; kingdom Viridiplantae; phylum Streptophyta; class Magnoliopsida; order Dipsacales; family Adoxaceae; genus Sambucus; species Sambucus nigra. The sequence continues at coordinate 392,772,436 of OX422211.1, read as the reverse complement.
GAAGAGCCATTGTGGTCACTTAATTCTTGATCTATATTCCCTTGCTTCTAATAAACGACATTTTTTATTTTAAAATGTATACATGTTTTATATAATAAACTTATATCAAGTGGGGATATATTTATTCAACATTATTTCTTTAATATTACCTTGTGTAATACCCCGTATTTTGAAGGGATTTTATTTTAATTATGGAATTAGGATTAATTAATTTAAATGGAGAAAAAATATTTATATTTAATCCGGATTTAAATTTAATATTTACTAGCATGACGAGAGTTAGTATTTATTGGTGATAATTATGCTGAATATTACTTAACGAGTAAAGTAATATATGATTACGAAAATATTATTATGGACGGAAGTGAAAAATATGATAGTTGCAATACACTTAGTTGGGACGCTTGTGTGAGTCGTGCCGGTATTACTTTATTGGGTTAAAAGATAATTTATTTTTAAGTAACTCATATGATTATTTCGAGTGCGCCGATGAGTCCGGAAGGGTCAAGATAGTCAAAAAATTCTAATCAGGTGTTTTATTTGGATTTGGGGCAATTTAGGCCAAACCGACACCCCGGAGGGGTATTTTGGTCTTTTGAGATTTTAGGTAATTAAAATGGAAAAAAATAGATAATTAAAAGGGAAGTTTACGTGGGTAATAGGTTTTCCAAACCTAAGTGAGAGAGAGAGAGAACCAAATAGGGAGAAGATGAACTCCATAGGTGCCTTATGATAAAGACTCAAGCTCTCACACCAAAAGTCACACCAACGCGTAGATCATGAAGAGAGGATCACCCCTATACCAGTTTCATTCAGCAAATTAGAAGTTCACAAGAAAGACAAGTGTTTATCTTGCTGAATTTTAGAGCATACATGATTCATGTTAATTTAGTTGATGGTTAAAATCATGATATCATGTAATTGGAACTGAATTTGGGAATTTATTCATGAATGTAATATAAGAATTGCATGTAGTTGAATAACTATGTATTAGAGATTAGAAACTTGAATTTTACCTGTTGAAATCACGAAATCATATCTGAGTTTAGTGGGTCATTAATGGAGATTATATGAAATTAGGGCTTATTGAAGATTTGATAAATTAATCAAAATTCATGTTAAAATTTACGTAGGGATTTGAGGTTAAAAACGAATGGGAAAGTGTTCTAATACCAGGGGATATAATTTAGAGTTGTTGAATTCGAATTAGGATGTGTTCTAAGGGATTTTTCTGTTGAATGAATTGGGAAAGCGAATTTTTTGAAAGACTGGGACAATCTCAGAATTCTCGTTCGAAAACCTGCCCAGGTCATTCGAACGACTTCGTTCGAATGAGAATTCCAACGAGATTACTAACGATATTTATTTTAAAGTTATTTCGAAGATAGATCCTCATTCGAACGAGAAACCTCGGGTTCTAACGAGATTTTAGAGATCCAAATTTTCGCCTGAATGAGTTAAAATCCTTCTAGGTTCATTAAAGTGAGAGAATATGACCTACGCTATATAGAGTAGATTCCTTTCATAATCTAGTAGTGAGATGATTTGTGTAACTACTAAGGGAATGTGTTGGAGAGAGAGAGAGCCTTAAAGAGGATATACGATAGAGAGATATATCGTATGACTAAAGTATTGTGAGTAGTAGAGACGACAATGTTACATATAAATTCGGGGATTCGGGTTGCATGAATACCTAATGTATATAATAAGTTGTCTGTATACTTATTGATTGAACTATTGTGTGTATAACAAACCTACGCTGCTTGCTATCGAGTGGAGATTGCGCGTTGTGGGCGATCATGCCTTGAGGAACTATTGTGGGATCTTGATTTGTACCACTAGAGCATAGAACCTTGGTACGGGCTATCCGTGAGAGTGATAGTGATGGCGGTCGTATGGGTGCGTAGGTATGTGCGTAGCCGATCGACTTGGAACTATGTTCGCCTCCAATATGTGTGTTTATTTTGATGGTTCATGAGAGATTGAACATATAGTCCTTTATGCAATGAGTGATGCACCGGGACATGATAACAGAGTATGCATGCACCACATCTATGTCTCGGCGTGCAGTATTGTGTATGTATATATAATAGAGTGTATGTATATCTATTTTGGTGATACTATCTACTGTGTGAATTAAGTAGACCTGATTAATAATTAAATCTAAAATAAATTAAGTTGGTGAACACTTAATTATATTAAATTGAAAAAGTGTTTATCCATGTTAAAGGGATAATTGGAAAAAGGCTTTGTTGAGTTGAGTTGAGTATATATGTATTACGTATATTGCGAGAGAAATACATGGGAACAACATTGGGCTATGATTAGATGTTAGGTTGGAAAGAACTAGATAGCATGGGAATAGAAGTTAGTAGGGTTTGAAGGTACGTTAGGCATGCACATTAGATGAGGGGTGAGCATCTCAAGTGAGTACGGTAATCTAACATGAATTATATATGTGCTATTAACTCATTTTAAGAACTTGCTGACCTTTAAATGATTTTCAACTCGGGCTCTGACCCGTTTTCTGCAAATCTCTTTTCTTGTCAAATTATTTTAGGTTCCCAACCATAAGAACACCAAGCATAGGAATTCCATTTACTCGATGAGATGTAGCTACTGTGGAGGTTACAGGACCTTGGTAGTAGATGCCTCTATGTCCATCATTTCTTCCTTTTGAGTTAATTTATCAGTTAGGGCATGTTGCCCCTTTTCCATTAACATATTCAGAGATTTTGGATTTAGTTAGTTACTTCTTTTAGTTGTTGGTTTATTTCTGTTGGATTATTGCATTTGGTACTTAGACTAGAAGTGTTTACTCCAATTACATTTATTATTGCAGTTATTTCCTATCATATGAGATTGGTGTGAATGGTGAATGTTTAATTATTTCGTTAACTTAGTTTTATATTAATTAAAAGATAAAATTTTGACATCAACATTTTTTAAATATTAGGTGGTTAGTATTTAATTATAAAGTTTTCGACAATGATGCATAACCTGAAACAACTGGATATTCTGATTTACTTTAATAAAGGACTGATCACCCGATATTTAATTAGGTGGGGTGTTACACCTTGTTGATTTGAGTCGTTTTGATGTCGTTGTGTTGCTGCCATTCTCGACAACCATATTTATCGCAGTCTGAGAGCTTGATTCTTGGTCGTTATGCTTTTACAGTGATACATCGAGCAGCGTCACTGTCATAACTTGAAAAGATGCTACCCTGCAATACGATTTGAATGAAAAATATTTTCAAATTATTATTTCTAAATATGACTATGCAACAATTTCATACGTCACAGTTATGCTAAACACAAATGTATACTATTTTTTTGGTTTCCATATTATTTCGTCTCCTATCGATTATTAGAGGAGGATTTGACCTGTTGTTTTTTTTACAATCAAGTGTAAACACATGCTCGCACTTAAAAGGCATCAACTTATATTACTTTTACATACAATTATAAACTTAACATATGAAATACAAAGGAAAACACATGGTAAAAGAAATCTCTACACATTGCTTGAAATATTTGGTAGTGACATTTTTACAAACATGTTGAATGCAACAATTAATTAAAAAAATAGTAATTACAAAGTAGTGACATTTTTCAAACAATTTGAAGGCATCAACTAATATTACTTTTACATACAAATATAAACTTAACATAGGAAATACATGGAAAATAAATTTTTTTGCAACAATCAATTAAAAAATATTAATTACAAATTATTTACACAGTAAATAATGTGTATGAATATTCACTTATCGCAAACACTGTTGTGATTAGAGGAACCAACAACAATAGATTCCAATATTCTCTCTCTAAAACTTACTTGTATCCTGCGATTATCAATTGCTTCTTCACTTCCTCTGAAATATTAGTATAACATTTTCTGAGTAAATAATTCAAATAGATTTAAAAAAAATATGATTTCAATTTGTTCCAACTATCAGTGTGTTTGAACAATTTGTGAGCAAGCATGTCTAGATGGAAATGTATTGAGAAAAGTAAAGAGTGGGAGATGAAGTAGAGAGAAGAACTAGTTTTACCAATTGCATGAAAAACGGTTGGAGAAGCGTTCAAGAAGACGATGAGATCCGTTTATGTACCTCTTCATCTCTCCAATCAATTACAATTACAAATTGAAGATTTGGCGGTCAGTTCAAATGTACTATATGTATTATATTATAGAGTGAAGAAGAAATGGGAGTGATAAATGTGATGTTATTTTATATATATATATATATCTGTGTGTGTGTGTGTGTGTGTGTGTGTGTGAAGATTCAGACGGCTAATGATCTGTATGAATTGAAATAAGATATGAAAGGTTTAGGTTTATGTATCTTTTTGGTTTTCAAGAATACACACGGTTATTGGTGTAAGTTTAATTAGTATACTAATAATGAATAAAGAGAAGGTCACTGCATTAATTGCCATTAAAACCTGTAGTACTATTATATTAGAGGTATAATAAGGATGCCAAATTCACCGTCGATGTGCTGCATTTCAACTTCTCTTATTTGGCATCTTTGATGCCATGAATGTTTGGGAGAGATTGAGGAAAATGATCTTAACTTGAAAGTGTATATTAGTGATTCAGATGGGCTTTAAACTTATAATTTTTGTATTATTAGTTTTAATATTATTTACTTTGTATTATCCCATGTATTGTAAATTATATTGGGAGTGTAATCCTTTATATTTTTGTTTACCATTATGTACCGATCAATACCAAAATTACCGTAAACAAAAATTTACCATACTTGTCGAAAAATCGATTTTACAAAAAAATTAATTTTGTATATGTATCGCGCAGTTTGATTTTTGTTTTGGTATATGGGATGGTGTATTGAGTGATAAAACTAGTAATTTTAGTTTGATCAATTCAAAGTTAGTTTGGCGGTGGTATGCTCTATTTACCAACCAAATCGACCGAAAACCGGCCCTACTCCAATCCTCACTATCATCTTTTAACTTGCACGATAATAAATTTTGAATTTTGTCAAAACAAAACAAAATTGACAACTTGACATAAAGTGACATTATCGGATAAAAAAGTATTTATTCGCCCACCCCTGATCGTTTAGAACATACAATCCATGAGTAAAATATGTTTAATGAGAATTCCCTACTCTTATAGAGTAAACCAAAATATCTTTATTTTGTATTTTTTCGTACAAACTTCAAAAACAAATACCATAAAAAATATATGTCTCTTTGAGACAAAAATCTATATTTGGAAAGATCTTCATGAGATCTATCAAAAGAGATCCATGAATGATATTTAATTTTGAAGTTTGAAATTTTAAATTTTGCATTGCAATTTTCGGTGTGTTTTTCGATGGTAAAATTACGCAATATGAAATTTCTAATTTCACAGTGTGAAATTTTGCACTCTAAAATTTCAAATTTCGCAGTGTGAATTTCGCACTATAAAATTCAAAATTTTTCAGTGTGATATGTGTGTGCACACACACACACACACACACACACACACACATATATATATATATATATATATATATATATATATATATATATATATATATATATATATATATATATATTTTAGTTCACCACCCAAAATTTACTGCACCTTCACTACACCACCTAAACTTTCAATTAATGTACCTAAACCTCTAAACCCTGAAAAACGACTTAAAATAACCCCATACCATTAACACCATTATTTTTTGGGATAATAAGTGCGTCATGTACATAGCATATGAGGGCACTTGAAGGTAATTTTATCTTAATATATTTTTTATAAAAATATTAAAAAATTAAAGATATATACATGGAGGAAAATAAAAAAATTAAAAATCTAAAAATTACAATAAAATTATAGTTTTTGGTAAAAAACATCATTATCAATTTCAAAGAATATATGAAGAATTTATAAAATTTGTGAAAGGCTTAATAAACAGCCCAGAAACTGGAAAACTGAATAAAAATGATATAGAATGTGAAAATTACAAAAAATGTTTTATATTAGTGAAAATCGCAGAAAGATATTTAATAATTTTAAAAATTATTCTCGTGGTAAGAACGTATTGGGTCCCTTGGTTGTGGACTTGAATTTAGTATGTCTTGACTTATGTACCTTGACTACGATATAGGTTTAGACAATCTTGAGGATTGAGGTAACCTAGGAGTAAAACTTGATAATCGTGGTGACTTAGTAGTAAGTAAATGAGTTGTGATGTTTTAGAATAGGACCCCTTACGACGTCATTAGGGTGAGCCTCCATTTAGGCAATAGCTAACGTCCGATGTCCTACCAAGACTTGGATGGTATAAGTTTATGGTTTAGTGACTATAGTTTAACATTGAGAAATGAGGTTCCCTATGGCATTCGTAAGCATGGACCTTGGTTTTATAGGCAATACTCAACGTCTCATATTCTCCCAAAGTATATAGTGGTGTTAGTTGGTAGACTAGCACGTAATATGATGTTTACATAGAGAGGTAGTTTAGTTTTCATAGTTGAACACACTTTGAGGATTAAAAGATGCAGCCCAAAGAGATTGACTACGGGTTGGTAACGTGGATAGACAGGAGAAACTGTATTGAAATTCCTTAGAGGTGTATACTAAGGTCTATCCAATGAGATGGTAATGCGAAGGGTAGACATTCCCTAGTAGTGATGAATTTAAGGTTGTGTACCATGTATTACAACGACAATAGTGTCTCTCCTCAGGACCCATGGGAATTATTATTACATTAAGGTTTATGTGGTGATATACATTTGTATTGGTAGACCCCGGGATGCATAGAATAGGTCATGATATGACTTGTAAATTCTCGTAATAGATGTGTAAGTTGTTAGAGAGATAACTGATTTTGATGTCATCATCCATAACGCATTTAGGAATCATTATCGTATTGGAGTTTGCATAGTAATGATAAATCATTGATGATTGTGGAAGGTTTGGGTCACGTTGACTTATAGAAGTACTTGGAGTTAGTACCACGGTATTTATTTGTAAGCATGCTCCATTATATGACCTCGATGATAATTTTGAGAATAGGTTGATCAATGTTAGGTGGTGCACCTGGGAGAGTTAGAACACGGTGAGGTTCGTCATAGCTTTTAGCAATAGCACTCAGGATGAAGCGTTAGACTTGATTATATCACATAAGTGTGCTACCTGTATGGTTAGTAGCGGCTCTGCTGGAAGAAATGATTAAGCATGAGTGAAGCTTGAAAGTTGAGATGCGATTAGAATAATTATGGTTTGGTATCATGTACGCAATGCTTAGGGTGGTAGTAATGATTTATGTGTGAAGTTATGTGAGTGTTATGTTTCACTTGATGATGATGATCTCGAAAACTGAGGTTAGCTACTGCGTATTGATTTTAGAGGCCTAGTTGTGATTGGTCGGTAACTTATAATAAATGTCAAGAGAAGTAACTTCGCTGAATTAGGATATTTATGGTTGTCGATGATAGATAGGTAGCATTAGTACTAAGGAGGGAAGCCTAGCGTTTCGGCTTCTCGAAGGAATTTGTTTTGTATTTCGCCTCTCTGGCATGGGTGGATGATTCTCGAGTAGAACCTGTTATGGTTAAGAGGCCAAGCCAGGGTACGTGGCAAGGCTAAGGTGCTTAGCAGGTATCGGTAAATAATTATAGAGTTCAAGAATACGTTGTGGGTTCTCACTTCATGCGAGTCGAGTCATTGTAAAAAAATGATTATTTCCTCTCAACGTGCCAGTGCCCGATTTGTATCATTCTTGCTCCTTCTTGATCCCGGTAATTGGGAGGGTGTCTATTTGTTTTGAATTGGGTGTGGCACTGCATAAGCTCAGTAATGATGCAGGTTAGACCAATTATGGCTAATGAATCATGGTATGTGAGTGCGCTTTCTTCGGATGCACCTTTATTCTCCATCGGTTTTTGTGTACGTGTGGTCCCGCATTATTGCATATAGTTGCTATATCACTTGATTGCTTACGTCAACATGCTTATTAGTTAGCCGGTGTCACTAGTGCGACTGTGTCGTGTGTCCCTAGGTTGTGACTCAAGAATATTATTAATATTGTAATTTGATAAGACATTAGATGGTAGTGTTGCACTTGGTTCGGAATTATACAAATTGAGGATGTGATCGCTCGTGTGTGTTTGCATTTTGATACCTAGAAAGACTCTGGGTTAACATAAAGATTTCATAGGAGATATCAATCGGGTAGAACTTTGTGATAAAGTGACTGACTTAATAATCATTAGCGTGTATAATCATAAGTGTTGAGGTTGTATCAATCTAGGCTAGGCGTGATCCAAGATTTATTTGAGGAAATATAGGTCATGAATCCTAACATAAAATGATCCGTGATAATGAGTTCATAGGTGATAGTACCATGTTTGGTGAATATCGAACCTCTCGAGGTTTTGTTAAGATAGACATGTTAGGCATACTTAAGATTTTGCAAAGAGACCGTAGGGTCTGCCATGATTGGATTACGATAGTGATTGATTAAAGTGAAACTCTTGGGTTTAGACCATTATATTAAGGATACTTAGAATGGAAAACTGGTCATTAATAATTGAGGTATAACTTGTGATAAACCAAGATTTTCGAGGAGAAATTTTTCTAAGTAAGGAAGTTTGTAATACCCCGCCTCGATGAATTAACTAAATTATATATAAATTTTATAAGTGGAGGAACTAATTCTAATTATAGAGATTTTTGGGTAACAAATTGGACTATTTAGAGAAATATTAAGTTAAGGAGATGTATATGGATTATAGTGCTGGAGAAATAAGAATAAAAGAAAAATAATAAAACGAAAGAAACTCAGCATGATGTCGTTGGAAGCAACAATGGAGGTTGTTTGAAGTGGTTCGTTTGAGTGACGTGACTAGTCATTTAAGTGACATCGTCGATCGTTCGAACGATGCAGTCCTACAATTTGTGTTATCTACTGCTCAACCGTGGATCAGATTGGATGGTTGGGATTTAATTGAGGATATGTGTTAGAGGTGTAGGGTTGGTAGTTTTATATAAGAGAGAGAGAGAGAACAATGTGGGTTGGGGAAAAATACACACGACGACCATTCTTGGTCCCCTTAACAAAGAACTCCCCATCTCCCCCTTACTGCTTCCACCGATTTATACACTCACACAAATAAACGTTATTTCCCACTATTAAAAGAGTGGGTTAAGAAATATTTAAAAGGACTATTATGGGGAGGTTTTTTATGTGCACTTAAAAATGAGTTATTTTAGAAGAAGAAGAAGAATCCATTATTCGGGGTTTTGTAGAGGGTTTTTGGTGTAATTTGCTGGAGCTTCAATGGAGGACTGTTGGTGGAGCTTTTCTAACTCCCCTTAGGGTCACCTTTGGAGGTGGGAGAATCACCCATCTTTACCACCACCACCACCATTACCAACCTTCAGACCATTTAGGTAGGTAATATACTCTTCTTACATTTGAGATTTTATTGGATAAATATCGTAGTCTTATTATTGTCTATGATAAGAGTAGGATTATAAGAAACAATGGTGTTCTTAGTAAATTGAAATTTAACATTTTTATGGAGTAAAAATGATAGAAAATTTTATTTTGTGTGTTTTCTAGTAAATTTCAAATTAAACATGTTTATGGAATAGAAATATTAGAATATACAATTTTTGTGTGTTTTTTAGTAAATCAGAAAATAGACAATTTTATGGAATAAAAATGCTAGAAAATATTATTGTTTTGTGTTTTCTAATAAAACTAAAAATAGCCATTTTTATGGAAATAAAAATGTAGTAAAATACTATTTTAGTGAATTTTTGGTAAAAAAAAATAATGGACATTTTTATAGGATAAAAATATAAGAAATGTCATTTTGGTGTTGTTGATGCACCATGGGTACGTCTAATAACCCATTAATCAATTTCAAACTCGACATTATCATCATCCCTAAAAAATAACTTTAAAATATGTCATCCTTATTACTTTGTAAATAATATTATTTAAAAAATTTAGTAACTGGGCTTACTTATTTTTTCTAGTAACATTATTGTATTATTTTTTAATGATATTTTTTTTATAAATGTTAATCAAGATTATTATTGATGTTCTTTGGACTGAAATGAAAAGATTTAAAAATATAGTGACTTGTGTTCAATGGCAAATAAATAATAAATAATATTCACAATCATATTGGTTATCACGCCTTAATATTTTTATTTGTTATGTAATTATTTACTATATAATTGGAATACATTAGGAAACATATCTTATTTGAAAATAATTTGTGTCATTGAAATACATAATCTTAACCCTGAGAAGTGCGAATTGTGTGATAATTGATTAAACTAGATTCGCAAGTTTCCAAGTAGCCCTTATTTAATTAGAGTCCCTAAACATGCATCTAAGGTGCGTGTGTCAACCCATAAATAAATAAAGAAAGTGACACAAAAATATGCTGAGACACAAATTTCAGAAAAAAAAACCCCTTTCGGGTAAAACCTTTATTTCACTATGAATATACAAGTCGCAACTTACAATTACATAGAGAAATCTGCAATGGATCAACACGCAGCCAACCCACAAAGACACGCAGTCTTGAACTCAGCAAGAGAATACACGCAGCACCCTCCAAGGACTCGCAGTCCAAACAACGAAGAAAGAACCGCAGCTCTCCTCAATGACACGCAGCCATAAAACTTTGTAGAGACTCCCTCAGCAATGACACGCGGCCCTCGGTTGCAAAGATCTCTCCACAAAGATGAACAACAACAAAGCTTGTGTTCTAGGGTTCCAAAAGATTCACAAAAGTAATTGGGATTTTTGTGTGTGAATCAAAAAGAGTCTTGGGACTCAAAAAGGTGAAGACTTAGAGTATTTATGTAATGACCCCACTTTTATATATAGTTTGTTTTTACACTCTTGTGTTACTTATTATCTTATAAATGTTGTATTATTAGATATGTGGTATTAATGGCTATCAATATAACAAACCCCATTTTTAATTACGAAGAATCAACTGTAAATTGGATCAAATCGAAGTCTTATGACATATCTTAAGGCAAATAATAAGTTTTGGGGTAGAAAATATAATTTTATGAAACTTTAAGGACTAAAATAAAAATATAAAATGGGCCATTTTGTAAATAAAATATTTTCAAGGACCTCTAAGAAATATTCTAAATATATAGTGTGAAATTACCAAAATACCCTTCAGGTGTAAAATGACCCTTATACCCCTAATAACTTTCCACCTCGTGCTTTCTTTTGAACATATCCACTGCACACGTGTCACCTCTATAGGAAAGGATAAAACTTATGTAAATCCTCTAGAAAAAGGAAAAACACGTGTCGCCGTTTGGTAAACCAAGACTGCAAGGCTGATCCGTTGCACGACACGTGAACGACGACTCACCAAAGTAAAACCTTATCACCCAGACACGTGTCAACACCTAAATATCTTTGGAAAACTATAAATAGGGCCTTTGGGGATCATTTGAAACTCACACCAATTCCTTGAGAATTATAGAAAGAAATAGTGAGAGAAAGTGTGAGAAAGTTTAAGAAGAAGTTCTTAGGGATATTCATCTTAAGGTAATCTTAATGTTATAATGCATCTTTATAGTTTTAATTTATTGTTTTATAGCTTTACTTAGTAGTTATGCTGGTAAAATATGATAAAGAATTCACTAATCAAAACTTAAAATTTAGAACAAATCCAAGTTGATTTTATAAACTTGTTTTGAAATTATATGCTTTTAAAAATGATTCTTTTTAAAGAAATTGCTCGTTATTATGGAATTCAATTTAAGTAATTCCAAAGCCAGGCCCGATGAAGTTCTGTCTAGATGAGATGGTATTTAAGTGGTTGCCCCTGTGACCCTCCATCTCTACTGGGAATGAATCCGGAAATGTTCTATCTAGATGAGATGGTATTTAAGTGGTGCCCCTGTGACCCTCCATCTCTACTGGGAACCGACTAATTAGGAAGAACTATGAATTGAATCCTTTAATTACGATCAATAAGTTTTAAAAGTTAAGAAAATGGTTTTTTAGTAATCCTTTGAAACAAGTTACTATTAAAATACAATATATAGACTGGACCTTGTTTAGAACACATACTTAAACCTGTATCGTATTTGTTAGATTAACGTGCGATCGAAGACTCGTTATCTATAATTTCGACCTCTATTTTAGGTGAGTACTCTATGCGATTTCTTGCGCAGTTTGATTATATTATATTATGCAAACTATGTATATTTTGTGAAATGATTTTATTCTCAAAATGCATCTGATACCGATGATTTCGTCGTTTGTTATATGTTTATATCTCTCCATATAAACATCTGATTTGAATTCTGAAATTATTGATTCGGCCTATGAAAGCTCTCTTACTATATTGGCCTTGACTACCGGGTGGAAATATTTGGGTGGTACCTTCCCAGCTGGTTTATCGCTGGTGTGCCCTAAACAAGGCGTTGTTCCAAAAATCATGTTTATCTGTCTGTGATGTTATCGGGTGGAAACATTTGATAACACTATCTGTCTGGGTATTAGAGTGTACATGGACATTAAACTGAATAATTGACACATGCTCAATTGTTTTATCTGTTCTGTTCTGAACTGTTTATTCTGAATATATATATTGCCATTTACTTTATATATATTACACGAAATTCCTATCTCTATGTATATACCTTCTGTTCTAAATTGAATAGGTATCTATTTTTTGAAAACCTTGGAATATTTGGAGATTGAATCTCATTCGGCTTTTAGCTGACGTTGTATAAATAACCATTTTTCAGGAAATAATTAAGTTCGTGGATGGAACGAAAAAGGACTATGTTGAAGATTTAGCTTTTAAAGCTCTTTTTGTTACCTTAAGTAGAAGTTTGTTTAATTAGATAGAGCATGTTTAGCTCTTTGTGTCAAGTTGTAACTCGTTGATATTTTAATACAAATGAAGTTCCCTTTAGAAAGCTCTGATGATGTAATTCCTTCACTTTCAGTATTTTACGATTCATAACCATGTGATTATACTTCTGCTACATATATTTTAAAACAAAAATTTTAAGGCCAGAATATTGGATGCCTTGGTGGCATGTCAAGACACCCGTTCCCTACTATTTTTGGGTCGGGGTCGTGACAGAGGTGGTATCAGAGCATAGGTTATGAACCCATAGAATACTGAACATAGGTTTCGAACATTATAGATTTTATGTTTCCATCCTTAGGAGATAGTATTATGTGATAACCCTCCCTATGTGTTATATTATTTATAATTGGTCTTTTAGTTTTCAATATTGATATAGTATAGTAGATCTTACGTTTGGCCATGACTTTAGAAAGTGACCAAGAGAAGATCATCAATGGGAACTAGTGATTCGAGTATAGAAGGACTGGAAGGTGCATACAAGGCAATTGAAAGTCTAGCAAAGATTGTGGAGCAGCAGGTGAACAACGGAGTACCAAAGAATCTTGAACTAGGTAGATGTACTATTGAACAATTCAAGAAATTGAATCCTCCATCTTTTAAAGGTACTCCTAACCCCACCGAGGCAGAAAGTTGGGTGATGCAGATGGAAAAGATACTCGATGTTCTTAAGTGTACCGACGAAGAAAGGGTGTCATTTGCAACATTTATGTTAGAAGGGGAGGCTGAACATTGGTGGAGAATGACTAAGAGAATACACGGGGAAAGGAATACTTACATAGGTTGGAATGATTTCTTAGTAATCTTTTATGAGAAATATTTTTCGAAAACGGTGAAAGACGAAATGGAAGCTGACTTCATGAGCCTGGTGCAAGGGAATATGACGGTTAGTCAATATGAGGCAAAGTTTACTGAGTTATCCCGTTTTGCACGTCATGTTGTAGCAACTGATGTTTTAAGAGCGAAGAAGTTTGAGCGTGGGTTAAGGTTGAATATTCGTAGTCGAATTTCCATCTTGAAATTAACATCATATATTGATGTCGTGACTAGGGCTACAATAGCTGAGAGGGATGGTGAGGAGTACAATCGAATTAGAGATGGCAAGAGGAAGTTTGGGGAACAAAAAGGAAAGAACCCGAATAATAGAAATTTCTTTGGGAACACAACAAATGTTGGGGGATCTAGTGATAACAAACAGTATAATAACCAGACATGTCAGCAATGTGGAAAGATGCATGGAGGACGACCTTGTTATAAGGATTCAGGAGCTTGTTTTAGATGTGGACAGAAAGGACATCAGATAAAAGACTGCCCAAACCCAGCAAGGGTTCCGTTAAAACCTTCATGTGCAAAGAAGGATCAAGACAGACAGGGTAGAGTTTTCGGACTTTTTGATACCCAAGCTTCTAATGCGGTAGTGTCAGGTACACTTTCTATATGTGCACAGCCTTTTAAAGCTTTGATAGATCCTGGTTCTACCCATTCGTTCATATCTATACATGTACTAAATCGCTTTCATAAATTTCCTGAACCCTTGAATCATAACCTACATGTTTCTACTCCTTCGGGTGAGTTATTGATGGATAAATTAGTATACAAGGCTTGCCCAATAGATATTGATAGTCATAAACTATTTGTTGATTTGATAGTTTTAGACATTAAATATTTTGAAGTCATTTTGGGGATGGATTGGTTAGCATCACATCATGCTAAGGTAGACTGTTTTGAGAAGAGTGTTACTTTCCAAATTCCTCACCAACCAAAATTTAGTTTTGAAGGAACTGGCATCATATCTCCGATGTGTATTATTTCTGCAATGCAAGCCTATAGTTTTCTTAAGAAGGGATGTCAAGGATTTCTTGCAATTGTTACCAGTTTGCAGACAATAGGGCCTAGCTTAGAAGATATTCCTATCGCTAAGAAATTTATGGATGTTTTTCCAGATGATTTTCCAGGCCTACCTCCTAATAGAGAAATAAAATTTACAATTGACCTTGTTCCTGGAACTATACCAATCTCAAAATCACCATATCGTATGGCACCTTTAGAATTAAGAGAGTTAAAAGTTCAATTAGAAGACCTTTTAGACAAGGGTTTTATCAGACCAAGTATATCACCTTGGGGTGCTCCAGTGTTATTTGTGAAAAAGAAGGATGGGACAATTAGACTATGTATAGATTATCGTGAACTGAATAAGGTAACCATTAAGAATAAATACCCCTTACCTCGTATAGATGACTTGTTTGATCAATTATAAGGTGCACAAGTATTCTCAAAGATTGACCTTAGGTCAGGCTATCATCAATTGAAGATTAAGGATGATGATATTTCAAAATCAGCTTTTCGCACTAGATATGGTCACTATGAAGTTCTTGTAATGCCATTTGGACTAACTAATGCACCAGCCGCTTTTATGGATATGATGAATAGAGTCTTTAGGAAATATTTGGATCAAAGTGTTGTTGTTTTTATCGATGACATCCTTATTTATTCCAAAAGTATTGAAGAACACGAAAATCATTTAGAGACGGTATTACAAATCCTTAGGAAAGAGAAATTATATGCAAAATTAAAGAAGTGTGAGTTTTGGATGCCTAGTGTTTCTTTTCTAGGACATGTCATATCTAAAGAGGGAGTGTCAGTTGACCCTCAAAAGATTGAGGCTATATTAGATTGGCCCAGACCAACTAATGTGAGTGAGATTCGTAGTTTCCTTGGATTAGCAGGTTATTACCGAAGATTTGTTGAAGGATTTTCTAGAATTGCCAAACCTCTATCTAGGTTAACACAAAAGAAGGTAAAATATGAATGGTCTGAGCAAGCCGAGAAAAGTTTTCAAGAACTTAAGAATCGATTAGTAACTGCCCTAATTTTGACTATTCCTTCCGGGACAGGGGGATTTGTGATTTATAGTGATGCTTCAAAAAATGGTTTGGGATGTGTGCTAATGCAAAATGGAAAAGTAGTAGCTTACGCCTCAAGACAGTTGAAAACCCACGAGAAGAATTATCCAACCCATGACCTAGAATTAGCAGCTGTAATTTTTGCTCTTAAGATTTGGAGGCACTATTTGTATGGTGAGACTTGTGAGATTTATACTGATCATAAGAGTTTGAAGTATATATTTACTCAGAAAGAGTTGAATATGAGACAAAGGAGGTGGTTAGAATTGATGAAGGATTATGATGTAAATATTCACTATCACCCGGGGAAAGCTAATGTAGTAGCCGATGCTTTATGTAGGAAGTCTACACCAAATTTAGCATGTCTTATTACAAGCCAGGAAGCACTGTTAAGGGATTTGAGAAGTACGGAAATAGATGTATGTATCTATAGCAAAGGAGGAATAGTTGCAAACTTACAAGTACAACCCATGTTGATGGAGAGGATCAAAATTGCACAAGTAAATGACCCACAACTGAAGAAGATTAGAGAAGAAGTCATCGAGGGTAAGAGAACTAAATTTGCGATGCGAGATGATATATTGAGGTTTGGAAATAGAGTGTGTGTGCCATGTGATGCCCAACTAAAGAAGAAAATTTTGGAGGAAAGTCATTACTAAAGATTCACATTTCATCCCGGATGTACAAAAATGTATAGGGATCTTCGAGATGTATTTTGGTGGAATAACATGAAAAGGGAGATATCGAAATTTGTATCTCAGTGTTTGGTTTGTCAGCAAGTAAAAGCTGAGCATCAGAGACCATCAGGATTGCTACAACCACTGCCTATCCCTGAGTGGAAATGGGAACATATCACTATGGATTTTGTGACAGGTTTACCAAGGAGTTCAAGTGGTAATGATTCTATTTGGGTAATTATTGATAGGCTAACTAAATCTGCTCATTTTCTTGTCATTAAGATTACCCATTCTTTAGAAAAGTTAGCTAAGTTGTATGTGAAGGAAATTATTAGGCTTCATGGAACCCCAATTTCAATTGTTTCTGACCGTGACCCTAGATTTGTGTCTCGCTTCTGGAAAAGCCTACAAGAAGCCATGGGAACAAAATTGAATTTTAGCACTGCTTTTCATCCTCAAATGGATGGACAATCAGAGAGAACTATTCAAACCTTAGAGGATATGCTTAGGTCATGTGCACTTGATTTAAAAGGGAATTGGGATGATCATTTACCGTTAGTGGAATTCGCGTATAATAATACTTATCAAGCAAGTATTCAAATGGCTCCATATGAGGCACTCTATGGTAGAAGGTGTCGTTCCCCTACGTGTTGGGTAGAAGTTGGGGAAAGAAAATTATTGGGACCATAATTGATTCAGATCACAACAGAGAAGGTGAAATTAATACAAGACCGACTTCGAACCGCCCAAATCCGTCAAAAGAGTTATGTTGACAATCGACATCGACAGCTAGAATTCCAAAGAGGAGATTATGTGTTCTTGCGAGTATCACCTGCAAAGGGAGTAATACGATTTGGGAAAAAGGGGAAGTTGAGCCCAAGATACATAGGACCTTTTGAAATCCTTGAAAGGATAGGAGCTGTTGCGTATAAAATAGCCTTACCACCTGAACTCTCTAGTGTACATAATGTGTTTCATGTATCAATGATAAATAAATATGTCCCAGATTCAACACATATCTTAAGTCACGAACCTCTTCAAGTTAGAGAAGATTTGGCATACATTGAGCATCCGGTAGAAATTTTGGACCGTAAAGATCAAATATTACGGGCCAAGGTTATTCCACTTGTTAAAGTATTATGGCGGAATCATTCTGTTGTAGAAGCAACGTGGGAGCGGGAAGATGAGATAAAGGAGCGATATCCATATCTTTTTGAAAATTAATGCAAGTAAAGTTTGGGGACCAAACTTTTTATAAGGAGGGTA
The DNA here is from genome assembly GCA_949130495.1 of Sambucus nigra. Lineage (NCBI taxonomy): Eukaryota > Viridiplantae > Streptophyta > Magnoliopsida > Dipsacales > Adoxaceae > Sambucus > Sambucus nigra. The sequence continues at coordinate 392,754,688 of OX422211.1, read as the reverse complement.
GGATGTAATGACCCCACTTTTATATATAGTTTGTTTTTACACTCTTGTGTTACTTATTATCTTATAAATGTTGTATTATTAGATATGTGGTATTAATGGCTATCAATATAACAAACCCCATTTTTAATTATGAAGAATCAACTGTAAATTGGATCAAATCGAAGTCTTATGACATATCTTAAGGCAAATAATAAGTTTTGGGGTAGAAAATATAATTTTATGAAACTTTAAGGACTAAAATAAAAATATAAAATGGGCCATTTTGTAAATAAAATATTTTCAAGGACCTCTAAGAAATATTCTAAATATATAGTGTGAAATTACCAAAATACCCTTCAGGTGTAAAATGACCCTTATACCCCTAATAACTTTCCACCTCGTGCTTTCTTTTGAACATATCCACTGCACACGTGTCACCTCTATAGGAAAGGATAAAACTTATGTAAATCCTCTAGAAAAAGGAAAAACACGTGTCGCCGTTTGGTAAACCAAGACTGCAAGGCTGATCCGTTGCACGACACGTGAACGACGACTCACCAAAGTAAAACCTTATCACCCAGACACGTGTCAACACCTAAATATCTTTGGAAAACTATAAATAGGGCCTTTGGGGATCATTTGAAACTCACACCAATTCCTTGAGAATTATAGAAAGAAATAGTGAGAGAAAGTGTGAGAAAGTTTAAGAAGAAGTTCTTAGGGATATTCATCTTAAGGTAATCTTAATGTTATAATGCATCTTTATAGTTTTAATTTATTGTTTTATAGCTTTACTTAGTAGTTATGCTGGTAAAATATGATAAAGAATTCACTAATCAAAACTTAAAATTTAGAACAAATCCAAGTTGATTTTATAAACTTGTTTTGAAATTATATGCTTTTAAAAATGATTCTTTTTAAAGAAATTGCTCGTTATTATGGAATTCAATTTAAGTAATTCCAAAGCCAGGCCCGATGAAGTTCTGTCTAGATGAGATGGTATTTAAGTGGTTGCCCCTGTGACCCTCCATCTCTACTGGGAATGAATCCGGAAATGTTCTATCTAGATGAGATGGTATTTAAGTGGTGCCCCTGTGACCCTCCATCTCTACTGGGAACCGACTAATTAGGAAGAACTATGAATTGAATCCTTTAATTACGATCAATAAGTTTTAAAAGTTAAGAAAATGGTTTTTTAGTAATCCTTTGAAACAAGTTACTATTAAAATACAATATATAGACTGGACCTTGTTTAGAACACATACTTAAACCTGTATCGTATTTGTTAGATTAACGTGCGATCGAAGACTCGTTATCTATAATTTCGACCTCTATTTTAGGTGAGTACTCTATGCAATTTCTTGCGCATTTTGATTATATTATATTATGCAAACTATGTATATTTTGTGAAATGATTTTATTCTCAAAATGCATCTGATACCGATGATTTCGTCGTTTGTTATATGTTTATATCTCTCCATATAAACATCTGATTTGAATTCTGAAATTATTGATTCGGCCTATGAAAGCTCTCTTACTATATTGGCCTTGACTACCGGGTGGAAATATTTGGGTGGTACCTTCCCAGCTGGTTTATCGCTGGTGTGCCCTAAACAAGGCGTTGTTCCAAAAATCATGATTATCTGTCTGTGATGTTATCGGGTGGAAACATTTGATAACACTATCTGTCTGGGTATTAGAGTGTACATGGCCATTAAACTGAATAATTGACACATGCTCAATTGTTTTATCTGTTCTGTTCTGAACTTTTTATTCTGAATATATATATATTTCCATTTACTTTATATATATTACTTGAAATTTCTATCTCTATGTATATACCTTCTGTTCTAAATTGAATAGGTATCTATTTTATGAAAACCTTGGAATATTTGGAGATTGAATCTCATTCGTCTTTTAGCTGACGTTGTATAAATAACCATTTTTCAGGAAATAATTAAGTTCGTGGATGGAATGAAAAAGGACTATGTTGAAGATTTAGCTTTTAAAGCTCTTTTTGTTACCTTAAGTAGAAGTTTGTTTAATTAGATAGAGCATGTTTAGCTCTTTGTGTCAAGTTGTAACTCGTTGATATTTTAATACAAATGAAGTTCCCTTTAGAAAGCTCTGATGATGTAATTCCTTCGCTTTTAGTATTTTACGATTCATAACCATGTGATTATACATCCGCTACATATATTTTAAAACAAAAATTTTAAGACCAGAGTATTGGATGCCTTGGTGGCATGTCAAGACACCCGTTCCCTACTATTTTTGGGTCGGGGTCGTGACAATTTAGGACTCTGAAAATCGTCTTGAAAAGTCTTAGAAAACAACTCCCCGAAGTTGGCTTAAATAAGAAAACGTTGAGCCTAAAAAATCTCGAACAGATCTGGCCGAATTTATCCCAGGCGGACCGGTCCGTCTTGGAGGCGGATCGGTCCGACCTCGGATCGGTTCTTTTAAAAAAAGGCTTCTTCGGTTCGCTTTCGGTCCGGGGTATACTGGTTTTTCAGCAGGCGGATCAGTCCGGGTAGAGGGCGGACCGGCCCGAAGGCAGATCGATCCGGTAGGGAGGCGGACCGGTCCGGCTTCCCAAAAAAATAAAAAACTTTTAAAAGCCTAATTTTGCTTGAAAAAACTTACTTCTTATTTTTATAAAAACATTTTATAAAAATTTCCCAATACTAAATATGAACTTTAAGGAACGTAAAAACAAAATTTTACGAAGTTCATTCTCGCAGAGGCAATGATGTTGAAGAGACTTTGATATTCGGATCCGTTGATGTAGATGCGATCTTGAGTTTCTTCAACGGTGTAACGGCATACGACATATAAATTGATAATGGACAAAAATGTCCTTACAAATCTCCCCCTATGTCTATGCCGGTACATACATAAAAAATATCGGAATTATCAACTTATGACCTATACAAATCTACCCTCCCATGAACCCTAAAGATGGAAAGATACAAAGGTATAAATCTTCATCATTGGTTCTTCAATCTTCAACAATCATCAAATATCAAAGCTTTTCTCATCAGGTTGTACAACATATTGATCTTCAATCTTTATACCTACACACATGAGACAAAGCAAATACCACGTGACATATCGAGTTTGAAATGAGATAAACATGGATACCAATATATGATAAAAACATAAGCTACATCTCAAAAACTCCCCCAAAATACAAACTCCCCCATAATATGATAATTCTTTCTCCCCCTTTTTATGATGTCCCCAAATAGACAAATGAGAAGAATGAATCAAATAAGCAAAATTGGGGTGTCACGGTATACAAAACAGGGCATCAAATAATATGGTAAACGTGCTCTTGCAAGGAGACTCTCAGAAAAAAATCTTCACAAACTATTTTTGAATTTTTTTTTAAATTTTTGGTACAAAAATAAGATACCAATTTGAACAAATATGATACAAAAATCACACCATGGATTTAGACTCAAACAACCAAGTCATGGAAATGGACTGTATGGGTATGACCACATTCGATAGGAAAATCAACTCAATCAATCATATGTGCACGATGCATATGTGTACCCCTAACGAATGAACATCAAAAGAATCCTTAGGTGTAAAAATTTGTTGAATTTAGTTGACATCGTCTTATGCAAATCAACAAATCAAAGTCAAAGTGATTTTCACACCAATAACGTCCAAAACTATGTAGCGCATTTTTCAAGCATTTCAAGGACGTCCAAACCCGTTTTAAATTCTCCAACCAAACTCCCTCATATATATTTTCTTTTAGAGGTAATCTAAATTCTCAAACTTTGGAGAATTGGAGCAAAAACCTAAATGGCCCCTTTTTGGCATGAATATCTTTTTATTGCCTTTCAATTTTTTCGGGTTCTTTTAACCTCTTTGGACCCCGGATATTAAAAGTCCTCCATTTTTTAGGTCCAATTTAACGGTGGCTTTTGCGCAAAGGATAGATAATTACCTTTCGCAGCCCCTCCCCGTTTTTCAAACAAAGCACACAAACTCACAAAACGATTTTTATATGCACAATTTCTTTATCAAAATTTATTGCGCTTAGTTCGTTTTAAGGACAGAATTGAAGTGAAAACACCCAACCAACATGTGATAAGACAAGCACAATAATCAAACAAATCCGTGCATGTGTGCAATAAAGGAAACATGAGTCAAACATGTAGGAAAAAACACTTAATTACATCTTAATGACTCCAAACATTATAAAGCACATGGATGAATTGACCTATTGTCTCAAAACACTATCAAATAGTCACATGAAAATGGAATGATGTTGTGACTTGGTCATCCAAAGTGTTCATCCATAAATGGTGCAAACAAAATATAAAAATCTTTTTGGATTTTTCAAAAAAAAATTATCAAAATAAAATCTTTTTGTATTTTTCAAAATTTTCAAAAAAAATAAAATATACAAAATGATACATACTAGCAATAGGCAAACAATGACATCATGAAAATCACCCTATGCTAGTAAACAAGTCAAACCTCAATCATTAGGTGCGGAGGGGTTTTCCAAAGGTGGTGACAACTTATGAAAAACCTCCATTAGTTCTTGTGAAGTTTTGACTAAAAACCTAACTTGCTCACCTAAATGTGCAAACTCTCTCATGTAGTCTCCGGGAGCATGTAAAGTATCATGTGTGGGTGCATGTGTTCCAGAAACACGTGTAGAAGAAAAACGTGACACATAACCCAACTTAAAGCAAAATTCCCTAAGGTGTCCTCTCCTCTTGCAATGTGAGCAAACATAAATAGGCCTAGGAACACCTCTCTCAAAAACTCTAGGACGCACTTTCCTAATAGGAATGGGATGCCTAGGTGGGTTAGGGTGAGACTTACCTGAATCAAACACTAAAATGGGAACCGGCTCGGGTACTAATTGGGAAGTAGAAGCACCGTTATGACTTATTCCTAACTTCTCACCTTTACCCTTATGAACCACCTTTTCAACCTTCTTAGGTGCGTTCACAAAATTGACTTTGACCTCCCTGGCACATTCGAGATCACTCTCGAGTTGGGATACATGTGTTGTCAGACTGGACAACGTGTCGGTCAAATCACACTTCTCCTTTCTCAAAACCTAATTCTCTTTCTCCAAATCTAAAACCCGACGACCTAAATCACGATTATACTTCTTTGTTTTCAAGGTCTCAGTGTACAAATCTCTAAAAGCTTTTTGGAGCTTACTTTCATCTCCACTTTCACTATCACTTTCTCCCTCACGTGAAGCGCTCAAACCATCAGTATCACTTTCGTGTGCACTATTGTGGGACAAGGTGGGTGTGCTCACACGACTAGAAAAAGCTACAAACTTCTCACCACTAGTCTCATCACCCTCACCTTCACTACTATCACTAAGTGTGGCGGGCATAGCTACTTTCTTTCCTTTCTCTCTAAGCCACGTAGGACACTCAAACGACTTATGTCCCTTACCCCCACATTCAAAACAAGTGACGTTCTCAAAATCTTCCTCACACTCCTCATCGGATTTATTCTCTTTTTCCCTCTCACCACTTTCTTTGGCCTTTCCTTTCTTTTTATTTTTCTCAAAAAAATTCTTTTTATTGGAAGAATTATTTTTGTTCATGTTGAGAAATTTTTTAAAATTTTTCGCAAACAAGGCCTTGTCATTAAAATTAAAATCTCCCTCAGAATCGGACTCACAAACTTTTTCTTTAAAATGAGTCTTTAAAGAAATGCCATTATCCTTAGCCTTAATGGTTTTGGGAAACATGTCAATCTCATAGGTTTGAAGATCTTCTACAAGTTCTTCCAACTTAAGTGATTTCAAATTTCCCAAAGAGTTCAAAACAGTGACTTTAGGAATAAAGCGTTTTGGGAGAGATCTCAAAATCATTTTAACGACACGCATGTTATCAATCACCTCACCCAAATTAAAACATGTGTTAACAATATCCGACAAACGTGCATAAAAATCATCAAAGCATTCGGACTCAGACATGGTGATAGTCTCAAATTGGGTGGCCAAATTTTGTAATTTTGATTCTTTAACCGCGTTCGTACCCTCATGTGTCAATTTCAAAACATCCCAAGCCTCTTTAGACGTGGTGCACATCATAATTCGGCGAAACTCATCAGGAGAGACAGCTCCAGAAATAGCACTCAGACCACGGGAATTAAAATTGGACAATTTATAATCATCTTCAGTCTAGGCTGACACGGGTTTTAAAGTGGTGATGTTATTAACAGTGACCGTGGGAGGAGTCCAACCATTTTCGCAAAGCAACCAAACACGCTCGTTAATAGATTTTAAAATCGATTTCATACGAGCTTTCCAGTAGGCATAATTAGACCCGTCAAAAATAGGCATCTGATTATATAAGTGCTCCATAGGAAAAATTGCGATTTTTCACAAAACTGATTTTTAAAAAAAAATCAATATCACACGATTTTGCGGAAAATAGGAATACGCAATAAATTAGCGTAACCTGCTCTGATACCAATTTGAGAAGTGCGAATTGTGTGATAATTGATTAAACTAGATTCGCAAGTTTCCAAGTAGCCCTTATTTAATTAGAGTCCCTAAACATGCATCTAAGGTGCGTGTGTCAACCCATAAATAAATAAAGCATGTGACACAAAAATATGCTGAGACACAGATTTCAGGAAAAAACCCCTTTCGGGTAAAACCTTTATTTCACTATGAATATACAAGTCGCAACTTACAATTACATAGAGAAATCTGTAATGGATCAACACGCAGCCAACCCACAAAGACACTCAGTCTTGAACTCAGCAAGAGAATACACGCAGCACCCTCCAAGGACTCGCAGCCCAAACAACGAAGGAAGAACCGCAGCTCTCCTCAATGACACGCAGCCATAAAACTTTGTAGAGACTCCCTCAGCAATGACACGCAGCCCTCGGTTGCAAATATCTCTCCACAAAGATGAACAACAACAAAGCTTGTGTTCTAGGGTTCCAAAAGATTCACAAAAGTAATTGGGATTTTTGTGTGTGAATCAAAAAGAGTCTTGAGACTCAAAAAGGTGAAGACTTTGAGTATTTAGGACTCTAAAAATCGTCTTAAAAAGTCTTAGAAAACAACTCCCCGAAGTTGGCTTAAATAAGAAAACTTTGAGCGTAAAAAATCTCGAACAAATCTGGCCGAATTTATCCCAGGCGGAGCGGTCCGGCTTGGAGGCGGATCGGTCCGACCTCGGATCGATTCTTTTAAAAAAAGTCTTCTTTGGTTCGCTTTCGGTCCGGGGTATACTGGCTTTTCAGCAGGCGAATCGGTCCGGGTAGAGGGCGGACCGGTCCGAAGGCAGATCGGTCCGGTAGGGAGGCGGACCGGTCCGGCTTCCCAGAAAAACATCTTATTTTTATAAAAAACATTTTATAAAAATTTCCCAATACTAAATATGAACTTTAAGGAACGTAAAAACAAAATTTTACCAAGTTCATTCTCGCAGAGGCTATGATGTTGAAGACACTTTGATATTCGGATCCGTTGATGTAGATGCGATCTTGAGTTTCTTCAATGGTGTAACGGCGTACGACATATAAATTGATAATGGACAAAAATGTCCTTACAAACCCAGTATGACCAATAAACAAATCACTTAATAGTAAACCCATTTTAGGGTACATAATGATTTCATCAAAGTAAATTAACCTAACTAGTGGTACAGCAACATATCATAATTTAAAACCATAAAATATACATTTTTAACTCTGTAGTACCCAATAAATAAATATTTTACACTAAACCCATTTGATAATACATAATGACTTCATCAAAGTGAATGAATCAAAGTAATAACATCACCTAACTAATAACTTCCAGAATATTGTGAATGAAGTAATGAAAGCAAAAATCTAGCCTAAAGCTTTTACAAAGATATTCAAAACATAGAGAACAGATCTACCAATTCATTTTGAAAAACAACGCAAAAACCTTAACCGGACTATCACCGAATGTCATCTCATCACCTATCTTCCCCAAAACCAAACCAATAACATCACTAACCCATAGCCATTATTTTCATAGAAACCTAACTGGCCATTCGCCCACTAGATGCCGCCCTCATGGTATCAATAAATTTGAACAACATACAACATACTAAACTTGTCACCCAAAACTTACGACTCATTAATTACACATACAATCAAACAATAGTAACTAACATAATGGACAATTGGATCGTCATCTCCAAAATAATTGAGGTCGGTTATGGATGACATGGCCAAAATTGGATCGACAATGATTGTTGTGGAATCTGAGGAAGGTTTGAGTAATGTTAGGGGTGTTGATTTTCTGAATTGTGAAATAATAGTATTTTTTAAGAGTTGGAAATAAAAGGTTCTCTGAGTGGTGGGGATGGTTAAGTGATTGTGGAGTAGAGAAGAATGTTATAGGCTATTATATGGTATAGAGGAAAGATAAAAGTACTGTAAACAGAGGATAAGAAAATACATGAGAGAAAGAAAGGAAATTATGTCAATGAGGAAAGAGGAAGGGATAATGATGGCATAAGGAGAAGAGACAGATGGATAGGTGCGAAGCAATTCACAACCAACTACGTGGATATGAATGGGGAATATGGAAGAGTGAAGATGACGTGGATAAGCTCTATGCTAAGGAGTCTTAACTCCTTGTAAAGAATTTAGAGTATTATGGAAATGTCACTATTGGACAAATTGTTAGTAATGAAATTAAAATTTAAGAAGGCTATTTTCAAAGGTTGAGCTTTATTTTTTCAATATTTTTTTAACTAATCTTAAATCTTATAAGAAAGTGAGAGACAATAAATTAGTGTGATACCCCTCACTTGTTTATTTAGAACTCTTTAGAGCATCCACAATGGTGGAGCTAAAAGACACTCAAATTGTAAAAGTTACAAACTGAGAGATTCGTATTGGTGGGCGAAAGGCAACAAATTCTGTATGAAAAATTATAGGTATTTGCTAGTTTGACTGGACGTCTACTAATTTTTTAAAGGCTTCATACGAATTTCATTTATTTGTAGGAATTCCTACGAACTTCAGAAGTTCGTAACAAATATAAATAATCATTTTTATCATATATTTGGTTTCCAATGAACAACATTAGTCCGTAACATTTCCTATGAACAAATGTTGCTCGTCAGAAGCATTGTATTTATTTTCTACGAAGAAAAGTTGTTTGTTGGAATTTATAGTTACAATTTTTTCTATTCCGCCATTGTGGAATCTTACTACAGGCGAAAGGTAAACCTTATTTTCAATTTGTAAACCTACCTGTCACGAGAGTCCACCATTATGGATGCTCTTATGTGTCTGGTCTTTAAGGGCTCTAGAGTGAGTGTGAAGACCCGGTTGACCTTTTTCACTAGGATGATAATATTTTCCTCGGCTATCAAATTTTATGTGTTTAGGTGGAGTAAATATTAGATTGAGAACTGAGATCATGACTTTAGTGTTAATTGAAAAATGATGATTTCAGAGTCCGCAACAAAATATGAGATATGCCGAGCTCTCGTGGTCGAGAAAACTCGGTGACATGGATTAAAAGGATCTTTGAGAAAAGGTTTTTGAATTATGCAGTTCTAAACCGTTGGCATTTCTTAATATGTTGAAATTTGTGAGAAACCTTACGCAAACCCTAACACTAAAAATACACAAGTGTTATTTTATATATATATATATAGAGAGAGAGAGAGAGAGAGAGAGAGAGAGAGGAGTGGTCCAAGTTGATATCGCCACCGATGAGAGAGAAAATATTGCAAATCTTTATTATACACCTAATACGATAATATTAAAGGAGTTAATGAGACATTAGTATTTTTTTTCTCTCTGATCTTTAACATAATGTTATTTGAAATTAAAAAAATGATACTTTGAATCCAAAAAAATAGCCCAAATATCCCCCAAGAGACATTAAGTACTATACCTTGTGGTATGGATCCCACCAGGGCACACCACATTATTGCTTTATGAGGGAGATTTTGGAGGAATTATTTGAGATGCATAGCAGCAAAAAAAAGGGGATAAATCAAAATCTCTCTGAAATCAAAATCCCTTTGAAATAAAAAATTGAATAAATCAAAAGTCTCTTGAAAACTAAAAAGATGATCCATTCTAGACTCCATTAATTAATCACTCGATCCAACACAATCTAGATTCATTGGTCTATTTTTATCATTCTCCACTTAAATCACATTACACAATGCTACTAATATTACTACATATATATAACGTTTTGATTTTCAAAAAAAAGTTAAAAAAAACTTTTAAAATTTTCAAAATTGTTTTTTATATAAATAAAAAAAGTTTTTGGTTATAAATTTTTTTTAACATTTTATTCATAGAAAAAAATGAAGTCATTTATAAATGACATAAAGTTTTTAAGCTTTAAACAAACAAAAAGATCTATAATTGTTTTATATAAAATATGTACAGTTTTTTTGAAGTTTTTATTTATAAAAAATAGTTTTAAAGTTAACAAAAGTTTTCAAAATTTCAAAATTATTTTTAATTTAAATAAAAAACTTTTTTAGTTATGAAAATATTTTTAACATTTTATTGATAGAAAAAACTTTAAGTTTGTATCTATAAATGACTTACAGTTTTTTAAATTAAAACAAATAAAAATATGTATAATTTTTTATATATAAAATATGTACAGTTTTTTGGAAGTTCTTATATATTAAAAATATTTACAAATAATAGACAAATTTTATTTATGAAAAAATAACCTTTTTTAATAACTTTAAGATAAGATAATGAATTTTAATATATACTAATTTTTATAATTATCATTATATTTGTTTATTATACATCGCCCGTGCATCGCATAGGTTGTATGCTAGTTTAAAGGGATAAATGAATATAAATGAATTTTCAGAGATCATGAGTTATTTGTTTATGTTTTATACTTAATGTACTGGATTTCAAAGATGCCTTTTTTCTTAAGTATAAAGCCCTTAAATTTTCACTAACTTTTTTTCTTGAAGATTTAATTCCTAGTTATTATTAATTTGATCGGCTCTAGAATGATGTATTCACTGTTATATTAGTTATTTTCAAATTCTTACATGACCACAACCTTTAACTATACTAGCTTGTAGGCATGTTAAATCGCCGTAAAGAATACTATTTGAAGACCCATATTGTGAAAGATAATATAATTAAGGCATGTTGAAAACATATTTAACTTAGTAGAATGATAATTTTATGGTAGACAATGTGCCTGGATATCTTAATATTATTTAAAATAAATAAAAATTAATATTAAACCAATATATAAAAACTGTTATGAAAGAAACTGTTATGTTTAAAAGGACATAGAAAACGACATAAAATAACCCTAAAACATTCAAGTTGAACTTATCAAATAGATTAAAAATCTTAATATGTAGCATTAAATATTTTATACAATATATTTCACCTTATGAATTTATACAAAACATACTTTGACAAACCTAATAAACACAACATATTAGTATCTATAACTGGAAAATTGTAAGTGTAAAATACAGCGGTATAATGCGATTTCTCAAATAAATCAATTTTAAAATGAGGCCATGATTGTGGATAATTTCGATACGAACGTGTGGCCTCCAGTTTCGTATTTTTCTGTTTTTTTATTAATTAGTTATGATTTTACTACAGAAAGGTGTTTGAGAACAAAATCTTTAGATAGTATGAATTAAAAAAAAAATTAATAAATACTTTTAAAGATCCGCTCTAACACTTAGAAAATATTTTATGAAAAATAATCTCAATACTCTAAGTGCATTATTAAGGTACTCTAAAACGTAACCTTGCCAAAGTTAACCTTGCGGAGACTGTTTGTTGAAGAACATTGATTATTGGGATCCGTCTTGATGTGAATGTGATCTTGATCTTCTTTGACGGTGTGACAGTATACGACATATAAATTGATAACGGACAAAAATACCCTTACAAATCTCCCCTATGTCTATGCCGGTACAAAATAAAAATATTTGAATTATCAATCAAAATATGACCTACACAAATCTACCCTCCCATGAACCCAAAACTAAAAAGGTAAATGACTAGTCTTCAAACTTTTTCAATCTTCAACAAACTTCAAACCTCAAATCTTTTCTCATCAGGGTGTGCAATCCATTAATTTCCAAATTTTAACCTACACACATGAGACAAAGCAATTACCTTTGTGACATATCGAGTTTGAAGTGAGATAAACATAAAGTTAAATCAAAATGTATATAAAATCTTAAATCTCCCCCATAATTCAAAAACGCCTCCATGAAGTCATAATTCGTTCTCCCCCTTTTTATTTATTCAAAATACACAAGGAAAAGAATAAACACAATAAAGCATGGAGTTGTCACGACAAGTAAGCGCAAATATGGATCAAACGGCGTGCATGTAAAGAAATTGCTCAAAAGATCCACACACCATGAATTTTTACTAAGATAACCAAATCGGGGATATGGAATGAATGTGTGTGAACAAATTCAATAGGTAATAAAACTCAATCAAGCATATGTGTATGATGCATATGTGTACTCCTATCGAATGAATATAAAAATATCCTTAAGTGTAAAATTATTGAATTTAGATGATATCGACTAAATCAAATCAACAAATCTAAGCCTAAGTGATTTTCACACCAATAACGTCCAAAACTATTTAGTGCCATTTCGAGAACTTTTCAAAGGACGTGCAAACCCTTTGATTACTTTCCAACAAAACTCCCTCATATAAAATAATGCAATTTTTATATCTAACGAGGTACTAAATTCTCAACTTAGATAAAACCTATTGGCCCAAATTTTGGCATAACTCTTCTTTTTGTTGCCTTGATTTTTTGTGCGGGCTCTTTTTAACCAGTGGCTTTCATGCATATTCAATTTTACACTCTCGTAGCCCTTTCCCGTGCACTCATCATTTTTTCAATTTAAACAAATTCCTCACAAGCAATGGTTTTTACATGCACTACTTTTATTACTCTTGCATTATTGTACTTGGTTCATTTTAAGGACATCATTGAGATAAAAACACTCGACCAACATGTGATAGACAAGTACAATAATCAGAGAAATTCGTGCAAGTGTGAAGTAAAGGACATATTGAGTCAAACAAGTAGGAAGTATCATCTAATAACATCTCAATGACTCCAAACATTGTAAAGCTCATGGATGACATGATATACTGTCTCAAAACACTATCAAATTGTCACATGGATAAATGGAATGAAATTGTGACTCGGTCATCCTAAGTGTCCATTCATTTACGATATAAAAGAAAATACAAAAATATTTTTATCTTTTCCAAAAATTTTAAAAACGAAATCTTTTTGGTTTTTTGAAAAGTATATGACAAAAGTCGTACAACTAGCAATTGGCATATAATAACAACATGAAAGTCATCCTATGCTAGCAAACATAAATCACATAAATGGATCATCAGTCAAAGGAGGTGTGATTAAACGAGCAATGCAGTATGAGCAATTAAGCCTGATAATTAAGAATAACTACATATAAACTGTTCCAGAAGCAACCAGCAGTACCAAAAATCGAAGCAGATGGACATAAGGTACTATAAACAAAAAAGGGCAGAAAACCAGATATGTCGTTCAAACGAAGATTAATGTTGCTCGAACGAGATTTCTTATCATTTGAACGACAGCTTCTCGCGACATTTGCTCTCGCTCGAACGAGAAAACAGTAACTTTCACAATTTTTCTCAGAAAGATAAACAGTGTTTCCCAGTGCAAAAATTTCCCTAAAAAAATACCAGGAAGGGCCTGACAGATGCAAAACAGAGTCAAAACAGTAGCGAAATAGCAAACTCAAATACTAAGTCAATGTGCGCTACTACAAAATGAGTCATAATACTAGCAAAAGTATATCAATACACACAACTAGTGTATGATAAAAAAAAACAATGGGATCAACCAAAGCTCCTAACATGGGGTGAATCATGTGCAAGCAAATGAGAGTCGTGAACAATTAGACCATAAGCCTCTAAATACGATTTTCTAACCCAAATCGATGTGTAATGAGGTGTGGGGGTTTTGGGAACCGGTGTGACTCTCTCTTTATGTTTCCTAGGTCCATTCAAAAGCTTATAGAAAAAACGCCTAAGATGGCCTTGCGTATATCAATATGTGCAAGTGTAAATCGGGCGGTGAGTGTTACCTAAAGGTGTCCTTCTCATCAAATTCCTAGGTGGTGCTCTCCTCAAATTCTTAGGTGGCGCTATCTGAATTTGCCCAGGTGGATCTCTCCTAATGATCCTAGGAGGCTCTCTCACGACGTTCCTAGGGGGATATTTCCTAACAAACTTAGGTGCCTCTTTCTTAACATTCCTAGGAGGCTCTATCACACGTGGGGGAATGGGTGCAACATATTTTTTGATACCAATCCCACCCCTATCCTTTTTTATCTCGACAGTGCCTAAAACCTTATCAAGTTTTTCAGACCTAAACTCCAAATCAAATTTCACCTTACTCGAATCTATCAATCTTTTCTCAAGTTCACCTATCCTATATTCAAGTAAGCGCCTAGAATCCTCAAACTCAAGAAGTTCCTTTTTCATTGCTCCATCACCCCTCGAAGATCATCTCTCTCACCCTCGACATATCCAAGCTTCTCTCTTAAAATTTTCTCTCATGCCCTAAGATCTTCAACAAAAAAATCATTATCACTTTTAAAGGCACTCTCTTGCAATTGAACTTTCAATTTCAAATTTTCTTTCTTTATTTTCAAAGCTTCATCATAAAGTTCATTGAAAGTCGTTTGCAAGTTGTGCTTATCTAAACTTCCATCCTCATTCTCATCACCCTCACTATCATCACTAGTCACGCGAGTGGGAAACTCTCGCCTAAAAGGAAAAAAACTTCTTCCGAATCACTGTCACTAAGTTTAGAAACACGAGATGTCGGTTTATTCAATTTCATCCTCAAATTTTGGGGACACTGATCTATCGTGTGACCTACACCCTCACAATCCGAACACCTCTGAGAATTGTTTTCAACAGAAGATTTAAAACAAGAGTTCGTGTGAATTTTCCAATTAGATTTTTCAAAAAGTTGACACCAAAAATCATCAAAACCTCCAAAATCCATTTTTAAGACAAACGGGTTCAAACACAATTTTTCAAAAAATAGGATCAAACATGATAAATTAGTGGTACCCGCTCTGATACAAATTTGACAACTTGAGTAGTCAAATTGTATCAAGGAAAAACTTTCAAGCATAGGATCACTCGATAACATAGAGTAACCCGCTCTTATAACAGTTTAAAAAAGCCGCTATAGCGGAATAAATTTGACTTCTCAAATAAATCAATTATAATTGTGTGTCAACCAAAACAGTTTTAATGAAACCGCAAGTTTTAATTCAGTCCTAAAAACATGCATCTAAGTGACATGGAATCATAACGTAATAAATATGCAAAGGAAACCAAATTTCAGGAAAAATCCTCGAAGGGCAAAACCTTTTTTTTATTTCCACTATAATTTGTAAAAGAACGATTTACAATTGGATTATAATGAAAATACAAGTGACATACGAATACCTGCAGGTGGCGGTCGATGTCGTCAACAATGGAACAATCCCAGAAGCTCCATAAGAACCGCAGTCCTATCTTCAGCCCAGGAATACCGCAGCACTTCCCTAATGACCTTAGTCCGGTGTAGATTTATCCTCTCTACAAATAGTTGAACAATAGTAAAGATTTGTTCTTGGGTTCCAAAACAATTCAGTAAAGATTGGGATATTTTGTGAATTGAAAAATAAGAGATTTAATTCTCAAAAGGTTGGAGAATAAAGTAAAACACTCAAAATCGTATTCTGTTTAAAACCAGTGTTTCTCCACTCGAAATCAAAAGTCTGAAACCCTTTAAATACTAAAAATCAAGGTGGTGACGTGTAAAAAAAACTTTTCTCGTTCGAAAGACATACGATGTCGTTTGAATGAGATATTTATCTCATTCGAATGAGATCCTATCTCATTTGAACGACCTATCAAATGAGACCATGATTATAGATAATTTCGATACGAACGCATGGCCACCAGTTTCGTATTTTCCTGATTTTTTATGAATTAGTTATGATTTTTCTACGGAAAGGTGTCCGAGAACAAAATCTTTAAATAGTATGAATTCAAAAAAAATTATAAAAACTTTTAAAGCTCCACTCCAACACTTAAAAAATATTTTATGAAAAATAATCCCAATACTCAAAGTGCATTATTAAGGTACTCTAAAACGTAACCTTACCAAAGTTAACCTTGCGGAGACTGTGTGTTGAAGAACTTTGATTATTCAGATCCGTCTTGATGTGAATGTGATCTTGATATTCTTCGACGGTGTAGCGGTATACGACATATAAATTGATAACGGACAAAAATGTCCTTACATAAACGTAGAAATTAAGAAACCTACTAAATCATTTAAAATCATCACACCCTAAAAATTCGTTAAAAGAATTTTCATTAGAGCCTTCATTCAAATAAATAAAGTATCCGTTCAACTTGAGAACACCTCCATAAACCCTTAATCCAAATACATGACTACCAAGAAAAAAATATTTGAGAGATAATAAAATACACTATCACATTAAATATTGAAGATATAACACTCAATATAAGGAGAGTTTTTTTTTTACTACTCATACAGTAATTTTGACTTTTATTACTTAACTTCAAATGCCAACATTACATCAGTATTTATAAGATGTCTAAAATGTATCTATCCAAACACATATATCTATTACATTTAATGTAACATGCCCCATTTAGACTTCTATACATAAGACTCTTAACACATGCACAAACCAAATGCATGTATTGACCAAATACATATGTGTTTACATTAATATAGATGATAAAAAATTAGTAAATAGCTTAATGAAGTGTATGTGCATCATTGTGTTGGCGCGACGAAAGTCGACACCGTATTATGATGACAACTTTAGTTATAAATTATAATTTTGAATTATCATGTTGGAATTTGTTATTGTATATATTGACCAAAATATTCTGGATTTTTAAGGCAATGTTTGGGAGGTGGGGATGAGGTGGTTAGTCAATAATTATGGTTTATTATGAACAAACACACACGTGTGTGTGTGTGTGTGTGTGTGTGCGTGCGTGTGATAAGTACGCATGAATGTTATATTTATACCCTAAAGAGACTCATTTTAACTGTTAATTCTCATTAAAATTGACCGTATGTGTGTAATTGTTTATCTTATAGGTTAATACACAGCTACGGTTTAATAAGGCTCAATTAAAGTCAATAGAGGGGAAAATGTGATCAAAACTGTCTATGAAAATTTACATGGCCAGAGACACCGAAATCGCAAAATATTTCCCTAGCCTTTCCTTTTTTCACTTCTCATGTGTGTATGTGTGTATAATGTTGTATAAATATAAATATGCATGTTTACGCGCGCGTGTGTATGTGTATTGTTATTATCATCATCATCATCATCATCACCATCACCATCAGCATCATTATGTGTGTCATCTTACAATGTTAGTAATTACTATATATGTTTTTTATTTTATCTTCATTTTTGTGTGTATTATATTAATAGTACTATATAGTTGTGTTATTGTATTTTTATATTTGTTTTTGGTTTTTATACATTTATACTTATGTGTTTTTAATTGCATATATTATTAATAGTAAATCATACATATATATATGCATATAAATATATATATATATATACTAAAACCTACACGCCTAAATACACATAAAATAAAAACTATCTAGACAAATCATTTTATATATCAAAAACTATCAAGTATGATCTAAAAAGCTGTCATGTATGATTTTAAAAACAGTCATAAAAATCAATTTTATATATTAAAAACTATCATGTAAAATATTTTATACCACAAAGGTTGAATATAAATTGTCATCAAAGCGTATAATGTCAAAAAAAATCAAATCAAGGTTGACAAATAGACCAAAACACAAATCAAAAGGCATATAATTATTTATTCCAAATTCAGTGTTATTAGATACATTATAGATTATATCATTTAGCCTAGAGATACAGCAATGCTCACACCAATATATTTTTCGTCTCACATCAAACAAAGTTAGACGAAATCAAATTGAACTAACACATAAATCAAATTTAATTCGTCTATCAAAATAAAGTGTTCATCTTTCGTAATAATCGCTTAATAGTTTTAGGGAACAATGCGCCGACGTTTTCTTCATTGAGAGAATTAATCGGAGAAACGTTATTAAAATCTGCAAAAACATATAAAAAAAGGTTCAGCTCATAGTTCCCAATTATTCAACTAATCTTTAATGTGTGTGTGTGTGTGTGTGTGTGTGTGTGTGTGTGTATACAGAGAGAGAGAGAGAGAGAGAGAGAATGTGTGGTGGGTTGTGTTTGTGTAGTGGTGGTGGTCTGTGTATGGTAGGTATATATGACTAATAAAAAAATCTTCACCATTATTATACTTCTTACCACTACTATACTTTACACAACAAATCAGTGGATAAACAGTAGAAAAAAAATTCACCAATACTATACTTTCCATCATTACTATACTTTACACAACAAATTAGTTGATAAACAGTAGAAAAAAAATCAAGGGTAAGAATGATATGAAATATAAATATAAAAAAGATCTGAAATAGAAAAAAAAGAGTGAATAAACATTTATACATGTTTAGCGTGTAAACTTTTAATTTTCGAAGCTCAGATCTCAAAGTGGGTGAAGTTCATCACTAGCATCCTACAACTATTGCTATATCTTAAGAGTAAGGATGGTAGATAAAGGGAATAATGGTTCATAGACATCATATTACTCACATCGTATAACTGAACGACAAACATGTTTACTGACATCGTATATCCGAATGACAAACCTTATAAATAGTTTGTTAACTTGCATCGCCTTAAGTGATTCACAAGTATGGGAGACCCATTCTTTTAATATGAGGAAAGCATTTAAAATTTGGAGGGACATCAATGTACTTTGTGTATAGTTAATATTTACCTTAAAACGACACAGTTTTAGGGCATTTTGAGCAAGTGGATGATTTTAATGTAATTTCACCTTTATTTCAACACCAAAACTATGTCATTTTAAGGTGGTCCATTAGTAAAACCATTATTTGGGCACGATCAATAAATACTAGGTAGGTTGATATAGAAGAGAATGCATGTATCTACATATTAGTGATAGAATTCTCATTTGGTCGCTGTTTAGGAGTCCATCACACTGCTTCTTGGCAATAAGCTTCCTTACATTTGTGTCCAACATATTGATACGATAATTCAAATCCCCAAACCTGAATATTTGACTATTTACAGATACACGCAATATAACACATCTTATTCAACATAAAATTTTAAATTAAAACATCAGACAAATAGAAAATTATAGTTATAATAATCAAATTGGCACATAAGTGCAAATAGCAAGATTTTAAAATTTTATTATCATCTTCGGCTCTATATTTTGGTGAGATATCCAATATTTAAAGCACTTAGAATATCTTATAACCTCATCAAAAGGTTTGATTATGTCTACCTTGTGAAATATTGACAAGCTTAAGTTATCAATGTATTCAAAATGGGAATCATTATTTTCAATTAGATAAATTTTCCACAATATTGTAATTTGATGATCAAAATATCTAATAAGATTCAGTTTAAGGCTAAATATAAATAGTAGGCCACACGACGGGTCGTGTCGTGTCGGTCATGTCAATATTGAAAGTAGGCAAGTCTTATTTTCATTTTGAAAGATATATCTCATTTTCAAAAAGTGTTCATGGTTACTGATTTCTTCTATGAATCTCAGTATTAGCAATATTAATTCGATAGTGTGTAAATAGACTAATGTCCACTAATGTTAGGAAGAAAGAGAATGAATAAATAATATGCTATATTTTCATTTCAGATGGTCTGAAACTTATGAATTCTCATTCATTACCACAATCTTAGAAATATTTATGTTGGAAAACTATGAAACTACTAAAATAAAATAGTATCAAGATGATTGGTACTTCTTTAAATACAAATGAAAACATAATAAAATGATAAATATGTGAATATGGTCGCTAAGGATGTCATTCTTCATCAATTTTATAACCACCAAAGGTTGTAACTTGTAGAAATCAACAAAATTTATGGTATGATGTGTTTCATACGCATTGATGTCCTCAACTTAAAAAAAATAAAAATAGCTAAATAATCTCAAATTTTTATTTTGAAAAAGGAAATGATGCAATGACAAGTCCATATTTACAAGTTTCGTATTCCACCCTAAATAGAAATCAAACAGGATGTAAAAAATCTGTCCATATTCCTAAATAGATATCAAAATAAAATAAAGTGTGTGATGATGGAAAATGCACGACATAAATTGTATTTGAATTGACAAAAAAGGAAAAAAAATCCTTACTCGTGAGAAGGAATTGTTTTTGCTTGATCAGTGTAAAAATAGATGAGAAGCGAGTACGTTTTAAGATCTCATTCACGTCGGAGTTATGCCTCTCTTCATCCCCATTATTTTTACTAGAGGTTAAATGAGAACAATTAAAGAACTATCGTGATTGGAAAATAAATGCTACCAAAAACAAATTCATGTACCAGAAAAACATCGGTTAGTTTTAAAACACGCGCAGAATCATGATTGAAAAAGCAGAATGCTAACACATCCATGTACATTAAAAACATTAAATAGTTATTCAGGACAATGTTTTGTTTCACCATAAGGAAAAACTAAAAATGGTCCTAGAAAAAAAATTGGGAAGGCCCGATAGAGGGTACTCAGGAGTGGCCGCCAGACATAGTCTCTCAAAAATCCACATGAATAGCATGACAGGGGCACCCTATAAAAACTCAGATCGACCTTTTTTCTAGGCATCCAGACCGTTAAAAGTCTTCGTTAAAACCACAGCTGCAGGACTATAACGATATGACATCCACGCCACTATCGTGGCTACCTGAGGATCAGTCGTTAAGTCACCTGTCACCAATAAATCCTTCAACTCAGCCCAAAAGCTATAGCTCCAGCAAAACTAACATCAGAAAAATTCCTCCGGCACACCGAGTTCATAATTTCCGAGAATACGATATTTCCTCCATGAACCAATGGTTGAGTAGCCCGGGGGGAGATATAAAGTAACTCCACCAAAGACACTCAAGGAGAATAAGAAAAATCGGGCATTGCTGTCGCTACACTAGGGTTAATACCCAATATTATAGAAAACTCTTCATAGCTGAGTCACACCTCGTCTAAGACGAATTGGAAAGCATGGTCTTCGGGGTACGAGAACTATACTGCTATTTCAGAAGTTTCCAGTCTATGACACGGTTATACCATAAGGAGACCGGACGGAAATAAAGGTTTCGTAGTCGACATTGTAGAATCACATTGCCACTAAAATGTCAAGGTGGGAAGAAAAAGCCTCGGACATCGGGAGATCCATTTGTAAAAAAAAAGAAATCTACAGAAGAGGTAATGTGAATAACGGTGGAGAAAACACCTCCAAAGTCCCTTTTTATACTTAAAAAAATTCCACAAAAGACGAACCATTTAAAGCCTCACCAGTTTCTCTGCCCGCATAGTACACAAAGGACGTAAAAAGTGCAATCAAAGCCAAAGATGTGATTTGAACTTGACACTTATGCCGATAAGCAGGTCAATGGGTATGCCAATCGACAACCCTTCCTTTTTAGAATAATCCCTTTTTCTATATCAAATTCCAAAATAAAAATTTACATTAAAAAAGTCAAATCTTCGAGTTGATCCTTTTCAGAGAATTATTACTCTCCCTTTTGTGCATAATTTCTAAAAATATACAGTTTTTACTTTGAGTCCTTTTCTTTTCATTGTCTTTGATATTTGCAAATAAATGAGAAACCTCAGTAGTAAACTAAAGTGCACGTAGAGTAAGTCACTAAATCAAGATAAAACCAAAAAAAATGCATTATATATATATGAGGGTGAACCCATGTCGATGCCACGGTGATAAATTTGTGTAATACCCCTCGATTTGTGGGACTAAGAATTTAATTTATTTGGGAGAAATAAAAATTTATTTAAATCAGAGAATTTTAAAATTTGGCAAATTGAGGTCAAAATTTGAAGATGATATAAAGTATTTCGGATGACGATTTGGAGCGCGTGGTTGATTCCAGATGGGTCAAGATAGTCAAAATGACTGTCCTTGAGATTTATTTCGGTTCCGGAATATTTTAAGTTAGTTTGACTCGAATTGGAGTAAACGAGTTATTTAAAATGTGTATTATCGTTTAAGATTGGGATTTAGGATTTAAAGGCTTAAGAGTCTTAAAAAATAAGCCAATCTCATTTTATGAGAAAGAGAGAGAGAGAGCTATAGAGAGAGAAGAAGAAAAGAAAAAGGGAGAAGAGAGAGGAGAAAGCTTGGAGATTTCCGACCAATACACGATCGTGAGGACGATTCAACCTCTACAACTTCGAGAAAAGTGTGTAATCTTGCTAAAGAATTCATATGTGTATTTGATTTCATGAATTGTGATAAAAATATGCATTTTGGGTATAAATATCAAAACCTTAATTTTGTGGGTTAAATCTTGCATTTGATGTTTGTAAATGGAGTTGAGGTTATATTTTGAGTAGGGATGATTTACATAATGATTTTTATGTTAAAAAACATGTTGGGGTTGAATATTGAGGGTTGAAAGAGGATGGATTTGATTTTTGGGAAATTTAAGTTTTGGAGAAAATGCCCATTTCGTAGCTTGCTGAACAGGACAAATCGATTTGACCCCCTTACCAAATCGATTCGGAATGTTGCAGGTTTACAGGTCCGAGTGACCGAATCGATTCGGACCCAAAGCTGAATCGTTTTGGCCTAAGTCAGACTCCAAGGTCCTTTGGACCGAATCGATTCGCATTAGGGGGCGAATCAATTCACTGGGCCGAATCGATTCAGATTAGGGCCGAATCGATTCGAAAATAGGGTTGTTTTGAGAATTTTTTCTATATTGAGTTTTACTCCATTTGATTGGGTTTCTAGATTTGGAACATCCTAATATGGTACGAGAAGTACATTTTGGAGATTTATTGGGGGTTTCTCTCATGATTTGATCGTGGGTACATATCGACTGAGGTTGGGAATGTACATACATATGTATGGGAGTTTGTCGCATCATTATAGAGGGGAATTTCATTAGGGATGGGAGTCCCATTTGGGGATTAAGAGTGAGTTAATATATGATGAAAGTTTGAGGATTCCTCAAGGAAGTTGGGAAGGTAGGACATGGGATTGTTATACCGATGTTTGCGTAGAATCCTTCTAGCCACATGATTTCACATAGAGATGATAGGAGGATCAATGAGAGAGAAGTCGAATATCCTTAGTGATGATGAACTTCGGGATTAAATCAAAAATGCAAAATTGTCTAGGGTTCGAATGAGTAACCGAACCGAAATCTTAGTTTAAAAGGATTAAATAGATTACCAACTACTAGTTAGGTGTGTACTTATAGCCGGGATACTTATTATATACCGGTGTGCATACGGGTATAGATGAGGTGCGAATGAGGATTTTATACACATTCGTTTATGAGATAGTATCCTAAAAGTTAATTTAAATTGGGAGACTATTTCTACAATAGGTAATGGATTAGTGAGTTTTAAGTGAGAGACCACATTATTTAAAATGCATTTGGGAGGGAATACGTTATAGTGACGGTTACTATAATGAGGGTTATATATATATGAAGCTGAATTCATTTCCCTCATAAATATGGATTAGAGATAGTGTGTGTGTGTGTGTGTGTGTGTGTGTGTGTGTGTGTCTATATATATATATATATATATATATACTTATTGTGTCGGCATAATCAGCACATGTTATCATGGGAGGTTGTGCGATGTGGGTGAGACCCCTGGCTTGAGGAGCAGGGTGCGTATAGTCCCTAGGTCATAGTCGTCAATTATTATTATTTGTATGATTTTGTTCAGGGGTGAGAAGTCTTGGGTATGATTAGTTCTCACCTGTAGGTTCGGAACTATGGCTGTTTCCCATACGTTGTGTTTTGTTTTATTACCATGGCGGTGTGATAATAATCCGATATATGGTAACCCCGGATAAAGTGAGTAATTCCTGAAAGATGATAGCATTGTGCAGTTTATTTTTATCTTATAACTGTATATGTTATGAGTATTTCAAAGTGCGCATTATGTGTGGTATGTATATATGGTTATAGGATTGAATGATTTTATTATATATCTAGAGTAATGATATATATATCTTATAGGTGAATGTGATATGAGTATTCTAAGATGTACATCTTATGTGATTTGGTGTACTATCTTGTTAGGGTTAAATGATCGTACTTAGTGACTAAGGTCGTTGTATGACTCTAAAGATTTTAGAAGAGATCTTACTTGTGTACTGAAAGATGGTACTCAATTTAAGTAGCTGAGGTTATAGGATGTGTGTTGAGGGCCTAATGGATCCCGACGATCAACATTGTCAAGGAGTAGTGTATCGAGGGGGTTCCTTATTTGGATTTTGCTTTACGAGACGCCCCACGCATGAAACGTAGCGCAATGTTAGGAGTGGGGAGAAGTTTAGTCCTTGGTGCTCGGATGTGTGTTGAATGGTGAAAGAATGTTTTATAAGAATAGGAATGTAATACCCCGTACTTTTGGCTATATTTATTTTTGGGATTAATTAATCAAATGCGTATTATTTGGAAATTAATCCGGGTTAAAAATACTAACGAGATGCGAGTTGGTATTTGATTATGTGCATACATGTTTTTATATGAATATTGGATTATGAAAAATTTGTCGTGAGATTGATATACGGCATTTTAGAAATTTTGTTGAGACGCGTGTGACCGTCGCGTCACGGTGTAATATCTTGATTATAAAAGTGAATTTAAATTCTATTAACTGTATGGTCGTTTCGAGTGCGCCAACGCGTCCGGAAGGGTCGAGATAGTCAGAAAACACTAGCCGGGGGTTTAGTTTGGGTCCCGGGGTATTTTTAGGCCATACCGGCAACATAAAGGGCATTTTAGTAATTTTGTATTTTTGGAGAATTAAAAGTGACGAAAATTGGGAGTTTTAATCTGATTGGGAATTGACCCACTAAGCCACTAACCAACCCATATTAACCCAACAAGCTACGTAGGTTATTAGAATTAGGTTTTCTAATACCTTCCCAAAGCAAACCCTAGCCACCATAGCCACCTTTGGAGAAGAAGCTTGGAGAAAGAGAGAGAGAGGAAATCATCATCAAAATCAAAAATAAACTCAAGGCAAGTGATTTAAATTACATTCTTATGCAGTGAATGCTTCTTCCATGTTAGAAATCTTGATAATCTATCTTATTTAAGAGTTAAAGGAAAACCCATGAAATTGGAAGTTATTAGTTTAATTTTGGGTATAGGTTTGCATGTAGAAACGTTGTTTGAAGATTGAATTCAGAGATTTCATATTTATGTGATGTAACAACGGATTAAAATCTGGGAATTTATGATGATAATAATCTAGGGTTTTTGTTCTTGAAGAAAATTGGGGAAAATGTAGAAACTTGTGATTTAATGATGTTTAGGATGTATTAATCCCTTAAAAGATGTTAGTGTATGACCTTAGCATGTTTTAGGATGATTAGAGAACTTAAAACATCGTTGGGACTAATTTTAGAAGAGATTTGAGGAGTAGAAATTGATGAAAAACGAAGAAGGAAAAATCTGGGCTCGATCTGGTCGTTCGTTAGAAGAGCCTCCCCAGGTCGTTCGAACGAGCCTCGTTCGAACGAGCTTCTATCGAGTTGACCAGTCACTTCTAACGAAAAGGAATTTCGTTCGATACTTTGTTCGAATGAGATCTCGTTAGAAGGTACAGTTCGTTCGAACGAATTGGATCTCGTTCGAATAGCCTCGTTCGAACGAGACTTCTAACGAGCTGACAGTTTGATCTCGTTCGAACTCCCTCGTTCGAACGAGACTTCTAACAAGCTGGCAGTTTGGCCCTTTTTGGCCTATTTTGATTTTTGGAGTCCCGTGAACTTGTTCGAGGGTAGAGTTAACATTCCTTTGATGATGTATTGATAGATTTGGGACTTTTGGGTTGTTATGAGGAGTAAATTATATACGAGTGATTTAAATCAATGAACCGTTTGGGTTGAGACGTGAGTGTCTACTACGACGTGAGAATAAATTTAGGGCGCGTATGATTATAAACCGGAATCGTACAATTAAACTACGGGATTACTAAGACGTGTGTTTACTTAGTATTGGTATATAAATTGTGTGTATGACATACCTACCATACTTGCTATCACGGGAGGTTTGCGTTCTCTTAGGGCCCTCTAATCCTTGTGTTGCCCGGATTTAGACTGGTTACCTTGATGAACATAGGTCATAGAAAGACTTATTGGGATATTAATAAGTCAGCTGATCGTGGGAGCGTAGGTATGTGCGTGACCCATGTGATGTGACTGTGTTCGCCTCCATTATTTGTGATGTTGTTATTTGTGAACTATTCCTGAGAGATTCGGAATATGTAATCCTTATGTACGTGATGTACCGGGATGGATAGCAGAGTATGTGTGCACCGCAGCTTAGTTCTCGGGGTGCTTGTATTGTATATTTATGATGTGAATAATATACACTTAATTAAAGGGAACCTTCATGTTATTGTTGTGAATATAATTACGGTATTGTTTCGAGAAACATAACGGGTTAGCTGATAGTGAAATATATTGCATATTGAGCATCTGAGTTTACGTTAAACCCCTATTTAATTACGAGCGTTAAAATGTTAATAGAACTGAGTAATAAGGGTAGGACCTATGACAGTCTAGCTAGATATTATGTCACTTAGCTAGTGGGTTGTGTCGTTGTAGATGGGTACTTACGTTAGGAGTGCACATTTAGACGAGAGGTGAGAATATTATGTGAGTGCACGTCCTAACATGTACTTTGCATTTAATGTTTTAAATGTTTTTAAAGCACTTGCAAGTTTTTAAAATATCTCCACATTCGGGCTCTGACCCGTTTGCTTTCAAATCTATTTTTCTTGTAAAACCATTTTAGGTGCCCAGCCACAAGGACACCATGCATAGGATACTCATTCTGGTAACGAGCTGTAGCTGTTTGTGGAAGCTACAGGGATTTGCTTGTAGACGCTTCCATCACTTGGATTCTAGATTCATTATCCATCAGTTGTAGGGCATGTTGCCCATTTCTATTAGAGTTACATTTCCATTACAGTTTTCAGACTTTGGCATGTATTGATTTAGTATTCAGTTTACTTATATCAGTTGTGGGATTTGTAGTGAGGAGTTTTCCTCCAGAATTTATTTACGTTATGTGATGGTTATTCTATTTACTTCATTATGGTGAATGGTGTTATTATTCTTTATTACACTTGTTGCATGTTAATCAGACTTTAAATAAAATTTGGCACTTACTTTTTAAATACTAGGTGGTTAGTAATAATAAAAATGTTTTCGACAGTGATGCTATTAACTGAGCCAACTTGGCATTTTGAATTAATTTAATAAAGGAGTAGCTACCCGGTATTTAATTAGTCGGGGCGTCACAGGTGGTATCAGAGCATCAGGTTCTAGTGTCCTTTAGGATCTGACGGCTTATTATGTTTCCGCTAAGTTTCTTTGATATAGAGCCCTATATTTTAGGACTGTTGTACTCTTTTTGTGTATGCTTCATTCTTCAGCTATCTTAAGTTTATAAACAGCGAACTTATAAACTTTGTTCTTATTTCAGATGACTCCACGACGTGCACGACGAGTTCCCAGGGATGCAACGCCCGAACCCCAGCCCGCTCCAGTTCAGGGCATGATGAACGCCGCTGAGGTTGCAGCTATAGTAGCCCAAGCGGTAAATGCCGCAATTGCCGTTGTTCAGCAGGCACCACCTCAGGCGCCGGTTGCCGCGCCAGTACAGGCAAATGCATTCCCGTCTGCTTGGGAACGTGTACGTGACGCTTTTCAGAAAGCGCATCCGCCAGAGTTTGTAGGTAGCTCAGATGTGGTAGTCTCGAGCCAGTGGAGGAAGGATATTCAGAGGCACTTAAGGATGTATGAGTGCACGGACGTCCAGAAGCAGGTGCTAGCTACTTTCAAGCTAATTGGATCTGCACTGCAGTGGTGGGAGTCTATTACCACCATGGAGGAGAGGGATACTCTCACTATTCAGGACTTCTGGGTGCGGTTTGACCGCAAGTACTTTCCGTCGGCTGTTCACACGGAAATGAGGAGGAAACTTATGAATCTGAGGCAAGAGGGTAAGACCGTGGCCGAGTATGAGGCCGAGTTCACGAATCTGTTGAATATCGTTCCAGATGAGATACCAACAGAGAAGAAGAAGATTGAGAAGTTCACGGATGGGTTGACATGGAGGATCCGTCAGCATCTGTTAGGGAACCTTTCGTTGGCCACGTATTCTGATGTGGTTAACGCTGCTTTGTTACACTGCCAGGACCACCGCTTTCATATGGCTGAGGGCAAGAGGTCGGGAGAGTCTAGCCATCAGGGCAGGACTGGAGGACATGATGCCGGTGGGGCACAATCTGTCCAGGGGCAGAGACAGGGTGAGCAGGGTTCGCAGCAGGGGGATCAGAAGAGGTTCCGATCAGGGAACTACAGGCAGGGACATGGAGGTTTCTGTCAGGGCCATCAGGGTCCAAACGGCCATCAGGGCCAACAGGGGCAGAATGGGCAGCAGTTTCACCAGGGCCAGCAGGGCCAAGGGAGGAACGGTAACGGCCACCAGGGCCGGGGACCGCAGGGGCAGAGAGGAGGGAACTTCCCAGGGAAGTGTTTTGTTTGTGGCAAGACTGGCCATAAGCGACAGGATTGTCCTGATAGGGGCAGGGCCCCACAGCAGCAGCAGCAGGGTGCTCGCCAGGAGCCACAGAGACCTATGTTTCCCGTCGCTCTCCCCGCACCGCCACAGATGGCAGCATTGCCACCCATTCCAGCAGTCCCAGTTCAGCAGGGGCAGCTACAGTATGGACGTGTCTATAACGTTCACCAGGCTGCAGTTCCTCAAGCACCGCCCGCGATTGAGGATACGTTTCCTATCCATGGCACTATGGGTCGGGTATTATTTGATACGGGGGCTACACACTGTTTTATAGCTACACACTTCGCGAAAGCTTTAGGATTGTTAGCTACGGCAGAGAGCACAGTGACGTGTGTCGACTCACCATTGGGGAGTGGGTCACTTATTTTCTTTATATGCCGGGGAGTGGGGGTAGAGATTAGTGGTTTGGTATTACCTGCAGACATGTTGGTATTAGATATGCATGTTCACAATGTGATTATCGGTATGGATTGGCTCGTAGCTTATAGGGCCATGATTGATTGCTTCAGCGGGAGCATTGTTTTTGCCATTCCGGGGCAAGAGATGTTTATAGTGGCGATGCCTCGCCCAGAGGGAGGATCGACCGCTCATCTGTATTACATTGAGGAGGATACCTCTAAGGAGGTAGTGATTCCTTTAGATTCTATCCCAGTAGTCAGGGAGTATTCAGATGTGTTTCAGGAGATACCAGGCCTACCCCCCAGTCGAGAGATAGACTTTGTTATAGACCTATTGCCAGATACAAGGCCTATAGCACGCGCACCGTACCGTATGGCTCCGGCAGAGATGCGAGAGCTACGAGATCAGATAGAGCAGCTGTTAGGTCGGGGCTTTATTCGCAGGAGTACCTCACCTTGGGGCGCTCCAGTTTTGTTTGTGAAGAAGAGGGACGGTTCACTGAGATTGTGTGTGGACTACCAAGAGTTGAATAAGGTCACGATACGGAATAAGTATCCGTTGCCTCGAATCGATGACTTATTCGACCAGTTGAGAGGAGCTTCCTTCTTCTAGAAGATTGATTTGAGATCGGGATACCATCAGTTGCGTATCAGGGAGGAGGATGTCTCGAAGACTGCATTCTTGTCGAGATATGGTTCTTACGAGTTTCGGATTATGCCTTTTGGTTTGACCAACGCTCCAGCAGTGTTTATGGAGTTGATGAACAGAGTGTTCAGGGATTTCCTAGATCAGTTTGTCATTGTCTTCATTGATGACATTCTGGTTTACTCCCAGACAGAGGAGGAGCACACCGAGCATTTGAGGCAGGTTTTACAGACACTTCGTCAGAACGAGTTGTATGTAAAATATGAGAAATGCCGGTTTTGTTTGAAGGAGGTCCAATTTTTGGGACATATCATTTCCGACCGGGGAATATCTGTTGATCCGGGGAAAGTATCAGCGGTAAGGGAGTGGGGACAGCCCAGGACACCGAATGAGATTCGTAGTTTCTAGGGTCTAGCAGGATACTACAGGAGGTTTATTCAGGGTTTCTCAGAGATAGCAGGTCCTTTGACACATCTGACTCGTAAGGGTGTGCCATACATCTGGAGTGATGCCTGTCAGTTGGCATTCGATGAATTGAAGGACAAATTGACCTCAGCACCTGTGTTAGCATTGCCAAGTCTATATTTAGACTCCTAATTAATTGATTAAACTTCCATCCATTTAATAATGTAGTGACTCAACTACAATACCCGAACATTTTTTCTCGGTCCAAAATCAATACCTACGAATTATTTCTGGAAATTTATTCATCTCGTGACATAAAATTATCGTCCTCCTAAACCAAATCATATATTTTCCTGATAATGTTAGGAGTATGAGCTCCACATGCATTTATCACTAAATAAAACATGGGAATTAAGTCTTAAATTAATTTCCCCTTATATATAAAACTGGTGAACCTGCCAAAAATATGGGACCATCGATCGATCGATGCCCTGGGTCGATCGATTGATCGACCAGTTACCTTTCTTCTCCGATCTTCTGTTCAGCCATTAACGAAAATCCAAGCTTTCTTTTCCCAAATCCCAATATCAATTCATCATATTTATCATCTTTTTACCTATATTGTGAACTATAATCATCATCTAAACCTTTTAGGATCATAAGTTTTTACGGGTTAACACCTACTCAAGAAAATGAATTCCTACGGTACAATCCCAATTGAAATTCGAAAATATGATTCTATAATCCCCATAAATTCATCTTTAATACATGATTTCTGTTATAGTTCTAATACCAATCAATACTGAAGGCTTCTATAACATCGATTGAACTATTAAATCACATAACATATTCAATTTCATAAAAACCCAATTCCATGCAATAACCCACCCAAAACGAATTTTCAGTTTGCACCCACCAGAATATGAATTGATTATCATCAATTTAAGAATCACAATAGTTAACCACTTTCCTCTAATTGTTCGTAGAGTCTGATCCATTGGTGTAGAGAACGTGTTGATGAAGAACACCCAATTTGTCCCTCGGTTTGTCTCCAAAAGATCCCCAATTTGTTCTCCACTTGCTTCCTCTGCTTTTCTCTCAAGCCCTTATGTTTAGAATTTGTTAACTGTCGTTCAACACTCCCTCAATTAGGTTTAAAACACCTAATCCCGTTTTTATCAGATGGGCCTAATTAAAATGGCCATAATCCTCCCGTGTGGACCCGGCTATGCCCAAAAATATTCCGAGACCTGATTACTACCCCTGGGTACTCTTTTCTGACTATCTTGACCCATTCGGACTCAACCGCGCACTCAGAATTTTTAGCTGAAATACTTTATAAAATTCTCCAATTTTGACTTTAAAATGCGACACACAAAATTTCGAACAATTAAACTTAAAGTGGCTAAATATAAATAATTCTTTCCACTCAAATAAATTCTCCAAATCATAAATTTAAGTTTTTCCAATTTAAATATTTTTATATCTTCCAAAAATAATTAAATACTAAATACTCAAAATTACGGGGTGTTACATACTCCCCCCCTTACAAAGGAATTTCGTCCTCGAAATTAAGTTAAGCCTAGTGCTCCAAGCTTCGAATATCACTCTCTAGTCCTGAGCCTCTAAGATCTCTACATCTAGTTCTCCCGGTTCTAATTACGAGTTTCACAATTATGCATTTTAATTACCTAGGGCGCCCATACACCATGTACCCGTGCTTAACTGCACGAAAGTTACCCTAATTAACCAAGGTTTCCATACACCCTGTCCCCATGCTTAACCGCACAAAAGTTATCCGATATGCTAGACGTAACCTGTAATATAACTTCCAACCCGTATTCGTATCACATGTGTGAATAATAGCCGGAGTACCCAGCCTATGTACCAACGACCAAACATCTCCCCACTTCCAACGTTGCGCTAAGTTTCATGTGTGGGACGTCTCTCAAGTGAAATCTAAACAAGGAACCCCCCCCCCCCCCCCGATACACTACTAACTAACATTGTCGATCTTTGAGATTTGTTAGACCCTCAGTCCATAACATATACCCCCAAATACTTGTCTTTTAACACAAAACCATACACGCCTACTCTTATGCTATAAAAGACAGCATAAAATACCGTTCCCTTACTATCATTAGTCCTTGCACAAAATAAACCCCGAGATATCTCTCCCTGCTCGAAAATAAATCTAACCACCCTGATTCACTTCAGTAGACACCCCTACTTACCGGGATAAAATATAAGAACACAAGACCTCATTATGTGTCTATCACACCACACAATACAACATATATACACACACATATATATGGGCTAGAGGCCCACTCAGTTGAAACCTAGTAAAAGTCATTCATAACCTAGTGTCATGAACACCAAAACTTACCCTCACTATCCATAATAGTTGAAACCCATCGCCATCCAACCGATGTTTGGAAAAATCATCTACCATACTCCCATAATTCTCAAAAGTAGTAAATCCTCGCATAATACTAATCTCCTCTCTGTGTACACCCCCACTCTCTTGTAGTTAATACCAGAGAAATCTGCTACCCCACAAATATATATATATATATATATATATAATGTGGCTGCTACAGCCAGCGCACCCACTAAATTCGACTTACCCGCAAAATCTAGTGAAAATAAATTTTATAATGTGACACCCTCACTATCACTCAAAACATACCCTATGACCATAGGAAAAAGATCATTACCTCCATACTCTAGCTGCAATGGATGATCCTCGGGTTCCTGAGCGACTTACCCCTGTCCGAACGTACCCATGACTTATTGTAGTGGTTGTACATCCAGAATCTCATCCTGTAGTTGACCCCTGCCTCTCTTAGGACAAACTCTCTTCACGTGTCCCACTTCCCCACAAATGAAACAACTCCTAATAAATTCACCCTACCACTGATACCTTCCTTGCTGGCCTTGTCGGAAGTCCTGGCCATCCTGTCAATATCCCCCAGATCTAAATCGCTTGGACTGATTCCCCTACTGAAAATTCTGCCCCTGATGTCCCCCTGTATGCTGCTGGGATACCCCACTGGTACTTTTCCCTACTGCTTTACCCGACTGGTTGGGTTCCACTCCCCTCCTACTTCCTTTCACGTGGAAGAGATATTCCTGGTAGTGTAGGAGTTCTACATTAACGACGAATGTATAAGTTACTAATGCGGTATTACCAATCAAATGTTGCCTGATCCTCCAGACTAACTCATCCACGAACCTCGACTTCTTTCTTTCTTTGTTGCTTACCTCATCCGGTACAAAATTTGCCAAACAAGTGAATTCTTCCTCGTAATCGGCCACTGAATGGTCCCCCTGAGTCACCTCACTGAATTTTCTCCTTTTTTCGGCCTCAACTGCTGGCGAAAAATAATGGCAGTCGAACCGAACCCAAAACTCTGCAATAGTTAATGTATCCCTTTCCTCAACTGTGGTGATTGACTCCCACAACTATAGCGCTGCTCCCACTAACCTAAAAGTGGCTAGAATTTTCTTTTGCACCTCATTCCAATCTACTATGCGTAGGTGACACTGAATATCTCTCTTCCACTGACACGCTAAAACCACATCTGAACCCCCTCCAAACTCTGGTGGATGGCCTTTTAGAAAGAACTCTCGTACTTGCTGCCATTCCGACGGCCCCGGGTGGGCCTGAATATTCGGTACCACTAATGATCTCATGGAAAGTACTTTGCCATTGCGATCATCATCGCTTCAACTGCCTGTGCCACTAATTCAGTTACGTGTGCAGCCGAAATCATCTCTGGTAGTTGTTGCAGTACCTCTGGCTCCTGATGAGCCTCTCTAATCTTATCTCCCCTTACTGCCCTAGCTTTTTTCTCTCTCTATATATCTCTCCTGGGCAGCATCTGAAATGAGAATCGAATCGTATGAGTTCACCATCAAATATAAAGTAATTGGTAGAAGAACGTAATTGCGCATACATATAAGAATACAACAATCCACGATATGGCTCTATATCAAAGAATGCTAAGCTGAAACATGAAAAGCCGCACAGATCCTAAGGACACTAGAACCTGATGCTCTGATACCATCTATGACACCCAATATTTTATTAAGCGGGGTGTCACAGTTTATCCTTTGTTATCAACCATAATTATATCTTTAAAATTTTATTATAAATGAAAGATAAAAGCTCCTCGTGTTATCTTTTAACATTATTAACTGATAGAGATGGAAACCATATGTTTTGATGAATGATTAATAATTTTCATTGCATATGCAAAATGAATTATGTGGTTATAAATCTAAAACCATTAATGCATTCAACAATCTGAGGAAGAACTTACCCAAGAACGTAAATATCAGATGATTAGTTCATACAAAGTTAGTCATTGATCTCAAGACCTTATATGGAGGTCTTCCAGCAACATTCCAAGTTCCCGTGGTCAAGTAATTAATTAATGAGTACTAGTATATATGTTCTTATATTGCCAGAAAAACATAATTCAAATGGCATTTTTTAGGGACGAACCTCACATCTTGTGTGTTTATATACCGAACACGAAGAGTTTCTGATTTACCTATCTTGTGTTTTAATGGATAGTTTAAAGGTGTGCTAAAAAAATGGAACCACTAATACACACAACTTAACTTTATGATTTATTTGGTGATTTAAGAATAAAGGGTGTAGATCATTTTAATTTTACAATGATGATAAATGAAAACTTAACAAATTGAGTGTTGTCAAGATGCATCTAATATTCTCATGGATATATAATGGTAGCTTGAAACATTCTAAAAAGTAGGACACAAAAAAGACGAGAACTTATCGATGAGGAATTATAATTTCTATATAAAAAGTGAATTACAAAATCACCTATATTATGCAAACATGCAAAAATATATAAGATACACACACGTGTACTACATGAAAACGTTATAATGTGTATATAATACATACTCATAATAATGATGATTATTCTCCCATCCATACGTAATTTGTAGATAAAATCCTCATTCGTCTTACTTTTATAATGATAAATTTATTTTTAGTTTTTACCCGACATTAAGTATTTGTCAGTACATTTTAGTGAGTGTCCAATAAGTATCGATCATGTGTCTCGAATAAAATTTTTTACACAACTCTGGAAACATCAAAGAGTATTGAATACGTATGAGTCACGATGTCTTCCATTAGTAATTGTATATTCTCTCGAATATCATGCAACTTTATTCGTGAGTTACTCTTTCCACTTCTTGCAGAAGGATTTTGGTACTGAAAAGGTTAACAATCCGTGCAAAGGTTTAAGACTTAGCCGAGGTGGATTCGTATAGTGAGGCACTTTGATCTAGTTTTCCAACATGATTATATGGTTTGTGTGCATATGTGTGTGTGTGTGTGAGAGAGAGAGATAAAGTGAGAAAAGGAGAGAGAGAAAGTACCTGATGATGAGCGAAATCGAAGGCTACGACGCTCGGAGGTCGATTTCAAGTGTCGTGGGAAGGAGAAGGATTTGGATTGAATTTGGGGGAAGACGATTTTCATTAGGTCACTTGGGGGGAAGCGTGTTCTGATTAGATATAGGGGGGGAAAAGTCCACCAATTTTTCCTCTTAATGCGTATCTAAAAATTTTAGAAGAAAAAATAGTCATATATGCTATCTTACCAAATATGCATATTGGGTGTTTAATAAAAACAGTCATAACGTATACTATTTAAAGTGAATGTTATATTTAAATTGTCATGTACAATAACACAAATAAATTTGTAATGACAGTTTATAACTAATATGTGATGTAAAGAATAGTATTATACTTTTAATAATTTTTTAAAACTGTCGTAAAGTCATATTTTAAATTTTCAAATAATGTTATTTTTCTTGTAGTTACTTACTCGAGTCGTCGACATCTAGACGTGAGAAGCGAGCCGCGAGAATAGAGATCAAAGATAATTCAAATTTGTGCAAATTTCATTTTCTTTAGATTAAACTTTGTCTTTTTAATTAGTATTTATATGCCACAAATTCATAGTGAAGATTGGTAAGAAAATGGATAGCCAAGATTTAGGTTGAGATTGAGTTGAATTATACCAGTAAGACGATTATGGTTGAGAATAGTTACAAAAATTTCTAATTTGTTATTTTTGGGTCATACTTTTGGTATACTATTGAATTAATTTTGGTATTTTATATTTATGTACATTCGACACGGTAATTTCGATAAATTGGTTGTTAAAATGATTAAACCAAAACCAATCTAAAAAATTGATAATTTTGGTTTCGGTAAGTAAATAGAGTAAACTACTATCACTTTTCCTCAATACAAAGTGTTAAGATATAGGTTTTTACCCAAATGTAATCATCTTTAGGTTGAAGATAGGTAAATAATTGCTAAAAACAATTCTGATAAAAAATCGAATTGTAAAATAAATAGGACATGGAGAGAATTTAGAGGGAGTGAGTCTTTAATTCATTGATAAGTTAATACTAAATGGGTATGACCCATATTTATAGTACAAAATAATGTAATCCAATGGACACGTTAATAATTGTAAAATGCCAATGGATTGGAATACAAGTGGACATTCACTTAATAAATATTTAATAACACGCCCCCTTGGATGTACACGATATCCACCATTCAATGATTGTTGCCTCCTTAAAACCTTACTAAGGAAATACTCAGTGGGAAAAAACTAAAGTGAAGGAAAAAGAGTATAACTTTTGTGATCATTGAATCGGTGTTGGACGCGCTTAGTGTTGCTTCGTTAAAACCTTTAACTGGAAAATCTAATGGGAAAAAATATAGTTAAAGGAAAAAGAGTACAATGCGCATATATCCAAAATATCTTGTTCGTATATTCTCCCCCCGGATCAGATGCTCCTACTGATTGGATAATCCCCCTGATTATATTATTTCTTCAATGAGTTAGTCGATGCATATCAGTCTCAAATACAACCATCTAAAATGTTGTTTTGACATGGTGAATGGATTTTATCGACTTCTACTTCAATTTCATTTTTCTTCATAAGCTATACTTTCATAAGACTTGGGTGAAGAGGGATGCACATGTCACTTTATGGGATCTATTTGACTTTAATAGTATAACACTTCTGGAGTTTATGTGTTGCATTATTCTTCTTGAGTTCATGGATGTAGAAGAACTGAAATGTAGCAATCATATCTCCCTCAATGGAGCTTTTTTAAGTGTGGACTATACAAGAAGCATTTCCTTTATAAGTTTAAGCGGAAATATATGTTATTTGAGGTGAGTCATAAGTGCTTTGATTGTTCCTTGTGAGCATCTCAGAGATAACCTGTATCTATATAACTAACTGGACATATATGGATGGAAATAAATATATCATATGATATGATTTATATTAGTCCCATGCTATGCAAGTCAATGGTAATTATTTCTTGCCAAGATATTGATTGAAACTATAATATCGCGTATCATACATTGTGTTATGTATATCAATATATTAATAACGTATAAGTATGGTACTTTTGGACCAAATACTTGAATAACATGCAAATATGGTACTTCGACACTAAATTTATATTTGTTATCCTCTTTAGGATGATATGGACAATTTAATATCCAAATATCGGAGACCATGGGTATAATAAAATTATATGCTAAAGCATTGCAGGACTTTTTTAATCCATATGACTAATGGATATGACTTTAACATAAACTATGCTCGATCTGCAAGCCGAGACAAGAAATAGTTACCACAAGGTCATTCATTTTTTAATTTCATATTTGAATATTTTGCATCTTAGTTGAGCTCTGTAGGAGCACATCCATTTAAGGATATTTTTTTCGTTTCAGTTGAGCTCTTCAGGAGCACATCCATTAAGGATATTTTATAATAGAATATTTGCATACATGATTGTTTTTACACCCTTCCTTAGACAAATATTTACTAAAATGGTAATACATATATCCATTTAGATTGTATGCTATACAATGAACATCTTAGTGCATTTGAGTACTTCCTCCTTATCTTTGCTTCAGGCAAAGAAAGTCCTTATAGGATTATTTTCTTCAGGAAAAAAAGAAAATCCTTCTAGGATATATATATATATATATATATATATATATATATATATATATATATTATTTTTCTAAGTCCCATATATATAAGAAGTTATAATACTCACAAGTCTCATATAATATGCTTTAAAAAACTTCTAAGCTAGTCAGATTTCTAAAATTATATACAGCCGTAACAGGATGGTATGTTTGTATAATCAATCTTCGATTTCTACAAGAAACCTTATGCCATAGGTTGTGCACTTTTTAGTGATTTTATCACTTCACTTTATTATTAACACCCATCCATAACCTTCAGGGTTAACATCTTATAGGGTTTCTACTAAAGGTTCAAATATAGCACGCATATTAAGAGACTCGAATTATTTCATAGTATGTGAATTTGTAGTATCACTGCCCTTTGATTTTTGTGTGCTACAACATATATAATTATATCATCGATGATCATCTTTGTTCATCCCACTTTTCTCTTGTATATAAAACATAAAGATCTCATTTAATATTAGGTACCTTTTCCAACTTCAGGAGCTTTATAGTCACTTCAGGGACTTGTGTCTTTTCATTGACAATAACCTCTTCTAGGGTTTTAGAGAAAATGGATCTTTTGTTCATAACCTCTTTTAGAGCGTTATGTATAACCTCTTATGGAGTATTACTTGGGCATGATTTTATATAACCTCCACTTTTGGGGAGTCAAGTAGTTAGGACTTATAGGTTTGCCATGCTTCTGGTGTTCAATAAATTTATTTGTAGCCGAATTTATTTTATCCTTCTGGGAAAATGATTTTGGCAAGCACATTTGCAATAAGTCCACGTGACATTTGATGTTGCAATATAATTTTTCACTTCATTTTCGCATCGAGCGATACAAGGGAATTTATGAGACAAAGTGGAAGTATTCCACGACAATTTTCATCACACTTCAGGAACAAACTGTTCTTTAAGAATAATTTGTATTTCTGGTATGTTCGATCCTCGTCCTAATGGTGAGAATAATGTCTCGTCAAAATAAAATTATACATGTACTATAAACATTGAACTTATCAATAGTTCAATAAATGCTAAGTCATAAGCACCATATATACCCTTGTTATAAATATCATTTGCATTCAGAACGTCTTATGAAAAATAATTATGATGACCAAAATGGTCATTGTATAATGATAAATGATAAATAATTGACCATGGAGGTGTTGGGTCATGTCAAAGTGCGATTTTACAATGTTAAATATTGTATAGTATAACCTCTTGAATAATGTAATAATTTTTTACTAGTGTAAGCTTCTGGATTTTAACACTAGAAGTAATGCAAAATTATTTTTCACTGTTTATTCCAATATAACACCCATGTATAAGAATGCCCATTAAATAAAGAAAATTAATTTAGAAATTGCTTTCATAAAACTCATCGCATGTGTACGGAAGGGTACGAAATAATAACATCACATAGGCTCTTCTGGAGCTTTAGGTTCAACTATGGTTGAAACCTCTACAATATTACAAACCAAGTCAGAAAAAACTTCTCGATTTTCATAATAGCGCGAGTTGTTCATTAACTACTAGATAAATATTATCACCTAATGATTGTTCATAATTTCCACTTTCAACGGTCAAGATTGAGATA
Source organism: Sambucus nigra (assembly GCA_949130495.1). Taxonomy (NCBI): domain Eukaryota; kingdom Viridiplantae; phylum Streptophyta; class Magnoliopsida; order Dipsacales; family Adoxaceae; genus Sambucus; species Sambucus nigra. The sequence goes on along the minus strand of OX422211.1, from coordinate 392,714,757 downwards.
TAGAGATGATGAAGAATACAATAATACATTTTATGATCAAATATTTATTTTTACCAAACTTTAAGAAGTGAAATTATCTTAAAAAATCGTATTAGATAGTTATCTTATATTCAATAATGGGATAGATAAAAAAAAAAACTTTGCCAATTAAAGTGTAAAACTTTAAGTTGATAACTAATTAATCAAAAGCTCATAGTTTTATGATATGTGAGAGACTTCAGGCTCAAAATTAAGAAACTCTAGGTTTTCAATATATAACTAGTGCCACTATTTATGACAAATATTTTGTTTTGAAAATTAATGACAACATGAGGTTCTCTATTTAATGTCACATATATATGAATCTTTTGGTTCATATAAATTATAAAAGTAAAATCTAGGACTTCGGGTCCTACATTAAAATAACTCACAAAGTGTGTGGTGCGAATTATATATGAAACTTCAAGTTTTTATCATTTGTATATGAGAACTTCTAGTTCTACACAAATAGTTGAACTTCAAGTTCAATATTATTAATGTTGAAGGACATTAAGTTATTGACGCGGCCATAAATGTGTTTAGTGTGCGTGCTATTTAGGCTCAAGTGCAAGCCTTGTCGCTCAAGTAATAATTCGATAAGTCGGGTATCGATCCTCAGGGAAACAGAACGAACGGAGTCGTAACGACGTTGGAAAGACGAAGGAAACCTAACTTTGACTTCTAAAGAAATGAAAGGGTGATTTAGATTGTGAAATGACTATAACTAAATGCAATTATGAAAAGATGAAATGTAATTATTCTAATTAACTAAAGACTGATTATGATTTAACTAAAATTTTAACTATAAGATGAGCAAGATAGGTCGGGTTACAATCCACCACACCCTAGTAATTCACTTTATTGGATACTAGATTCAGAATTAAAATTTCAAATGAATCCAACTTTTTAATACTCCTAAGTGTTACATATATGAGGGATCGTAGCCCGCACAGTACGTAAGCAAAAGTTGAACTAAAAATTCGGTCTTTATTTCTCCTAAGTATTATAAATATGAGGGAACGTAGCCCGCACAATATGTAAGTAAAGGTTGAATGAAAGTAATATCGTATTAACTATGATACAATTCACCTAAAATTCTATTTCCATCTTCTATTTCCACTAAGATGAATTACATTGGGTGGGGTATATGCACCCCAATCCTTGAAAACTTAGCCGGACATACTAAAACTAGAAGAAAACATGTTTTGAATGATAGAAAATATTTTTCCTAGCTATTGAAGATGAAGAATAATGAAATTACTACTAAAGAATTAACTACTGCAATAATGAAATCAAGGATTGGAATGAATTTACTTGAATTGCAATCTGGAATCAAACTAGGGTTTTTGTTGTTTTCTTCTCTAAACTAATTACAAAGCTTCTCTAAAAAAGAATTAAACGCCTCCTCTTTTCTGGGAGGAGTTAGAAATTTATATCCTACATAATTTACAAGAGTTGGATTGATGCAAAACTCTAAGAAGAAGAAGATCAAATCAAATCTCGAGCACCAAATCGATCTGGTCAAGACATACCGGACTGGTCTGGTCAGCAACCAGACTGATCCGTTTTTGCAAAAAAATCGGATTGTTCCGCTAAACAAGTTGTTATGCAGTGATTTTAAGGGACGGACCAATCCGTTTTGGGGGATACTGGATTGGTCCACTAAACGTCCATCTATTCAGTGATTTAGGACCCCGTACTGGTCCGTTTTTCTAGTAAACCGGATTGGTCTGGGTTTCCTTCTTCAACTTCTCTTCAATTTCTCTTCAATATCTCGTGATTATCTCGCATCTTCAGGTCTTCATAACTTTTAATCCAGAACTCAGATTGGGACGTCGTTTCTTCCTATGTGTTCACGAATGCGAGATCTTTGACTTTTATTTTGGGTCCTCAACCAGATTCCTGGTAGAAATTATGCTTTTTCCCTTTTGATTCGTCTTCTTTCTTTTCTCTTACTTCTTCCTGTTTCTTTCTTCCTTTCATGTAATAAATACCTGTGAAATTAATAAGAAATACACGAAACTCGGGGTACTTGTTAGAAGAAACCGTTAGCCAAGATATGAGATAACTTAATTCATTTTACGTTGTCCGACGTAATAAAAGCCTCTAAATTAAGGGGTAAATTTGGAAGAATTTATGCCTAATAAGTTATCTACCCTTTTGTATCAAAACTTTAGGTTTGATTAAGGGATAAAAATATTAGAGAATCTTCCAAACAGGTACCAAATAATTTTTATTAATTCTCACCAATAATAATTCGGCCTCTTTATTAAAAAAATGAGGGGATTAATTTTTTTCACAATCTCAACACATTCCCAAGGCTCCAATGTATATTAAATAATTAGGTAGTGAAAAGGAATTAAAATAAAGCGAAACACCAAGAGACAAAGGTTTAATGGTGAAACCATTAATCACTACACCAAAACACGCCATTAGTAACACAATTTTACCGTTACTAAAAATATTAGTAACACAATTTTTTCGTTACAAAAAAGGCGTGGGGCACGAAGCTAGTAACGGAAAATTCTGTTACTAATAGTAACGGTAAAAGTCAGAATTAGTAACGAAAAATTCTGTTACTAATAGTAACGGTAAAATTCAGAATTGGTAACGAAAAATTCTGTTACTAATAGTAACGGAAAATTCAGAATTAGTAACGAAAAATTATGTTACTAATAGTAACGGTAAAATTCTGTTACTAGTAGTAACGGTAAAATGCTGAATTAGTAACGGTAAAGTTCTGTTACTAATATTAATACATATTTAAAAAAAATTATTTAAGATCCAATATCCTGAATTTAAACAAATTCAATTATTCTTATCAGACTATTTAAATCCTAAGAACGTATACAAAAATAGTCCACAAAAACAAGGGTATTATATTCAACATTTGCATTTATATAAGCCTCCACTCTTTATTTACAAGAGAAAGTTAAACCAAACAAATGAAACATCATAATACAATCGTCCTGAAAGTTACATTATTTTATAAAATCATCTAATATAACATCCCAATACAATCATCCACAAATGAGATATTTTTATATTATAACCAATCAAATGAAATATAAAAAAAGAAGTCTGTTATGATATCATCGTCATCAACGCCGCAACCCGCAACGCTAGAAGCTTGATGAGGATCCAAAAATGACATTCTGTCAAATAAAATAAAATTATCATATTAGTTATAATATCAACATTTGGTCATACAAAATTAATTTAATACAAAAAATTATCCAACAGCAAAATTAATTGCACAAACATTGTAAAAAACATATATATAATAAGCATATCATTAGAACACGCTGTGATTGCCAACTCCTCACCATTTTTCCTCTGTTTTAATGAAACTGGCATTGCTTCTCTCATTGATTCGTTAACAAGAGACCAAAGAACCGATTCCCAAACCGAAGATTGAATTGATGGGAGTAATTCCTACCTCTGAAACATTGAAAACTGCACCAACAACTTTATCATTGAGGTCCAACTCCCATAGAAATGAAAAGTCACGTTGTACTACAACATCATCGTCCAAGAACACAATCTTATTCAGGTCTGGAAACAACTGAGACCCATGAAAATCAGACAACAAAAATCAATCATAACTGATTATTTGCAAATCATTACGACTGGTCAAGAAACTAAATAATTCAGCATATACCTCAGGGATATAAATGTGAAGATGATTCATAAGGGAGATGTTTAAGGGGATGCCACTATTATTCTTCTAAACAAGAAAATTGACAGGTTTAAGGGGGTCAATGAGGCTAGCAGTTAACAAATGGGGGCATGTCGAGGTCACAAAACCAATAAATTTTATAGTGAAAGAGGATAACAACCTATCTCTAGTGGAGTATGAATTGGTGAATGTTGTGGAAGAGTAATAGGCTGGTTATATGTGAAGTGAATAGGCTGAAGGTTACAAAAGGTTTGATTCTTGTTTTAATTGTGAACTTGCGCATGCTTTCTTTGTTTCAGCTATGAACTATTACAGATATGCATATTAGGCGTGCAAGAAATTAGATGGAAAATATGAAAAAAAAATATGAAGTATAGAATAGATATATATCAAAAAGGTGATATTATCAAGTCTTGTATAGGAATGGATACTTTCTTATTTGTCCATCTTGAATAGCATCTTTGCAATGTTGTATATGTGAGACCACTGCAATGAATTTTTTTTACCTTAAACTGCAAAAGCCAGTTGCGTGCTCTAGGATCAAATCCTTTGCGAAAATGATACGCCGACAAACTCCCATCCAAGCAATCTACAAACAAAACACATACGAATTTATTATAGGCCTTTATAGTTCACAAGAATTGATAGCTCAGAGATAAAATAACCAAGGTCTTGGGCAGCCATAACTAACCCATGGGAATAACCCCGACCCTTAATTCTTAACGTCCAATTATCAATTTCTTACAGGGTGAATTTTAAAGGAACGCTAAAGCTATCTTGAGTTTTATTTATATTTATATATCTATTATGAGAGCACTAGCCAATATTATTATAATCTTACAACATGGCGTTAATCAATTACAGTTAAAAACTTTAATGAATTTAAATTGATATTTATTTTCTAAAAATGGCCAAGCGACATTTATAATATTTGACAATTAAAATCTTCAATACTTTTACTTCCTTATTACCCGAAAAAACCTCTGCTCCAGCTGACAATCAAATAGCGGATTCATTAGAGACATCATCTAGTTGGTGGTGACCAAAGCAGCACGGCTATGGAAACAATACAAGTTGGTGTACATTTTATTAGTTGGTGTACATTTTATGGAACCAATACACTGGTTATGGCTCAGAAGAAGCAAAATACAATGAGGACTTGAGCTTTAATTGGAATGTGCCTCTTTGTAGAAGCGACAGGTTTAAAATACAAATCACTGGTTATGGCTCAGAAGAAGCAAAATACAATGAGGACTTGAGCTTTAATTGGAATTTTCCACTTTGTAGAAGCTACAGGTTTAAAATACAAATGTACCATAAAATGTACACTAGCTTGTATGAAGAGATATACAAAGGAATTATAATAAAACCAAAAAGAACAAGCATTGAGGAAAAAGAAATAAATATGTAAAATACTAATAGGACCACAGATAATAGTCGAGTCCTTGAGTGTCGAGAGAGACAATCTGTTGCTTCTTAAGCCTGACAGATGCCAGATGCAGCAGTTTTAAACCCCAACTTTTGTCTCTTCTCGCAAGAAAAAACTCATGTTCTCACAAATAGCAAGAACACGTGCAGAATGCTAACAAAATAATCATCAAAAAGCTATTCATAATCTGCAACTATTCCTGGACCTGCATGCACTCTAATTCCCTGTGGGTCAATCCAAATTTAAGTTTGGCTAAAATGTAAATGCTTATACATAAAACATGCAATTGAAATAATATGGCTGCTTATGATTGAAAAGGTGCTACCATAAAACATGCAATTGAAAAGGTGCTATCATAAAACATGCAACAGAGTAAGTAGAACTTATCACCTCAAATTGAAAAGGTGCTACCATAAAACATGCAATTGAAATAATTACCACATAAAGAAATTCCTCAAAACTTATTATCAATTTTAAGTGTGTGATAAAATTTTGATACAAATGCCCCGTTTTGTTAGATGATATAGAGTATTTTTAGCATACGCAGTCTATAAATTCATAATCCAATGAAGATAATATGTCCAAAATGAAACTGCAATACCAAATATAAATTTTCAATTAAAAGCTTACAGTTTTGGAGTCCCCAAAGTCACCAAGGGCACTGCTAGCAATTGATTACAACCTCAGCTTGTGAGGCTTCCCATTCTTGTCAATACCATCAGGAATTACCCCAATCGATTGACCTTCTCTGTAGGGTACTTCTCCTGATCACCCCAAATCAACAAATCAATTCCAAAATAACTTAAAAAAATGATATTTTAAAAAATAAAAGAAGACAAAAGGGTTAAAGGCCATTATACCCTCAATGCTGAAAACCATGTGCCAAGTTTCTCCGGGAGCATCATCACCAGTGATCTTGGTGTTGAGAAGGCACCTACTAGTGTAAGGATTCTTGGGCTTGAACTTGTTGACAATCACACCTACATCTTGCTTCTTGGAGATTTTCTCAACCTTGACTGGAGCCTCTATTGTGACCTGGGTTGCGATGGATCCCAATTTCCCATTAACAGATACATTTTTGTAGTACAATGGAACCTGCATAACCAAAAATCCATATCACAACCCCGAGTAATTACTTTTAATAATAATAATAATAATAATCATGCCCATATAAACCTTGATGAAGTTGATTCTTTCAGGTGAGATGATGGAGGTTCTGGTTTGAAGGGGAGAAGATGTGGAAGATGGGAGAGAGACTGCAGCACTGACTGCAGTGGCCATGTTTTGTTTTTATTTATGGTGTGAAGAAGAGATGAAGAGAGATAAAGGTGTGATGAAGAGATAAAAAGTTTAATAAACATTTTCCACGCATTAGTTGAATAAAAGAGTGCTTAGAAGACGTATCTTTCATTCATACCGATTCCTTGTCCATACTAAGTAAACAAGAGAGCAAAAAATTGAACAAAATATTTGTGTCTAGTGTGCAGTTATCCCAGCTATAATACCTTTGAAGAGAATCTTTGTTTACCATACACACCTTTTCTTTCTACCGTTTTCTCCTTTTTAGCTCATAGTTAAATTATTTTAAGAGATAAACTACTTACCAAATTTGGTAACATGATAACAAATATCAATGCAGAGTGTATTATAAATGGGCTATGCTACACTAAGACTTAGTGATTGTGATAAGTATGGTCTTATTTAATAAAATAAACACCCTGTAGCATACCTGTTGGGTCCACAACCATCTTAAAAGTATTTGCTCTTCTGGGGAAAGTTCACTTCAACCTCCATACGAGTGTTCGAAAGCTTTGCAGAGAACGCAAAGTATGAATTGATGATACCAACGTTAATATTATCTTGCCAATTCAATTTAGGCACTTCCATGTTCTCAATCCATATAACCTGCACAAGTCAAAAGAGTTATAGATTTTCAAGGGAAGAAAATGCATCTTAATAATCATTTCAGAATACTATTTGCTCTGTCGAAGAAAAACGGAAAAGATTTTGACCAATGCTACCTAGAGGGAGGATTGTTGAGTTAATATGACATATAAGCTTCAAACAGTTGAGCTACTTTTAAATAGTAGACTGATTAAAAGTAAAAATAATTAACATTATATACTATTGCTAAGATTCACAAGTTTTTAAATGGAATTCCTCTTGTAAACATGGTGACTAAGAATCTCTATTTAAGCCATAATTAAAATCTCAACTATGACTTGTAATGTGTCAATTTCAAACCTACTTCTACATTTTGCTCCAAAATAAACAAAATTGAAAATTATATACAAAATACAAATATTATGAACTGAAAAGAGAATACAAAATAGAAAAAAACAACCTTAAATGAAAAACAACCCTAGTTTTGGAAAACTAGGGTTTCAAAGTTACAAATCAACCCATGATATATTAGAGAGAATAATCTAATTACGAATCAAACCACATACTTACCATAGAAGGTTTCAAGATTGCGAATGATAGGGGAAGAATGACAGAGGAAAGGGTTCCAATGGTCTGAGAAGAAGGACGAACAACGGCCTAAGAAGGTTTCAAATCGCCATTGGGAGGATTTTCTAGAAGTGGAAGAGGTTTTTTTTAGAGAGAAGGTGAGGCTTTTTTCAGAGAAGGTCGATTTGACGGCAGGTCTGATATAGGGTGAGAGAAGGTCCGCAGCAGAGAGAGGTTTTTTTAGCAGGTCGATTTGAGAAGTTAGGGTAAGCGAGTCTTTCGTTCTAGTTTTTTTTTTCCTTTAATTTTTAATATACTAAATATATATTAGTAACACTTACGAATTATTACTAACTATAAAAGAATGTTACCCACACTAATGTTCTAGTAGTGTTAGTAATCCTAAAAAAAGTGTGTTACTAATAACCCATTTTGGTGTTGTGCTACCAATATCACTAACCATTAATCTTACAATTTTGAAACTCAAATCATGTCCCGCACATGATATAATTCCACACAAAATGGCACACAAACACATATATGCACATTTTATCAACTTTGAAATCGCATCAGAAATTCGGCAGTGAAATAAATTAATAAAGTTGGCTAGAAGAAGTATTGCAAAAATACCTAATAAACACCATGTTCACATAGGATCAAAGAAAGTGCAATGTCACAACTTGAGGGTCTTTTATGACACTTTTGCGAGTTTTAACAATGGCTTTGTGGATGTAATGCGACAACTAGAACAAAATCACCCAAGTGGATTATTTCAATCCAGTTCCCAACAAGACCAAAACTAATGCATCTGCAATCACCCTTATAATCCAAGCACTAGGAAAGAATAAGTAACCTCATTTTCTGAATCTGTTCTCAGAAATTCTCTCGATATAAAATGAGACATCATTCTTCCTTCAAACAAAAAAATAAGAGCAGTTATCAGAGAAAGAAAGCATATGAGCAGGTGATAATCAATATTAGAACATCAAGATCTTTTCAAATTAAACTATAATTGAAAGGAACTAGAAGTTATAATAAGAAAAATACCAATTAATTCAGTTAGGAGATTTCTGAAGTTGTTGAGAAATGAGAGGAATGAGATTTTGTTTGGATTGATTTCTTTATGTTTCTGCCTTTGTTTAGCAATACTGAATAATCAGTATTGTTCTAATTCAATGTACTGAAGACATAATTAGTTATGCATTGGATGATGATGATGTACATATATATATGTGTGTGTGTGTGTACAGATATATAAATGTCCATACACAAAAACAGTCCATAGAGAGAGTGAGACCAAAGTACAAATTCTCAAATTAAGGTATTGAACTAAAAGAGAGCCCAGTGTCCAAAAATAAAATTTCAACATCCCACTCACGGATACTTGGGAAAGTCAAAATAAAATTAAAACTGTATTTAAGTCTAAATATGGAATAATGGACATATTAGAAAAAAATTAGAAAGTTAGAGAAAGGTCCCTTGTAAACATTATTAATTGAGTGAAGTCCACATAGTTTCTTGATATACGAAAAAGTCCATTGGTGAATGGGAGCATTTTGAATTCGGTCATTCGATGAATAAGAGTATTTGGATGAGGTCCAAATACCTTACCGAAATCACGGACCTGGACCACATCATATTAGATAAAAGAATCTGGACTACATTCTATTAGTTAAAACCTCACCTAACTGTGAAAGATGAAAACCTCACCTAATTGTGAAAGATGATATTATGAATTAGAAAATGGAACTTACATCCATATATCACTGCTGAAACTGAATTCAGTAACTGAGTATCTCAGCAGTTTCAACCTGCTCCTTTAGGGTGTTGTACAGGGTATCAACAATGTTCAGTAGGAACCCAATAGAGCCATGTTTTTCCAATAAAGAAACTGCCATGGGAAGATTATCTTACATCCCTAGTGGTATGCTCACCTGTAGAGTGAACCAAATTCTGATGAATTGTACAAATTCTATGCTAATAGAGGATGAAGACACACACACACACACACACACACACACACATATATATATATATATATATATATATATATATATATATATATATCTAAAGGTAGGGAAGGAGAGAGAGAGAGGGGGGCAATTTATAAATTTTATGGTGATAGAGGATGAAAATTATGAATAATATATACTTAAATTCCAGATACCCCAGCAATGGACAACAAGCTAAAAGCCCTCACACGAAATGTTTCCAGTGTAGATAGATCTGTTTGTAGTTTTGGTGGAGGCCCAGGAACGGAAGGGATTGCGAGTATGCCACAATCCTATACAGTTATTTTTCATGGAAAAAAAAGAGCATAAAAGGGAGGAAATTGAAACCATGGATCATGATGATGATTATTTAAGGTGGGGAATCAAACAACCAATTGGATGAGTGGAGAGGCCCCGGGATATTACATACTATGGTTCAAGACTTTGTAGGATTTAAAATTGTCAACAAGCGCCCTCGTTTCTGCATGACTGAGCTAAATATGTGGACAAATTATATTAGGTGGTTTGGAGTAATTTGACCATGAAATAATATGATATAATAACATAATCTATACTATGATGGAACATTTTGATTTTTTAATATGAGATTTATATTCTAACCAATGACGCCTTCTATTTTGCAGCTCGTAGGAGATATTAGATTAATAACAGTGGAAAAGGATGCGAAAAAAATTATTAGCGAGAATAACGTGCATATGATTAATGTTCGTAAACTAAACAAACTAATAGCATATATAACACAGGAGTTAAAATGTACTAAATGAAAAACTCTCAACATGTAGTGGTTGTAATACAAAATTGATCTATTGATACCAACTTGAATTTTTAAGAGTTTAGAGGAAAGAATAAAATAGAGTCTTACAATAACTCCCTTGAACATTACATGTTTGCCACTTAACCCTCTATCATAAAGCTTTTACTCAACCTCCCGTATGATGCAAGGCACATGAGAGAGAGAGAAAGAGAGGGGGGACATGCTTTGGATCAGAGATTGGAGTTTTAGTTTATTTTATTTTTTCTTAATTAATTAGCTACTTACCTCTTCTTTTAGTTATTAAAGTCTATGTTAACTAGGACTCCTCAAGAGTCTATAAATAATAGGTTTTTTGCTCATTAGTTATTCATTGATTAATTATTATATCTTTTGTCTTTGTGCATCTCTTGCATTGATTTGCTAAATCACTTCCGCTTATTCACATCAGATGGAATCAGAGCTGAGTAAGCTTTTGGTATTTGTGTATTTTTAGTCGGTGTGTATTGAATACTAAGTGAGACTATTGCAAAAACGAGAGTTATGTCAGAGACAAAAAAAGATTGATCAGCCAGTCAGATAGTCAAGGAACCAATCCGTCAAAAAAATGATGGAGAATGTGAATCGCCTCTAACAATAAGTATATACGATCATGGGGAACACGACGTCACCGCGTAACCATCCTGCGGCTCCTCCATGGCTACCAGAGTACATAGGCCCTGGCTTCTGGCCCGACCAGACATTAAATGAAGAGGAAGAAGACATCTCTATCCATGGGGAACACGACCAGAGAAACATCTTTTGTCTTTTGCAGATTCTACACAAAACTTGCACGGCAACTACCTAGTACGTCACGAACTACAGCGAGCAGTTTCATCTGTTTTACACATGGGCCAGTTGAATGAGTCTGAAGAGCATAAGAAGATGCTATATTATTGGTCTTCATATGAGTACCAATTCAGAGATGTATCTTGGGGAAATTGCAATATTACCAAGTCAGAAGATGCTATTTGGAGAAGAATATGAGGTTTTGGCAGGTGGTCATCTCGCTTAGCTTTGGAGAGTTTGTGGGTATAGTGTAGTCGGGGTCTTCTTTGGGTAGGGGCAAATTTACCCTCTTTTTTTCAATAAAATAATTACTTTAAAAATATTGAACTAATTTTACCAACACTTATCACAAATTACTAACGGTAATGTATTGTGAGGAATAGTAATGGTATAATAGTGTTAGTAATACCGAAAATAGTATGTTACTAAATGAGTGTTTTGGTGTAGTGAATATGATTGTTAAATAGGAACTTAACCATCAATAGAGTACGATAGTTAAATAATCAAAATTTCAAGTTTTAATTTATGGTATATTTTAGTTGGAGCTTCAAGTCCAAATATTCAAAAATAATATGAGAGCTTTCGACTTCATATTTTATATCCCAATTAAAAAAAATGTGAACTTCTTGTCACAATAATGAATATTAATCTTCATATCACAAATCCATGATAATTGGGGGAATCTTGATCTATACCCTTTCAATCTGACAATCAAAATTTCAGGTTTAATTGTGATATATTTTGTTTTGACACTTTAGGTTCAAATAATTTAGGAACTTCAGGTTTTAAAATATGAATAGGAAAAAGTTCAATTTTTATATTTGAATAATGATTGGAGAACTTCACATCACAATTATAAATAATTAAGGTAACTTCGTATCACAATATTAAATATTTAGGGACGTTAAACGGCCGCCTAATTATAATCAAACTTCAAGTTTGGTAAGGGGTAAAATTACTTGGAACATTAGATCCAAACTATAAATAATCATTTTGAATCATTCAATATATATATATATATATATATATATATATATATATATATATATATATATATATATATATATATTCCAAACTTCATGTTTGATTACAAAATTATTGAAGCTTCAGATCAAAATTATAAATAATTGTTATGGGACTTTTAGTATCTCTTGCCATATTATAAAAATAATCAAAACTTCAGGTTTGATTTTAGGGATATTTCATGTCAAGTCCAAAAATTAAACAATAATTGAGAACTTCGAGTCCCAATTTTAAAATAATTCGAGAACTTCTAGTCCGAAATGAGAAAATTTACATATAATCTTCTGGTCCCGATTAAAAAATTTACATGGGAACTTCAGGTCCCAAATTTAAATAACTTTTTGGAAACATGTACCAAAATGTAGATAGCTATTGAAAATTTCAAGACCCTAGAAATAGTAATTGGGAATTTAAGACCACAAATTTTAAATAATATTAGAAACTTCAGTTCCCAAATTTAAAGGTAAAACTGAAACTCCAAATTTCAATTATTATAGGAAACATTTGGTTCCAATCTTTAATTTTCGCATATAAAAATTTAGACATGACATAGTAATTTTTTACGATTAAATATTCAGAATGTAAATATGTAAAAAATTTATGAATAACTAAAATTATCGGATCAATATATAGATAATTGAAAGTATACTGTAATTACCTTTTGAGTGTTGAAGCTTAGTAATTGGTGTTCACATAGAACCGCATCTGGCTCCTTCATATCCATAATGGATTATCATCGAATCAGCCACATGAACATTCAAGTCGTGCTGTCAAAATGAGCGATCAAGTGCTTCATGTCCCTTGTATTTTCATTAAACAAATTTAGGAGCACTCGTGCTGATAACGTGTTGTAAAATAAATGGAACATCGAGAGAATTAAAAGGAAGTTCGTCTTTCATTTCATTAATCTGTTAATATCCATATTTATAGAACAAAATAATATAATCCAATAGACATCTTAATAATTGTAGAATACCAATGGATTGGAATACAAGTGAAAATCCACTTTACAAACATTTTATAACAAAAACTATTATTGAACACTCGGATATCTTTTTGTATATTAATGGTAAATTGATCTTGTTCATATACTCTATATCATGGAAAAATTTATAATAAAATCAACTTTAAAACAAATTTATTTCTTATGTGCATTTGTTACATCCATTCTTCCAACTTATATCCTACTTTGTTCAATACATCAATTTAGCTAACCAATTTTTTTCATCAAACAAAACTAAATTACTCTTCATTGAAAACAATTACACTTGTTACAAGAAATCAAAGAATCAATTAACCCCCCCCCCCCCCCCCCCCCCCCCCCCCCCCCAAACTAGAAGAGAGCTAACAATGGTAACTTAACATCATGATTCAACCAAGTTGAAACATACAAAAGAATTGACAAAAAATTTGAACAAATTATAGTTAGTTCTGCTATTCCTCTTTATGCATGCCTATTAGCAAACACAAACTATTCCCATGTAGCTCAATTAGCAGCAGCAATGGGAGTCCTTGGGCTTGGTAGGCCCATATATGAGAGCCTTGGAGACAAGTGCATGTTCGGGCTGGGCCTCGGTGATGGTATTGGCCCGTAGTTTCCAAATTGGGCTTGGGCCACCCGTGGCGATAAATTAACTTGTTCGAGGGCTCGGAATTGTAATTCTGTCGGGTAATCCCTAACGCAGCCGATACGGGGCCCAGCTCCCGAGGTCCACTTGCAAGATAACCTGTTGGCCAGGCTAAACATTGGGCCCTCAACATTGGTTTCTGCTTTATTTGTTGCCTTATCTAAATCAGATTTGTTTATTTCTGTTTGAGTTGTCCTTTGGAGGCTCTCTGATGATTGTAGCTTGTTTTCTTCATCAGTAACGTTGAATGAAGGGCAGTCATCATCTATTGCACATCTCTGCATAAATAGAAAAAAAAAGGAAATTAGTTATTTTTGTATTGGGAGCTTAATTTGGCTCATGAAATAAAAAAATGGGCAATTTACAATTAGGTGTCATGTTGACAATTTTTAAATATTTAAGGACAATTTACTATTAGGTCCACTTATGACACTAGCGTGAATTTTTACAAGAAGAGAATTAGTGAATCTAAATGTTTAAAATTTGTCAAGATTCCTTTAGTGGTTAAAATTTGTTTGCAAGGTACCTAAGAGTACTTTGCCCTTAAAAAAAAATAGACAGGTTATTTGGCTTTTTGCACTATTTGTTGGACATGGTCAAAACTTATTATACTGATTCTGCAAAATGTGCCTGTTTAATTTTAAACCATTATTTTTTTTTCTTCAAGAATGCAAGAAATAATTACAAATGGGCCTATAAAGAAAATTATATTTACCTTTACATTTGTGAGATCTACATTGTGCTCCTCAAGAAAGCTTATGAATTCTCTGAAGTTCTCTTCTGTTGGGTGATAGTGACCACTGTATGGCCATATAGCCTGTAAACAAAAATAGAGCAGATATAATTAAAAATCAAGCCTATAAAATCCTAAGCTCTTACAAAAAGTAAGGTTAAATGTATATAAATTCCTGGACTGTCATGTTGACTGCAATTATTCCCTTACACTATTTTTTTAAATAAAAGACAAAGCTATTTGAACTATATGAAAATATCAGTTTCCAAAAACGTTTTTATAACAAAGTATAATGCTAAAATAATTTATTGTTTTTCGAATCCATTCCAATTAGTGTTTTGTACATATGCAAAGTTGTATATAAATGTACCTCAAGAACACCTTGATGGGCAACAAGTCTACCGGCTGCTGTGATGGCCCCACCAGCTAGAAAACTTGAATGTTGAAAAACACCCTTCTTTTTCTTCCCCACGTACAAATTCCTTGACGTGCTAAGAACAAATATCCACTTTGAACCCTCAGTTGTTTCAACCAATATTCCACTTTGTCTAAACACGAGCTTCCCATGTTCAACAATTACTTCATATGACTCCCTTTCATTCTGAATTTGGAACAACAAACATAAAAACATTTTAGTTATATACAAAAGTTAGAAAGTTCATGTAATTCCACATATAACTACGCATTTTCGTAAAACATATATTGAAGTACATATGCATACTTATAGAAGGCTAAATTTCATAACTAAATGTCATTATGTGATTTTGGACGGGCATTTTCGCAGCACTTTGTTTGGGTTTTTGTGTCGCACAACAAAAATTTTCGCGTTCAAAGATCAAGAAGCGAAAACTGCATATAGTAGACTTGGATTTCATGAATAATTATAGTATATGAGTAATGTTGACATCACGACGCCCCGTCGACATTTGTTGCGCCCACACGATTACACATGTACACTTCATTAATGTGTTAATCATTTATTAATTTTGTATTATTTGAATTAATGTGAACACATATGTATTTGGTCAATACATGCATTTAGTTGATTCATGTATGTAGACACATATATATTTGGTCAATACATGCATTTAGTTGGTTAGGAGGAGTATGTTTAAACTATCATTTCAATCTTTTCCTGACATATATATAATCCTTTCATTCTATACTTTGATTTATTTGATGTTTTCAATTTAATATGAATTTATCAGTGGCACAAATGAGGGATTATGAGGAAGATAATAATACTTACATTGGTGTGCTCCAAGATATGTTCAAGGGGAATTACAGTCTCACTTCAGTCGGTGACATTTTTGGAATATAAATATCTCCTTAATAAGGGTGTTTGTTCTACTATGTTAAATATGTTTTCAATATTCCTTAACTATATTCTTTTTAACTATGTAAGTCTTCAAAAAGTAATATTTTACGACTACACAATGTGTGACTGTCAAACTAGTTTTAAATATATAATTTGAGACTTACTGGTCCAAGATATTTGATGCATTGGCGATGTAGATTGGTCCTCGAGCATTTTTCAACGTTTATTTCTTTCCCATCTCCAACATCCAACCTTTAGATTTCAATAAAATTGATACTGTTAGATGAATGTAAGCGAATAGAAAACAAATATTGAAAATGTCTAATAATCATTTCTTTGGTAGCACAAAAAAATGGAGGCGAATCAATGAAAATTTGAGCGTATGAACATTTCCCCTTGTTGGGGTGAAACTAAAATTTCAAATTCATAAACTAGAATGAACCATAAAAGAGTTATAAAAATGATAAATAAATGAAAAAAGAATATTCACCAGTAGAAGAAAGGTTGAGAGCTTTCGCTTTTAAACCAGATATCATAGTAAAAGTGTAAATTGTGCCCATAACGATGACGTGGATCAATCTGTATAAAAGATAACCAATCTTTATGAGTACGAAGGTCAAGCACAAATATATAATACGGCTCAATTTAATAGGAAAAAAAAGTCTTGAAAATGGGGCAGATTACTTGCAATTAATTATAAAATTTAGTATTAAATTACAAATGCAAAACCATATTTGAAATTTATGCTCAAAATAGCAAACAGAGAAAAAAAAACATTATGATTATTGAGAAGAAAAAATAAACATAATCATTCAGAAGGAAAACCATAAAACTGTTTAAAGGTAACTTACAGCTTCAAGCCAATGTTGTAGGGCTAACTTTTGAGCCTTCTCATTCTTTGACAATCCCTTTCCCACCTGCAATAACAATAAATCAACGTTAGAAAACTAATTAATATGCGATTTTTTTCTCCCCCTATAAATTTGATATAATATGGGGATATAATATGGTATACGAATATAAATTTGATATAATATCGTATACGAATATAAAATGACAATTGTGTGTCAAAAAATTACCTTGGCAGCTCTCGTCCTCGCCCTAGACCACCGTGAAACTGCGGTCTCGGGTTTTTCATCATTAAAGAATGAAACGGAGCTCCTCTTTAGAGCTGCAAAATCTAATGCTTTCCACCTAAAGCATTTGAAAATAGCAAATTTAGTTAGTAAAAGGAGCATTAAACAACACATGGAATTACAAGCTATGTCATTAGATCATATATTCACATTAAACGGGACATCAAACTTTTTTATGTTTTGGATTGTGATGTCAGTGTAGGTTTCGCAAGAAAAAAAATCTAAAATATTTTTACAATCCCAGCAATGATGCTTTTATTGTGAACACCCCATTCTATATACTTTTTAGCAACACGAGTCTTAGTTTTTGTAATCAAATACAAAATTTAAGTTTCTTTCTACATAAAAGACAGTTTAGAGATTTTTCTTGTAAAAGCAGCATAACTAGGGATTTTGCGGTTTATCATTGACTTTTGCCGATCTATTAATAAAAAGTCAAAAAAGTCTATAATAGGTACCCGCAAAATAAAAAAAATGCAATCATTATATGCTCATAAAATATAGGTATTTTGTAAAAATATCCTACTACTATGGATTTGAAGGTTGACAAGATATTTTCTTTGATATTTTATTGATCTTTTATCAAGTCAAAAGGTCAATACAACAACTATCTACGGAATTTAGCATAGAATCATTAAACATAATTCACAATGACAATCAAATGGACCCTAAAAGTTAAGAATGTGACTAACCAGAGCTCCTCGACCACCACGGCACAATCAGCAAGGTTTCTTCGAGTCCGATAGCTCTTGTACACCTTTTGTAGCTTAACCGCGGCAGCATCGAGCTCACTAACCGGTCTCGGTGAAAACAAGATCTCCGGCTCGGGTAATAAAATTGTCTGCATTGGTTTCTTCCTAATAAAGCCATCGGCTAAAGCATTGTTTGGCTCGGATTTCCTTACTTCTTGGACTAAATTTTTGAATGAAAGGTTTGTTTCTAGGATTATTTTAACGGGTTCACAATTCTTCAAGCTTATAGAATTCTTGGTCTTGGTGTTATCACATCCAATTGATTTTGGGGTCGTTGGTGTACGTGTATCTGTTTTCTTGAAACTATTTATTCTCAAGGTCATGTTTTGATGTTGTGAAATGAAATCGATGTTGTAGGCTAAACCAAAAAGTCTGTGTGAGGCAATCTCTTCCCAAGCTGATAATAGCAACGATAGGGATAAGCCCATAAACAATTCGCAAAGTCAACAAATCCCCAGCTGCACAAGAAGGTGAAGGAAATTATGTAAATGATAATAAATTGATATTGTCAAGGAAAATTGCAAGTTTTCAATATATTTAGATAACGTACGCCAAAATAGAGATGATACAATTTTATCGAGAAAAAAAAGCTGACTAACACCCACACAAAAACTAAAGGAAAATACTTGGGAGACATGATTTTAGGATTTAATTTGACGATCACGACACGTGCTCGTGCGTCATTCATATATTTTGAGCGGGACACACCAATTCAAGGTGTTCCCACTCAGAATGTATCAATGACACGAGTACGGGTCACAAAAGTAAATCCCAAAATCAAGTCGCTCTAGCAAGACTCAAAACTAAAAAGAGGATTAATTATTTTTGAGCTATTTAACATGAAATAAAATTGAGATAAAAAAAAAATGAACCCCAAATTGAAAAACCACCCTTCAACATGACCCAATTTCTTTACCTATTT
Source organism: Sambucus nigra (assembly GCA_949130495.1). Lineage (NCBI taxonomy): Eukaryota > Viridiplantae > Streptophyta > Magnoliopsida > Dipsacales > Adoxaceae > Sambucus > Sambucus nigra. Next base: position 392,696,077 of record OX422211.1, on the reverse strand, counting down.
AATCAAAAAAAATTAAAATAATGTTTTTTCAACAAAACTGGAAATTTTTCTACAAAATAATACATCTATCTCTCTCTATATCAAAAGCATCTCTAATTTACAAGAAAATGTTCTACTAACTATACAAAATCCTTACCAACTAATCATGTAAAACTAGGCATCATATAAGATATGATACATACATGTATACACACGCACAGAAATATCACTCACCTGCAATTTGAAACAGCAGCTTGCAAAGGTTCCTCTTTCTTCAAATTATAAACAATGAAGAATCCCAACTTCTTCTTCAAACACACTAAGTTCAACACAATATGCCTCTGAATATGACCACCACCTGCCCTCTATATATATACCTACCCTTCAAAGATTTATTTTTATAAAATAAAAACAAAATACGAGGAATATTATAGTCTACCCCGGACCATTAGCTGCACGTATGAGACGTGGACTAGAAACTTTACAGCAGTCTTTGAATCCTCCTTATATCTATAGATCTTCTGTATATATAAAATCAAAGGATTTTATTTTTCAAACCCACGAGTTGTTTGATGCATTCAAAGCTTGAAATAATGGAATTCACTTTACAACAGTTAGCTTATTTTCTACACTTGTGTCCCCTCTCCCCTTCACTGCAACAACACTTCTATATATATACAAATTGATATCTATGATGGTCAAACAAAGGAAGCTAGTAAAACTTCCATGAAATAACACAACTACCCGTGTCAGAAAATATGGTGTGTATTAATTTATTTGTTTGGGTCTCCATCTATACAAGTCAACTTCAATATAGTCTAGTCACGGACGCGTAAATGGTGATGTTACCTTGGCCATATGTGTTTTGGAGTATCTTGTTTTCTATAACAAATGTTTGAATTATTGATTTGATGGTCTACCTTTTTATTTGGGGTTGAATTTGGAGTAGCTTATCCGGTTGCTCTTGTCATAAATGATTCATAATTTTTAGTCCAAAATTGGACAATACTACCAAATCCTGTAGGTCACGTTATAAATACCATATATTAGCATTTATTTCGCATAGGGGTGTGTTTCGGATGGATCGAATCGGATCGGATCGGAATAGGAGTAATTGGAAAAAATTTCAAAATTTTCGGAATTTTAAAATCCTTTCCAATTCGGAAAAAATAAAAATCGGAATATCATTTTTTTTCCTATTCGGCAGATTCGGAATATTCGGAAATTTTATTATTCGTAAAAAATTTCGGAATTATCAGTTATAATATTTTCGGAAAATATCGGAAATGTCATTTTTGAAAAGGATATTTTTAAAATAAAAATAAAAATCAAACACTCCACTTTACATCACCTATGTAAGGCCATCTCCAGAGGGCAATGCAAATGTATACATTTGCATTGTATTCTCTCACACTTGGTTCCGGATTGTGCACATTTAGGATAGAGAAAGTGTAACGGGTGTGCAAATTTACACGGCCGGAAGACAATGTGTAGGAGGGGGGGCTCACACCTGGGCGGCTAAAAGACATCCGCCCAGAATGTGGGCGGCCAAAAGACATCCGCCCAGAATCTTTACACCCCTTGCGCGGTCAACTTTCATCCGCCCAGAATTTAACCAGGTATAAAAAAAAAAAATAATTAGGCAAACGGTATGAGGATAACGGTAATAAAATTATAACGGTAACAAAAAATAAAACGGTAACATTTATTTCTATATATATATATTATGCACCCCTAGAATCTTTAACATCAAAACTTTGATATTTTATTTTCATTATCACCAATTCAAAAAATATTTCTATGGATACTCCTTCACAAAGTACTCCGCCTAGTTCTAGTCGACTACCAAATTTCACCCCACACGACGAGGTGTTACTTTGTTTGGCATACGTTAAATATTCTATAGATAGTCGTATGGGGACTAACCAATCACGAGCAACGTTGTGGGAAAAAATTACCCACGAATATAACACAAGCGAGGGTGTTATTTACAAACGAACCGAGAATGCGTTGCAGGGAAAATACCGAAAAATTAATGCTGAATGTTTGTTGTATACGTCGACTTTGTCCAAAGCTTACGGAATCGGGAAAGATAGCGGCACGACGGAGGTTACGTGGGTAATTACAATTAAATTCAAGTTTTTTATTTATTTATTAGTATATTCTTAAATTGTCATCACTAATGCGGGTATTTTTCATATAGATTGAACGAGCTAGAGATAACTTTTTAAGCAAAGCAGGTCATAAATTCAATTACGACCACTGCTACGAGGTGCTCAAGGACTTGCCAAAGTATTCCATGTCAACCACCGGTTCACAATATACGGATGAAGAAAATATTGAGAGCCCGCTTCATTCGAACGACAACGAAACAAGGGAATTCAATAATGCTCTTAGAAGACCGGAAGGACGTAAAATGGCAAAACATAAAGGAAGGAAACGAGCGGCCGCCAACAGTGCGGCTACAAACACATCCCTTTTAGAGAACTCTGAAGAATTCAACACACTTTATGACAAAAATTCTGCGGAATCACAAGCAATCAGGAGAACTCTAAATGAAAAGATTGATGGTTTAATTTCAATCCGCACCAAAGAGTTTGAAGCTCAACTCCAACGTGACGAAGATCAGATTATTTACATGGATACAACTAAATTCACTCCCCAACAAAATGCCTTTCACGAGATGCGAATGAATCAGATAATGCATCGTCGGTCTCAAGCATATCGTAACTTCTTAGATTAGTGGGAACGTGTGATAATTGATTAACTTCGCAAATTTCTAATATAGCACACTTATTTAATTTCAGCCCCTAAACATGCATCTAAGGTGCGTGTGTCAACCCATAAATAAATAAAGCATGTGACACAAAAATATGCTGAGACACAGAATTCAGGAAAAAACCCCTTTCGGGTAAAACCTTTATTTCACTATGAATATACAAGCCGCAACTTACAATTACATAGAGAAATCTGCAATGGATTAACGCGCAGCCAACCCACAAAGACACGCAGTCTTGAACTCAGCAAGAGAATACACGCAGCACCCTCCAAGGACTCGCAGCCCAAACAACGAATAAAGAACTGCAGCTCTCCTTAATGACACGCAGCCATAAAACCTTGTAGAGACTCCCTCAGCAATGACACACAGCCCTCGGTTGCAAAGATCTCTCCACAAAGATGAACAACAACAAAGTTTGTGTTCTAGGGTTCCAAAAGATTCACAAAAGTAATTGGGATTTTTGGTGTGAATCAAAAAGAGTCTTGGGACTCAAAAAGGTGAAGACTTAGAGTATTTAGGACTCTGAAAATCGTGTTGAAAAGTCTTAAAAAATAACTCCCCGAAGTTGGCTTTAAATAGGAAAACTTTGAGCCTAAAAAATCTGCAGCGAATCTGGCCGAATTTATCCCAGTCGGACCGGTCCGGTTCTGAGGCGGATCGGTTCTTTTATTTTGGCCTTCATCGGTTCGCTTGCGGTCCGGGGTATACTGGATCTGCAGCAAGCGGATCGGTCCGGTATGGGGCGGATCGGTCCGATTTTCCCAGAAAAATAAAATCCTTTTAAAAAGCCTCATTTTGCTTGAAAAAACTTACTTCTTATTTTTATAAAAAACATTTTATAAAAATTTCCCAATACTAAATATGAACTTTAAGGAACGTAAAAACAAAATTTTACCAAGTTCATTCTTGCAGAGGCTATGATATTGAAGACGCTTTGATATTCGGATCCGTTGATGTAGATGCGATCTTGAGTTTCTTCAACGGTGTAACGGTGTACGACATACAAATTGATAATGGACAAAAATGTCCTTACAAATCTCCCCCTATGTCTATGCCGATATCCGAATTATCAACTAATGACCTATACAAATCTACCCTCCCATGAACCCTAAAGATGGAAAGATACAAATGTTTAAATCTTCATCGTTTGTTCTTCAATCTTCAATAATCATCAAATCTCAAAGCTTTTCTCATCAGGGTGTGCAACATATTGATCTTCAATCTTTATACCTACACACATGAGACAAAGCAAATACCACGTGACATATCGAGTTTGAAATGAGATAAACATGGAGTTTGAAATGAGATAAACATGGATACCAATATATGATAAAAACATAAGCTACATCTCAAAAATTCCCCCATAATTCAAACTCCCCCATAATATGATAATTCTTTCTCCCCCTTTTTATGATGTCCCCAGAATAGACAAAAGAGAAGAATGAATCAAATAAGCAAAATCGGGGTGTCACGGTATACAAAAAAAATACACAAACTATTTTTGATTTTACAAATTTTTCATACAAAGATAGGATACAATATGAACAAATATGAAATAAAAATCACACCATGGATTTAGACTCAAACAACCAAGTCATGGAAACGGAATGAATGGGTGTGAACACATTCGATAGGTAAATCAACTCAATCAATCATATGTGCACGATGCATACGTGTACTCCTAACGAATGAACATCAAAGGTATCCTTAGGTGTAACAGTTTGTTGAATTTAGATGACATCGTCTTATGCAAATCAACAAATCAAAGTCAAATGATTTCCACATCAATAACGTCCAAAACTATATAGCGCATTTTCAAGAATTTCAAGGACGTGCAAACCCGTTTTAATTCTCCAACCAAACTCCCTCATATATATTTTCTTTTAAAGGTGATCTAAATTCTCAAACTTTGGAGAATTGGTGCGAAAACCTAAATGGCCCATATTTTGGCACGAATATCTTTTTATTGCCTTTCAATTTTTTCAGGCTCTTTAAACCTCTTTGGACCTCGGATAATAAAATTCCTCAATTTTTTAGGTCCTTTTTAACGGTGGCTTTTGCACAAAGGATAGATAATTACCTTTCGCAGCCCCTCCCCGTTATCAAACAAAGCACACAAACTCACAAAACGGTTTTTATATGCACAATTTCCTTATCACAATTTATCGCGCTTGGTTCGTTTTAAGGACAGGATTGAAGTGAAAACACCCAACCAACATGTGATAAGACAAGCACAATAATCAAACAAATCCGTGCATGTGTGCAATAAAGGAAACATGAGTCAAACATGTAGGAAGTAACACTTAATTACATCTTAATGACTCCAAACATTATAAAGCACATGGATGAATTGACCTATTGTCTCAAAACACTATCAAATAGTCACATGAAAATGGAATGATGTTGTGACTTGGTCATCCAAAGTGTTCATCCATAACCGGTGCAACAAAAAAAAATCTTTTTCTATTTTTCAAAATTTTTCAAAAAAATATATACAAAAAGTACAAGTCATCACACTGGCAAAAAAAAAAAATATCATGAAACCATAACTAGTGTATGAAAAACATGCAAACACAATCAACCAAAAGATTTCACATGGGGTGAATCACGTGCAAGTAAACGGGAATCGTGGACAAATAAACTATAAGCCTCTAAATCCGATTTTCTAACCCAAATAGATGTGTAACGAGGTGTGGGGGTGTGGAGAATCGAATTTATTCTTCTATTAACCTTCCTAGGTTCATTTAAAAGCTTGTAACAAAATTGCCTAAGATGACCTTGCCTACCGCAATGTGTACAAGAGTAAATCGGGAGGTGTGTGTTACCTAAAGGTGGCCCTCTCCTTAAATTTCTCGGTTGCTCTCTCCGAATTTTCCTAGGTGGGTCTCTCCTAATGATCCTAGGAGGCACTCTCACGATGTTCCTAGGGGGCTCTTTCCTAACAACCTTAGGTGTCTCTTTCTTAACACTCCTAGGGGGCTCTCTCACACGTGTGGGAATGGGTGCAACATATTTTTCAAGACCAATCCCACCTCTATCCGTTTTGATCTCGACTGTGCCTAAAATCTTATCAAGTTTTTCAGACCTAGACTCCAAATCAAATTTCACTTTACTTGAATCTTTCAATTTCACCTCAAGTTCACCTATCCTAGATTCAAGTACTCGTTTAGAATCCTCAAACTCTAAAAGCTCCTTTTTCATAGTCTCCATCAACCCTCTAAGACTATCTCTCTCACCCTCGACGTACTCAAGCTTCTCTTTCAAAATTTTCACATGAGCCCTAAGTTCTTCAACTAAAAAATCATTATTTTTTATGGCACACTCTTTCAATTGAGCTTTCAATTTCAAATTTTCTTTCTTTGTTTTCAAAGTTTCAGCATAAAGTTCATTGAAAGCAGTTTGCAAGTCATGCTCATCTACACTTTCCTCCTCACTTTCATCCACACTCCCATCACTTTCACTATCATCACTAATCACACGGATGGGAAACTCTCGCCTAGAAGCATAAAAAACTTCTTCTTCCGAATCACAATCACTAAGGGTAGAAACATGAGAAATCGATTTATTCAATTTCTTCTTTAAATTTGTGGTACACTCATGTAACGTGTGACCAACACCCTCACAACACGGACATCTCTCAGATTCGTTTTCAACAGAAGATTTAAAACAAGAGTTCGTGTGAATTTTCCAATTAATTTTTTTAGAAATTTGACATAGAAGATCATCAAAATCCATTTTTGCGAAATCAGGATCACGCGATAAATTAGCGTAACCCGCTCTGATACCAATTTGGGAACGTGTGATAATTGATTAACTTCGCAAATTTCTAATATAGCACACTTATTTAATTTCAGCCCCTAAACATGCATCTAAGGTGCGTGTGTCAACCCATAAATAAATAAAGCATGTGACACAAAAATATGCTGAGACACAGAATTCAGGAAAAAACCCCTTTCGGGTAAAACCTTTATTTCACTATGAATATACAAGCCGCAACTTACAATTACATAGAGAAATCTGCAATGGATTAACGCGCAGCCAACCCACAAAGACACGCAGTCTTGAACTCAGCAAGAGAATACACACAGCACCCTCCAAGGACTCGCAGCCCAAACAACGAAGAAAGAACCGCAGCTCTCCTTAATGACACGCAGCCATAAAACCTTGTAGAGACTCCCTCAGCAATGACATGCAGCCCTCGGTTGCAAAGATCTCTCCACAAAGATGAACAACAACAAAGTTTGTGTTCTAGGGTTCCAAAAGATTCATAAAAGTAATTGGGATTTTTGGTGTGAATCAAAAAGAGTCTTGGGACTCAAAAAGGTGAAGACTTAGAGTATTTAGGACTCTGAAAATCGTGTTGAAAAGTCTTAAAAAATAACTCCCCGAAGTTGGCTTTAAATAGGAAAACTTTGAGCCTAAAAAATCTGCAGCGAATCTGGCCGAATTTATCCCAGTCGGACCGGTCCGGTTCTGAGGCGGATCGGTTCTTTTATTTTGGCCTTCATCGGTTCGCTTGCGGTCCGGGGTATACTGGATCTGCAGCAAGCGGATCGGTCCGGTATGGGGCGGATCGGTCCGGTTTTCCCAGAAAAATAAAATCCTTTTAAAAAGCCTCATTTTGCTTGAAAAAACTTACTTCTTATTTTTATAAAAAACATTTTATAAAAATTTCCCAATACTAAATATGAACTTTAAGGAACGTAAAAACAAAATTTTACCAAGTTCATTCTTGCAGAGGCTATGATGTTGAAGACGCTTTGATATTCGGATCCGTTGATGTAGATGCGATCTTGAGTTTCTTCAACGGTGTAACGGCGTACGACATACAAATTGATAATGGACAAAAATGTCCTTACAATTAGATAATTAGATTTGGTCGGGTTCTTTATGTAATCCAAATTTAGTAGTTATTAAATTTTGTACCAATGAATGACTATTATTATCAAACCAAATTTTATTTATCACGAAGATAATTGTTATAATTGGCCATAATGGATAAAAATGAAATTACAATCAAGTTGATGATTCTGCATGACGAATCCAAACGTGTTCCTTAAGATCGTCACGTAACTGGTTATGAGCTTCCTTGTTCCACATCTTTGCCTGATGCACCTGGTATTGATAATGGCCAGCGAGACTCTGCCTGCTTAAGCATGGGGGTGGGTCACGTAAGGGCAGGTCAGCTCGCCATGTCCCGTCACGCAACTCCTCCTCGACAATCATATTGTGTAATATGACACAAGCCTTCATAATTACACGTAAGTCTTTATATTCCCAAAAATTAGCCGGGTTCCGGATAAAGTGGAACTGTTGTTGTAAGATCCCAAATGCCCTTTCCACATCCTTTCGGGCTCCTTCCTGAGCTCGTGTAAACACCTTTTGTTTTTGAGTGACTGGTCTCTTGAAACTCTTGACGATAGTTGCGATAGGCGGATAGATGCCATCTGCAAGGTAGTAACCTGTGTCGTATGTGTTTCCGTTTATTTCGAAGTGCATAGGGGTGCGATTTCCTTCTAGAAGTTCTTCAAACACGTGAGATTTGGCAAGAACATTCAGATCATTACATGCACCAGGCATCCCAAAGAACGAATGCCAAATCCAAGTATCATAAGATGCCACTGCCTCTAAAATAATAGTGGCAGCATGACAATGTCCTTGATATTGTCATTTCCATGCATGTGGACAGTTATTCCATTCCCAATGCATGCAGTCAATGCTCCCAATCATCCCGGGGAAACCACGTCGTTCATTTTCGGGCTGCATGCGGGCAATATCTTCGACTGTAGGTGTGCGACAATACTCCGGGCTAAACACCTTCACTATAGCCCTGCAGAACCGTTTTAAAGTCTCAATCGCTGTCGTCTCGGCTATTTTTAAATATTCGTCCTGAAAATCCCCGCATCCACCGTACGCCAACATACGAATTGCACAAACAATCTTCTGGTGAGAGCTTAATCCCATTCGTCCAACACAATCGGCTCTCTGTATGAAATATGAATCTTTTTCACAGCATGCTTCTAGAATACGATTGAAGCTCGCCTTGTTCATCCTGAACCTAAGTCTGAACATTTCTTCAGGATAAGTGGGGTTCTCTTGGAAATAATCTTTCCATAAATTACGATGACCCATCTCTCTATCCCTATACACCGTTCTTCTCTCATGTATTTCCCTACCACTATGTAGTAAGGACGATTGATATATTGCACTCTGCAATCTGTTGTGGATCGTGGCGGCTTCATCATCTGAGTCAAGATCATAAGATTGGGCGATCTGCGCTAATATCATCTCCTCTAGATCGTTGTTAGACATTTTCTTTATGGACTTGGGAGAAAATATTATATGAGTAGGAAATATCGTTATGCTCAATATCTATCTAAATCAATTATTTATAGTATTGAACGGTACTTGAAAAGAACCGCCCAAAAATGAACGGTAATTAATGTTCTTCTGACTTGTTCATCATGCGACCACTCGTACTTGGACGGTAAATAAAGAACCGCCCAAAATTGAACGGTAAATAACGCTCCTCTGAACTGTTCATAGTCACTTTCAACTGACATAAGATGTGACCACTCGAACTTGGACGGTAAATAAAGAACCGTCCAAAATTGAACGGTAAATAACGCTCATCTGAACTGTTCATAGTCACTTTCAACTAACATAAGATGTGACCACTCGGACTTGGACGGTAAATAAAGAACCGCCCAAAATTGAACGGTAAATAACGCGCCTCTGAACTGTTCATAGTCACTTTCAACTGACATAAGATGTGACGACTCGGACTTGGACGGTAAATAAAGAACCGCCCAAAATTGAACGGTAAATAACGCTCCTTTGAACATTTATTCATCCATTTTCTTCCGTTTAAATAGCTATACTAACTTCAGATCATAAACTACAAAATGCATAACCAATTGTACATGCCTGATGAAGATTCACCCTCCTTAACCCATGTTCCCCTGAAAACTATGTCAGGGCAAAAACTTTCGTACTATAAATGGTCACCGCCAAAACAAGTTATGCGAAATGAATTCCTCTCAAGTGGGGGGGTAAGAAGGACGCAACAGGTCAAGAAGAAAAATTGTAAGTCTAAAGCGTCAACATCATTTGGAGATGACCATGATGAGGCGACCCGCAACAATATTGCACAAGTGTTGACTAACCCAGGGATCTACCAAGATCCCCATGGAGGGGGTTGGTTTGGTGAGAAAAGGGTGTTTGAAAACATCCCTATATGTACACTCCATTCCTTAGGCGATGTTAATCATGTAATGAAATGGTTAACTCTGACGAAAGGAAATATTCCATGGGATGATCATTTGAAATGGCCTAGGTTATTTGATAGACGTTGTGATTTGGAGTGTTATTGTCAGTGGCATGGTTTACCTGTGCCACAGGCAAAATCGGCAACATATTGCAAAGATGTAAAGAAAGATAATGAAAAATGCATTCGTTTATTGGAACGCGAAATTGCACAGATGGAGAAAAGGCTAGAGCGGTGGCATTCTAAACATTTGATAAATACTGAACTCGACGATCCAATTTATGAATCGGATTCGGAACTCCCTGATTACAAAGGTCTAGATTCGGACTTGGATTTTGTACATCATCTACCTAACATGTTGATGGGGGATGGGAATGCCTTATGTTGTGTTCCGTGGTTGCATAGGAAATAAAAAAGATAAGATTATGTAATTTTTTTATGAATGTCACATGTTAGTATTAATAAATTATAGTTGAATGTCACATGTTAGTATTAATAAATTATAGTTGGTATTAATGTCACATGTTAGTATTAATAAATTATAGTTGAATGTCACATGTTAGTATTAATAAATTATAGTTGGTATTAATGTCACATGTTAGTATTAATAAATTATAGGTCGTATTAATGTCACATGTTAGTATTAATAAATTATAGTTGGTATTAATGTCCATGATTGTAACATAAAATAGTAAATGGAAAATACACTAGAAAATTCCATCGTATGGAAAATACACTGGAAAATTACATATGGAAAATACACTTAAAAATGCAATTTACATTGGACGTCCTCCCTCATATTGGTCATAAGGAAATGTGTTGAAAATCCCAAAAACGTCATCGGCAAGAGATGGTTGAGAAGACGATCCTAAAGGATCTTGGGAGGGTGGTTGTGAAATATTGGGAGAAGCACTACGATATTCATCTCCATATATATATGGCGGTGTACGTTGCGGAATGGGGTAGTGTTCCGGGGCCGAACTCGGTCCCGCACCGCGTAGAATTGCATTTTCTTGCTCTTTCTCACGAATTTGCCTCTGCAACATAGTCTCTCGTTCTAACGTTAAGGACATTATTTTTCGGATGAAGTCCTCTCTATAATAAACCATATCACGCCATTGTTCGCGTGAGTAAAATTCAGCCGGAGCCAAGTCATTCGGCGCACTTGGTGGATCTACCGGAATAAATGTTGTGCCAATTCCACTCATATGTGTCACCTCAAGTTCCCGTGATAACGGTATCAAACTCGAGGAAGAAGTTTGACCCTGTGTGTTGTATGAATGTGGAGCTTGTCATCTATCTGTCGGTGCGATGGGTACTCATAAATCATGTGGTACCATCGAGGCAAACCCAACCCCGTCATGGTTCTGCCACCGAATTAACGAAGGTAATATTGGACCCTTAGTTACAGCTCTCCAGTATGTAAGCCATTCATCCTGCCCTGTGATTGTTACATTAGCAATTGCAGGTTGCCAATTGCCAATATGTTGCATATATATATTAAGAGGAATGAATGCCATTGGATATAATGGGTTATTTGGGATAGCAATGTGGCTTGTCATTTGACGGTAACAACGGTCTCCGAGATACCAACTCCCACCTAATTCCGGATCAAAGAGCATGTACCGTCTCTGAGCAAAATCATGAGCAATTGCAGCAGCAGAAAACTCGTTTTGCGGCAAATCCATAAACGGATGCCATATAATTGACTCGGGTGATCGCATTTCAAGCTGCTCCTGCATGACTGAACTTTTAAAACGCATTTGTCCCTGAACATTATCACGATTATTGATCCCCCATTGTAAAATACGCGGCCATCTTTCCACTGCATCATTGTGCAAAAGGGGAGCCATTGTGTGGAGGTACTCGTAACCGTAATACTGCGATTTATAAGAATAAGCAATTAATAAATTTGTATTTTCATATAATAACTATATTTATATTATTTGAAAAAAATAAAATATTAACTTCGTAAATACTTTACCTCTATTAATTGCCAAAAACAATTAACCGTTTTCTGGACATTTGCAGCACATGCGTCTAGTGCGTAGTAAACTCGGGCAAGAATGGCAGAACCCCAATCTTTCGCAGCCATGTCATTTATGTCGTCTAAATAAGTTTCCCAATCCACAAACACTGTATTGTGTCCCGTTGGAAAAAATATGGAGCTCATGACATAAACAATAAAAGCTCGAGCGATTTGATTCGCGTTCGCTAATCTATGCTGCGGATCTTGTTGGCGCCAATGCAACATGTATTGTTTAAGCGTTGCACACGAAATATTTCGTCCTTTGTACTGTGGGTGGCCTATTCCAGGATAATATAATTCAAATATTTCCTCCACCGTAAAAGGACTTGAATGAGGAAATGGTGGCAAAATTGGATTGGTACCAATTTCAATTCCTGAAACGGTTAAATTTTACAATGATTAAAAGTTGCAAATATGATATATAAATAATTAACATAAAAAAAGTGCGTAGCAATATATTGATAAATTACCGGTTAAATGAAAAAAATCAAACGGGGTTATCCCCAATTCCACTGATGGTAGCTGAAATGTGTGTGTTCTCTCCGACCACCTACTAATTAAGGCACCGGTCATTTGGTTATCTGAGTTGGGATAAATTTCATTGAACAAATGACTGAACCCAAAATTATTTATGGCGTCTCGGACTGCAGGAACGTCGGATAAACTTGCGTGCACTTCAATCGGACCTTGTACACTACCACGCATATGAAATTGACTATCATTTACTTGTGCGTTAGGATCAATAATTGTGTCCGTCGCACGAGGTGTTTCGTCAGATAATCGAAATAAATTTCGATAAACGATTGGTAAATTGGGTGGTGGAGGTGGGTTTTCATTTGGTTTGGCCTTTTTGCCACACCATTTTCTTTGAATGTGAAACATTTTGATGACTAAATAATTTCGTACAAAGGTATTTTTTTTTTGAATGAAAGATATATTGTGGGTATGATAAAAAATGAAGATAGATGTGTGATTTATATAGGGGTTTTTTTTATAATAACGGATAGTTTTATAACGGTTGAATTTTATAACGGCTGGATTTTTAACGGGCAGAAGTGGTGGTGGGCCAAGCCTTGGGCGGACAAAAGTCACACGCCCAGATCTTGGGCGGACAAGAGTCACACGCCCAGGTTCTGGGCGGACGAAAGTCACACGCCCAGATTGATTTTAGCCTTTCCCCACTGTGGCAACCGCACTCCACAACCAACCCAAAAAATCTAAATTTGCATTGTTTGTGCATCTCCCATTCGAGATGGCCTAATAAAATACGGCGCTATGTGAATGACAAGGCGATGCATTTCATTATTCTCATATCATTTTGGAAATGCAATAAACTACAACGCTATGCATCTCATACCATTTTAGAAAAAGATCAATCACGGCTTGACTACAACACTAAGAAAGTACAAATTTATGTAAATGGAAAAAAAAAACTAATGTTTACCTACTTAAAAAAAGGAAATGCAGGAAATGTTAACAACTGTAGCAGAACCTCTACATCAGTGTTTCGGATACAAAAAATAAACAAAAGGAAGATGAGGGAAACTAAATATAAATCATTCTTGGAATCTAAATTTGCATAACAATTGAATATAATTTCAGATGTTGTCTTTCAATTTAGGGTTAGTGTGATGTAGAAGATTAATATATTTGGGTATATATTAATGGTTGAGATAGTTTTAAATGGGGGGTCAAGATTAAACTAATAAATAATAAATTTATATATAAATAACGGTAGTAAACATGTATTAAAATAAACAAAAATATTATTATTTCGGAAAATATTTTTGATGGATAGGATCGGCGTGATATTGGAAATTTCGGATCGGAAATTCGGAATCCATATATGATTTCCAATTCCATTCCAATTTTTTTCAAAAAATTCGGAATCGAAAAATTAAAATGGTGCCAAAATTGGAAAAATTCGGATCGAAAAACGGAAAATTTGGAAGTTCGGAAATAACTGACACCCCTAATTTCGCACTATGCATGAGCTCATTATAATTTTTTTTTTTAAATATATGGACTCGTTTGTAAATTAATTTAATAAAGTACCAACTATGAAGAAACATTGCAAACCTTAGGGGTGAATAATTTACAAATTTAAATCCAATGTGAACAATCTTCATTCTTAAATAATTTATTAAAAATTGTAAATGAATATAATAAATAAAATAAATTGTATACTTTACAAAATTAGTTGTATATTTATACCATAAATGAAGAGAGGAAGGGCATGAAAAAGTTGACACAATAATTTTGAGGTTAAAGCACATTATCAAAAAGTCGTCGTTGATAATGTGGAAATTTATAGTCCCTTGATTATTTGGCATATTATTGGTAGCTTATTTTTCATTTTCATTTTTATTGTTATTGTTATTTATTTTATTTTATTTGAAATCGGAATTCCAATTTAACCTAAACACCAAAAGGTCTTATCTGTAATAGATAGTTTTTGTCCATTCAAACATAATTTTTTTAAGCCAAATAATCTTGCTTAAAAAACATAATGATTTATCCGCCGATTTAAGTATTTGCAATTATAATTGTCACTCTGATATTAGATTACACTACCAATGTTATAAAAAAAATGCAGATATACAGTAATGTTTTTTTTAAGATTCGACAACTCCGCGAGAGAACATATTCTTAACGGAGAATTACACGTTTATAAATTTTTCGGGAATTCGGCTTAAGGACCCGATAAATATTTCTAAGTCCACGGTTGCATGCACTAATAAAAAAATAAACCACTCACTAATGTAATTTTAACAGACCCATCACCATTACATAAAACCCACATACAATCTTAACTTCATTACTACCAAAATAAAATAAAAATATTGACAAATGATAGTTCTTGAAAAATATCACATTTTGAAAATTTTCTAAAACTAAATCACAGTATGTTATATTAGATAAAAATGATAAATAACTTCATGGTAGATTAAATAAAAATGATAAATCAACCATACATTAAAATGGAGAAAGAGGCCAGCACTGTTGAGAAATATTTTTTTTTTCTTGCCACACTCGCATCCTATTTTTTTTAGAATCTTCGAATCGTCGTACCCGCGGTGTAACGCAATCCGCACCCACATCTGTGCTTCTTAGCACTCTCATAGACCATATTGATTATAATAGTGTATTTTGAGCATAACCCTCGTAAAGAACCATAATCAGAGATACCCCTTATCTCTTGATTCTCTTAAGGGATTATATATATCAGGGTGCGGCTATCCGCACTCCATGAAAGTCTTGAGGCACTTCAAATCACACCATAAAATTATAAATGACATAATTGTCCTTTATCATTCAATTGCAAACTCCTCTCATCTATATAATTCATTATACAATAAGAAAGATAGCATTGTCTTCTAATCACAAATATGTTCTCTCTTTTAATTTCATATTTGAAAAAAAAAATTATAACCCACGAAAATAGATTTATGAATATCCAAAAATTCATGATTTTTTTATCTAATAAGAACACAACCTAAATAAAAGTGACACCACATAAACACGACATAATTTTTTTGGATCGTGTTCAGGTTAGGTCAAAAAATACAAACACGACCCAAGTAAAAGCGACATGACATAATTTTTTTTTTTATCAAATACAAAAACGATCCTGTTAAAAATGGATACAACACGAACCACAACTCTGGCCAAATAAAAGTGACACAACAGGAAATCATGTTGTGTTTGTTAAAAAAATTACGAAACACAACTATGGCCAACATGATCGTGTTTGTGTTTGTTAAAAAATATAAAAAAATATCATGTTGTGTCGCTTTAACTCGGCCATTTTTGTAAAAATAAAAATGATTGTGATTTCGTATTGTGTGACATTTTAGTTAGGTCGTGTTTCAGTTTTTGTAAAAAAAAAAAATCACAACACAACTGAATAAAAATGCGACACAATATGAATTTTTTTACCAATATGGCCAAATAAAAGCGGCACAACTTGATTTTTTTTTCAATATACAAACACGATCCGATGTGGTGTTTATGTTTTACTTCGATCATGTTTGAGCTTGGCAAAAAAAATCGTGTTTGTATTTGATAAAAAATGTATTATTTGTGTTTGAAAAAAATGCATGTTACGTTGTTTTTACTTGGCCATATTTGTGTTTCGTAAGAAAAAAGATTTCGTATTGTGTCGCATTTTAATTCGGTCTTGTCTCTATTTTTCTAAATAAATTAAAATAATATTTTTTGTTATCTCGTGTCTATTTTACTTGGATTGTGTTCGTGTTAAGTTAAAAAAATAAAAAATTTTGTCATATCACTTTTATTTACATTGTGTTCTTATTAGATAAAATAATAAAGTTTCATATAATGTTTGATCGTGTTGATGCTATCGCATCACTTTAAGTTACTCATATTAGAACAAAGGTAAGAGAACAGATATATGATTCATACAAAAGTTTAGAACTTTGGAACAGTGGAAGGAAACTCTTCATTCTCATCCTTAAATTGTTGAGGAAGCTCGTACTCAAATTTATCAACGCCAGATGATGAAGACTTCAATTTATTGTCTCCCTCTTTGGTTTGCTTGTTATCGTGTCTGGTTCTTCTCTTCTTCACCACCATATTTGTGAGGTGGAAAGATGAGGTTTTTGTTACCGGAAACTACTGGCCAACGATCAGCCAACAAATGCCTCAAGAAAAAGATCCTCCGTTCTTTTAGAAAAACAGGCTAGTAAAAGAGTGTCCTATTTAATCGTTGGAAGACGAAGTGGAAATGAACATGAGATTCATTCATCGCTGTGCAACCCGTGTGATAACTTGTTATCATTAATGTCTATTTATATTTTTAATTTATCGTATTAGAGGTATATAATAAATTACTTTTTTTAAATATTAGATGGGATGAGTTCTAAAATATAAAAGTAGGGGTATCTGATTTCTTAAGATTTTCTCAAACATTGGCATAGTAGATAGAATCTATGTTCTCTAAGTTCTTTTAATCTCTATACTACTCTAAAATTCTATACAAGCATTTAACATTCCTCACCAACAAGCTGTCCACGTATGCAAATTATGAAAGCAAAAATCAGAAGGGGCACCTACAACGTTTTAATTCTTATTCCCTCTTGAGTTGTCCAAGTGGACAGCTCTCAAACGCATGCGTCTCCTCTCATTTTGTCCATTCGTTTCTTCTTTCTATAACCTCTTTATAATAACTTTCATATTCCGAAGAAGACACATAGCTTACCCATCCTTTCTTCTGCCATCTCCTTCTCTATGGAAGAAATCCTCAATCAAACCTTTTGAAACTTGAATTAATGACTTGAACCTCCAAATCACATATCCAATGAAATCAAACCTTGGCCACACTCAATCAAACTTAATCTCACCACATCTCACCCTAAAAACATATATCGTATCCAATAATAATTTTATTCTTTGATTTTCAACGGCAGTGTTCAAGGGAGAAGAATTTTGTAATGTGTGGTTCTATACAGATGCAGGGAAGAGCAATAAAATGTTAACAGGTAAATTTTCTCAATCTAAAAATTATGGAGAACTAAATTCCATTTTTCCTTAAGTTGTTTTCTCTCTCTTGAATCTAGTGACTTCTTCTCCCCCATTATTTCATAAAAGGTTTGTGTTTCTAATTTGAATGATTTATCAAACCATATATTTTTGTGTTTGGGTCCAGTTGTTCGGGTTTGCTGGATAGAGGGTTAAGATTGGGGGGTTAAGGCATGAGCTTTGGTATGGGGTTCGGGTAAAAGGGTATGGTGGGTTCTGGGTTGATTGTTGAGGCTTGAGGGGCGGGTTCGTCGAAGTCCGTGTTTAGAAGGTCTAGCAGGTGGACGGATTAGAGGTCGGTTGAAACGGGTTTGGGAGTATGGGTGGTGACAGTTGGTAAGTCGGGTATGGATCGCGGGTTGATCGGGCGGGTATGATAGTATGAGTTTGATCTTTTTGTTATGATTATGGTGATAATGGAGGAGAAAGAGTGAGTGGTTTTGTGGGAAAGATGATGAGGGGTAGTTTGTGTGCGGTGAGGTGTATGGTAGTTAGGTGTGTGGGTTAGGGGTTAGTTATTTTTGTGTGTGTTTAAATTTGCACCTTATTAAAAATAATAAAATTACCTAATCAAAAAACTAAAACTAATAAAAATAAAAATAAAATCCTAATTTAAAACAAAAATACTAAAAATAAAATAATATTAATAAACCTAATCTAATTAAAATAAAATATAATAAAACTAACTAATAAAAAACTAAAACCAATAAAAATAAAAATAAAAATAAAATGCAGTATTTAAGTGATTCTTTTCTGCTACGGCTGCAGTTACGGTGGCTAAGGTTTAGTTTTTTTTGTTTGTTCTCCAAGAGTAAGTAATTCTTTTCTGCTACTTTTTTAAAAAAATCTATACTATTTGTAAGACTTTTTGTTTCACAATCAGCCCATTGTATATAAGATTCAAAGAAATTCTAAGGGTACATGCCCATGAAAAAGGATGCCTTTACTTTTACACAATCCCTTAATATTTTTCCATTTTTTGCCCTACCACCAGCTTCTAATGAATATAATTGACTTCTTCATAAGAATTTTTCTTTAAAAAAGTTGGAAAAAAACGTTGACTGATATGGACTATGTTGTCTTCCATGCTACCATCAACACAATCGAGGACAGAGCATATTTGGTATGTATATTTGGTATGTATATTTACGAAGGGATGCAATGAGGTTTTGTTGAATTTGTTGAGATTTGCAAAGAATTTGACTCAAATTAGTATCATAGTTGTAGACAAATTTGGTTAACTACAAAAAAAGAAAAAATAATTGAAAGGGGGATAATAGTTTGGGGGCAAAATAAAATAGGTAATAATTTATAGGAATTTGCATTTAATTATAGTTTTACGAAAAAATAAAAAATAAATAAAAATGGGTAATAAAGCTTGAACTTTCGTCTTAATTGTGCAGTTAATTTACTAAATTTTGTTTATTTTTGTTTCAGGAGTTTTTCATTAGGCACAAAGATGGAACCCCAATTCAGAAACTGAAAAACATCGTATGATTCTCTATCTACAAGTCGCAATTGAAAGAAGAGCATCTGAGGTATTGTTCTTTTTCACAATTGCCCTTTCTATCTTCTTTTTATTCTCTATTGCGTAACTTCTACTCTCAATGAATAATAGTGATACAGGTACGTTTTGTTCAGTTTCACTCTTGACCCAGTTGGTTCTCAGTTTTTGGAACCACAACCAAACCCAATGTTTCTCAAATTGGTTTTGGTTTTGGGGTGGCTATGGTTCTGTCATATTCAGGTACCATAACATATTGACATTACAACTCTCAAATAACAAATGTTTAGATCTTCTTTTTGGTCTTTACTAAAAACTAATAAACATTCCAAATCATGTCTGTAATGGGTAATTTTGTGGTGATAATGCACTACACCAAAAACAGGAATCTGGCACGGTTTTGAACTGTGCCAGAATCAGGTGTTCCAAAATGGTAATTTTTTTCTGGCACGGCTCAAAAGTGTGCTAGATTCAGCCAAACAGGAACACTTATGGCACACTTTTAAACCGTGCCAGAATTTGATATTTCTGGCACACTTTTGGCACAGTTTTTAACTGTGCCAGATTCAGCAAAATAGGAACACTTCTGGCACAGTTTTAAACCGTGCAAGAATTTTATATTTCTGGCACAGTTTTTAACTGTGCCAGATTCAGCACAATTTAAAAAAATTTGGCACAGTTCAAAACCGTGTCAAAATATGATACACTTTTGCCACGGTTTTGAACTGTGCCAAATTTTTTATTAAAAAAAAAATTATTTAAAAGCACAAAATTCACAAATTAATAATATTGCGCGTTGTTAATACACTAATGTACCTACAAACTTCAAAATATTACAAGTCTTTAACAGCTCACAGGCCCAAAAAAAATTGGGCAGAGTTTCCTCTATTTTCTGGACATTCCAAAACCTGCCTAACATAAAGCCCGCACGGCCACAAAATATAAAATTAACTTACAAAAGCCCGCACGGCCATAAAAGTCAACAATAAAACAACAAAAGACCATTCGGCCATGACACAAAAAAATGGAATCATTAATAAACCCTTTGTTGTAAACCATTGAGTTCTTTGTGTGTTCCACGTGAATAAAATCCAACGATAAACTGTTATCCTGGAAAAAAAATAGGATACAAAAAATATACGATATTAGTAACCCAATAATTTACAAAAAAAAATTACTCAAAACTCAAAAATTACATATATGAGTGGAAATTATCGTCATACTCTCAAACCAGGAGACCCGGTACTACGTAGTCAGTTCTTAGAAGTTACATTGGTCCCGTACGAGGTGTTCGTGCCTCCTACGGGGTCGTTTGGGGGCTGGTTTGGGTTTTCACCCTTTAACGGCATGTTTTTAACTCTAAGTGTAATTTTTGCAAATTATCGTCATACTCTCAAACCGAGAGACTCGGGACTACGCGGTCAGTTCCTACAAGTTACATTGGTCCCGTGCGAGGTGTTCGTGCCTCCTACGGGGTCGTTTGGGGGCTGGTTTAGATTTTCACCCTTTAACGGCTTGTTTTGAAGTCTAAGTGTGATTTTTTCAAATTATCGTCATACTCTCGAACCGGGAGACCCGGTACTACGCGATGAGTTCCTACAAGTTACATTGGTCCTGTGCGAGGTGTTCGTGCCTCCTACGGGGTCGTTTGAGGGTTGGTTTGGGTTTTCACCCTTTAACGGCATGTTTTTAACTCTAAGTGTGATTTTTACAAATTATCGTCATACTATCAAATCGGGAGACCCGAGACTACGCGATCAGTTCCTACAAGTTACATTGGTCCCGTGGGAGGTGTTCGTGCCTCCTACGGGGTCTTTTGGGGGCTGGTTTGGATTTTCACCCTTTAATGACATGTTTTTAAGTCTACGTTTGATTTTTGAAAATAATCATGATAGTCTCAAAACGGGAGACCCGGGACTACGCGGTCAGTTCCTATAAGTTACTTTTGTCCCGTGCGAGGTGTTCGTGCCTCCTACGGGGTCGTTTGGGGGATGGTTTGGGTTTTCACCCTTTAACGGCAAGTTTTTAAGTCTACGTGTGATTTTTACAAATTATCGTCATACTCTCAAACCGGGAGACCCGGGACTACGCGATCAGTTCCTACAAGTTACATTGGTCCCGTGGGAGGTGACCGTGCCTCCTACGGGGTCTTTTGGGGGCTGGTTTCGATTTTCACCCTTTAACGGCATGTTTTTAAGTCTACGTGTGATTTTTACAAATTACCGTCATAGTCTCGAACCGGGAGACCCGGGACTACGCGGTTAGTTCCTATAAGTTACATTGGTCCCGTGCAAGGTGTTCGTGCCTCCTACGGGGTCGTTTGGGGGATGGTTTTGGTTTTCACCCTTTAACGGCAAGTTTTTAAGTCTACGTGTGATTTTTGCAAATTATCGTCATACTCTCAAACCGGGAGACTCGGGACTACGCGGTCAGTTCCTACAAGATACATTGGTCTCATGGGAGGTGTTCGTGCCTCCTACGGGGTCGTTTGGGGGCTGGTTTGGATTTTCACCCTTTAACGGCTTTTTTTCAATTCTAAGTGTGATTTTTGCAAATTATTATCATAGTCTCGAACCGGGAGACCCGGGACTACGTGGTCAGTTCCTACAAGTTACATTGGTCCCGTGCGAGGTGTTCGTGCCTCCTACGGGGTCGTTTGGGGGATGGTTTGAGTTTTCATCCTTAAACGACATGTTTTTAACTCTAAATGTGATTTTTGCAAATTATCGTCATACTCTCAAACCGGGAGACCCGGGACTACACAATAAGTTCCTATATGTTACATTGGTCCCGTGGGAGGTGTTCGTGCCTCCTACGGGGTCTTTTGGGGGTTGGTTTGGATTTTAACCCTTTAACGGCATGTTTTTAAGTCTACGTGTGATTTTTGCAAATTATCATCATAGTCTCGAACCGGGAGACTCGGGACTACGCGGTCAGTTCCTATAAGTTACATTGGTCCCGTGCGAGGTGTTCGTGCCTCCTACGGGGTCGTTTGGGGGCTGGTTTGGATTTTCACCCTTTAACGGCTTGTTTTCAAGTCTAAGTGTGATTTTTGCAAATTATCGCCATACTCTCGAATCGGGAGACCCGGTACTACGCGGTCAGTTCCTACAAGTTATATTTGTCCCACGCGAGGTGTTCATGCCTCCTACGGGGTCGTTTGGGTGATGGTTTGAGTTTTCACCCTTTAACGGCATATTTTTTACTCTAAGTGTGATTTTTGCAAATTATTGTCATACTCTCAAACCGGGAGACCCGGGACTACGGGATCAGTTCCTACAAGTTACATTGGTCCCGTGGGAGGTGTTCGTGCCTCCAACGGGGTCTTTTGGTGGCTGGTTTGGATTTTCACCCTTTAACGGCATGTTTTTAAGTCTACGTGTGATTTTTGCAAATTATCGTCATACTCTCGAACCGGGAGACCTGAGACTACGCGATCAGTTCCTACAAGTTACATTGGTCCCGTACGAGGTGTTCGTGCCTGCTACGGGGTCGTTTGGGGGCTGGTTTGGATTTTCACTCGTTAACGGCATGTTTTTAGCTCTAAGTGTGATTTTTACAAATTATCATCATACTCTCAAACCGGGAGACCCGGGACTACGCGATCAGTTCCTACAAGTTACATTGGTCCCGTGGGAGGTCTCGTGCCTCCTACGGGGTCTTTTGGGGGATGGTTTGGATTTTCACCCTTTAACGGCAAGTTTTTAAGTCTACGTGTACTTTTTGCAAATTATCGCCATACTCTCAAACCGGGAGACCCGGGTCTACGCGATATGTTCCTACAAGTTACATTGGTCCCGTGGGAGGTGTTCGTGCCTCCTACGGGGTCTTTTGGGGCTGGTTTGGATTTTCACCCTTTAACGACATGTTTTTAAGTCTACGTCTGATTTTTACAAATTATCGTCATAGTCTCGAACCAGGAGACCCGAGACTACGCGATCAGTTCTTATAAGTTACATTGGTCCCGTACGAGGTGTTCGTGCCTCCTATGAGGTCGTTTGGGGGATGGTTTGGGTTTTCACCCTTTAACGGCAAGTTTTTAAGTCTATGTGTGATTTTTGAAAATTATCCTCATACTCTCAAACCGGGAGACCCGGGACTACGCAATCAGTTCCTACAAGTTACACTGGTCCCGTGGGAGGTGTCCGTGCCTCCTACGGGGTCTTTTGGGGGCTGGTTTGGATTTTCACACTTTAACGGCATGTTTTTAAGTCCACGTGTGATTTTGGCAAATTATCGTCATAGTCTCGAACCGGGAGACCCGAGACTACACGGTCAGTTCCTATAAGTTACATTGGTCCCGTGCGAGGTGTTCGTGCCTCCTACGGGGTCGTTTGGGGGATGGTTTGGGTTTTCACCCTTTAACGGCAAGTTTTTAAGTCTACGTGTGATTTTTTCAAATTATCGTCATACTCTCAAACCGGGAGACTCGGGACTACACGGTCAGTTCCTACAAGTTACATTGGTCCCGTGCGAGGTGTTCATGCCTCCTACGGGGTCGTTTGAGGGCTAGTTTGGATTTTCATCCTTTAACGGCTTGTTTTCAAGTCTAAGTGTGATTTTTGCAAATTATCGCCATACTCTCGAATCGGGAGACCCGGGACTACACGGTCAGTTCCTACAAGTTATATTGGTCCCGTGTGAGGTGTTCGTGCCTCCTACGGGGTCGTTTGGGTGATGGTTTGGGTTTTCACCCTTTAACGGCATGTTTTTAACTCTAAGTGTGATTTTTGCAAATTATCGTCATACTCTCAAACCGGGAGACCCGGGACTACGCGATCAGTTCTTACAAGTTACATTGGTCCCGTGGGAGGTGTTCGTGCCTCCTACGGGGTCTTTTGGGGGCTGGTTTGGATTTTTACCCTTTAAGGGCATGTTTTTAAGTCTACGTGTGATTTTTGCAAATTATCATCGTAGTCTCGAACCGGGAGACTCGGGACTACGCGATCAGTTCCTACAAGTTACATTGGTCCCGTACGAGGTGTCCGTGCCTCCTACGGTGTCGTTTGGGGGCTAGTTTGGATTTTCACCCTTTAACGGCTTGTTTTCAAGTCTAAGTGTGATTTTTGCAAATTATCGTCATACTCTCGAACCGGGAGACCCGGGACTACGCAGTCAGTTCCTACAAGTTACATTTGTCCCGTGTGAGGTGTTCGTGCCTCGTACGGGGTCGTTTGGGGGCTGGTTTGAGTTTTCACCCTTTAACGGCATGTTTTTAAGTCTACGTGTGCTTTTTGCAAATTATCGCCATACTCTCAAATCGGGAGACCCGGGACTACAGGATCAGTTCCTACAAGTTACATTGGTCCCGTGGGAGCTGTTCGTGCCTCCTACGGGGTCTTTTGGGGCTGGTTTGGATTTTCACCCTTTAACGACATGTTTTTAAGTCTACGTCTGATTTTTACAAATTATCGTCATAGTCTTGAACCAGGAGACCCGAGACTACACGGTCAGTTCTTATAAGTTACATTGGTCCCGTGCGAGGTGTTCGTGCCTCCTATGAGGTCGTTTGGGGGATGGTTTGGGTTTTCACCCTTTAACGGCAAGTTTTTAAGTCTATGTGTGATTTTTGAAAATTATCGTCATAGTCTCGAACCGGGAGACCCGGGACTACGCGGTCAGTTCCTACAAGTTACACTGGTCCCGTGGGAGGTGTCCGTGCCTCCTACGGGGTCTTTTGGGGGCTGGTTTGGATTTTCACACTTTAACGGCATGGTTTTAAGTCTACGTGTGATTTTGGCAAATTATCGTCATAATCTCGAACCGGGAGACCCGAGACTACACGGTCAGTTCCTATAAGTTACATTGGTCCCGTGCGAGGTGTTCGTGCCTCCTACGGGGTCGTTTGGGGGATGGTTTGGGTTTTCACCCTTTAACGGCAAGTTTTTAAGTCTACGTGTGATTTTTTCAAATTATCGTCATACTCTCAAACCGGGAGACTCGGGACTACACGGTCAGTTCCTACAACTTACATTGGTCCCGTGCGAGGTGTTCATGCCTCCTACGGGGTCGTTTGAGGGCTAGTTTGGATTTTCATCCTTTAACGGCTTGTTTTCAAGTCTAAGTGTGATTTTTGCAAATTATCGTCATACTCTCGAACCGGGAGACCCGGGATTACACGGTCAGTTCCTACAAGTTATATTGGTCCCGTGCGAGGTGTTCGTGCCTCCTACGGGGTCGTTTGGGGGCTGTTTGGGTTTTCATCCTTTAACGGCATGTTTTTAACTCTAAGTGTGATTTTTGCAAATTATCGTCATACTCTCAAACCGGGAGACCCGGGACTACGCGATCAGTTCCTACAAGTTACATTGGTCCCGTGGGAGGTGTTCGTACCTCCTACGGGGTCTTTTGGGGGCTGGTTTGGATTTTTACCCTTTAAGGGCATGTTTTTAAGTCTACGTGTGATTTTTGCAAATTATCATCGTAGTCTCGAACCGGGAGACTCGGGACTACGCGATCAGTTCCTATAAGTTACATCGGTTCCGTGCGAGGTGTTCGTGCCTCCTACGGGGTCGTTTGGGGGCTGGTTTGGATTTTCACCCTTTAACGGCTTGTTTTCAAGTCTAAGTGTGATTTTTGCAAATTATCGTCATACTCTCGAACCGGGAGACCCGGGACTACGCAGTCAGTTCCTACAAGTTACATTTGTCCCGTGTGAGGTGTTCGTGCCTCGTACGGGGTCGTTTGGGGGCTGGTTTGAGTTTTCACCCTTTAACGGCATGTTTTTAATTCTAAGTGTGATTTTTACAAATTATCGTCATACTCTCAAATCGGGAGACCCGGGACTACGGGATCAGTTCCTACAAGTTACATTGGTCCCGTGGGAGCTGTTCGTGCCTCCTACGGGGTCTTTTGGGGGCTGGTTTGGATTTTCACCCTTTAACTAGGGGTGGAAGCGGTACGTGTTTTTACCGTACCGTACCATTTTGGTCCGAAAAAAAATGGTTTTGGTTTCATATATTAAAATACCAGAAACCAGTCATACCGAAACCGAAATTACCGTAAAAAATTTGGTTGGTTGTTTTGGTTTTAATATTTAAAAAACCGATTTATTGAAATTACCATACCGAATTTTATGAAACCAGAAAAAACCGTACCGAAATTACCATACCGTACCGAATTTACCGAAATCAGAAAAAACCGTAGCAAAATTACCGTGCCGTACCGAATTTACCAAAAAAACCGTACTGAATTTACCAAAACTTGAAAAAAGTTGGTTTTGGTTTTGGTTTTAATATTTAAAAAAGTTGGCTGGTTTTGTTTTTGGTTTTTGGGGACTTTTAGTGTTTTTTACCGAAACATAAAAAACTGAAACCAGAAACCAAAAAAAAACCTGAATTTATCGAAACCAGAAGAAATCAGAAAAAACCAGAATTTACCGAAACCAGAAAAAAACCGAAATTACCGAAAAAACCGAAATACTAGCCGATTTGGTTTTGGTATTGATTATGGTGTACCGGGTGGTAAACTGGTACGGTTTGGTTTTACCATCTAGAGTTTGGTTTTGGTATTGGTTTCTACTATTTACCGACCAAACCGTTCCGCTTACACCCCTACCTTTAACGGCATGTTTTTAAGTCTACGTGTGATTTTTGCAAATTATCGTCATAGTCTCGAACCGGGAGACCCGGGACTACGCGGTCAGTTCCTATAAGTCAAATTGGTCCCGTGCGAGGTGTTCGTGCCACCTACGGGGTCGTTTGGGGGCTGGTTTGGATTTTCACCCTTTAACGGCTTGTTTTCAAGTCTAAGTGTGATTTTTTCAAATTATCATCATACTCTCGAACCGGGAGACCCGGGACTACGCGGTTAATTCCTACAAGTTACATTGGTCCCGTACGAGGTGTTCGTGCCTCCTACGGGGTCGTTTGGGGGCTGGTTTGAGTTTTCACCCTTTAACGGCATGTTTTTAACTCTAAGTGTGATTTTTACAAATTATCGTCATACTCTCAAACCGGGAGACCCGGGACTACACGATCAATTCCTACAAGTTATATTGGTCCCGTGGGAGGTGTTCGTGCCTCCTACGGGGTCTTTTGGGGGCTGGTTTGGATTTTCACCCTTTAACGGCATGTTTTTAAGTCTACGTGTGATTTTTGCAAATTATCGTCATAGTCTCGAACCGGGAGACCCGGGACTACGCGATCTGTTCCTACAAGTTACATTGGTCCCGTGGGAGGTGTTCGTGCCTCCTACGGGGTCTTTTGGGGCTGGTTTGGATTTTCACCCTTTAACGACATGTTTTTATGTCTACGTGTGATTTTTACTAATTATGTTCATAGTCTTGAACCGGGAGACTCGAGACTACGCGGTCAGTTCCTACAAGTTACATTGCTCCCGTGCGAGTTGTTCGTGCCTCCTACGGGGTCGTTTGGGGGATGGTTTGGGTTTTCACCCTTTAACGGCAAGTTTTTAAGTCTATGTGTGATTATTGCAAATTATCGTCATACTCTCAAACTCGGAGACCCGGGTCTACGCGATCAGTTCCTACAAGTTACATTGGTCCCGTGGGAGGTGTTCGTGCCTCCTAAGGGGTCTTTTGTGGGCTGGTTTGGATTTTCACACTTTAACGGCATGTTTTTAAGTCTACGTGTGATTTTTGCAAATTATCGTCATAGTCTCAAACCGATAGACCCGGGACTACGCGGTCAGTTCCTATAAGTTATATTGGTCCCGTGCGAGGTGTTCGTGCCTCATACGGGGTCGTTTGGGGGATGGTTTGGGTTTTCACCCTTTAACGGCAAGTTTTTAAGTCTATGTGTGATTTTTGCAAATTATCGTCATACTCTCAAACCGGGAGACCAGGGACTACGCGATCAGTTCCTACAAGTTACATTGGTCCCGTGGAAGGTGTTTGTGCCTCTTACGGGGTCTTTTGGTGGCTGGTTTGGATTTCACACTTTAACGGCATGTTTTGAAGTCTACGTGTGATTTTTGCAAATTATCGTCATAGTCTCGAACTGGGAGACCCAGGACTACGCGGTCAGTTCCTATAAGTTACATCGGTCCCGTACGAGGTTTTCGTGCCTCCTACGGGGTCGTTTGGGGGCTGGTTTGGATTTTCACCCTTTAACGGCTTGTTTTCAAGTCTAAGTGATATTTTTGCAAATTATCGTCATACTCTCGAATCGAGAGACCCGGGACTACGCGGTCAGTTCCTACAAGTTACATTGGTCCCGTGTGAGGTGTTCGTTCCTCCTACGGGGTCGTTTGGGGGATGGTTTGAGTTTTCTCCCTTAAACGGCATGTTTTTAACTCTAAATGTGATTTTTGCAAATTATCGTCATACTCTCAAACCGGGAGATCCGGGACTACGCGATCAGTTCCTATAAGTTACATTGGTCCCGTGGGAGGTGTTCGTGCCTCCTACGGGGTCTTTTGGGAGTTGGTTTGGATTTTAACGCTTTAACGGCATGTTTTTAAGTCTACGTGTGATTTTTGCAAATTATCGTCATACTCTCAAACTCGGAGACCCGGGTCTACGCGATCAGTTCCTACAAGTTACATTGGTCCCGTGGGAGGTGTTCGTGCCTCCTAAGGGGTCTTTTGTGGGCTGGTTTGGATTTTCACACTTTAACGGCATGTTTTTAAGTCTACGTGTGATTTTTGCAAATTATCGTCATAGTCTCAAACCGATAGACCCGGGACTACGCGGTCAGTTCCTATAAGTTACATTGGTCCCGTGCGAGGTGTTCGTGCCTCATACGGGGTCGTTTGGGGGATGGTTTGGGTTTTCACCCTTTAACGGCAAGTTTTTAAGTCTATGTGTGATTTTTGCAAATTATCGTCATACTCTCAAACCGGGAGACCAGGGACTACGCGATCAGTTCCTACAAGTTACATTGGTCCCGTGGAAGGTGTTTGTGCCTCTTACGGGGTCTTTTGGTGGCTGGTTTGGATTTCACACTTTAACGGCATGTTTTTAAGTCTACGTGTGATTTTTGCAAATTATCGTCATAGTCTCGAACTGGGAGACCCAGGACTACGCGGTCAGTTCCTATAAGTTACATCGGTCCCGTACGAGGTTTTCGTGCCTCCTACGGGGTCGTTTGGGGGCTGGTTTGGATTTTCACCCTTTAACGGCTTGTTTTCAAGTCTAAGTGATATTTTTGCAAATTATCGTCATACTCTCGAATCGAGAGACCCGGGACTACGCGGTCAGTTCCTACAAGTTACATTGGTCCCGTGCGAGGTGTTCGTTCCTCCTACGGGGTCGTTTGGGGGATGGTTTGAGTTTTCTCCCTTAAACGGCATGTTTTTAACTCTAAATGTGATTTTTGCAAATTATCGTCATACTCTCAAACCGGGAGACCCGGGACTACGCGATCAGTTCCTATAAGTTACATTGGTCCCGTGGGAGGTGTTCGTGCCTCCTACGGGGTCTTTTGGGAGTTGGTTTGGATTTTAACGCTTTAACGGCATGTTTTTAAGTCTACGTGTGATTTTTGCAAATTATCATCATAGTCTCGAACCGGGAGACTCGAGACTACGCGGTCAGTTCCTATAAGTTAAATTGGTCCCGTGTGAGGTGTTCGTGCCTCCTACGGGGTCGTTTGGGGGCTGGTTTGTATTTTCACCCTTTAACGGCTTGTTTTCAAGTCGATGTGTGATTTTTGCAAATTATCGTCATACTCTCGAATCGGGAGACCCGGTACTACGCGGTCAGTTCCTAAAAAATTTATTTGTCCCGTGCGAGGTGTTCGTGCCTCCTACGGGGTCGTTTGGGTGCTGGTTTGAGTTTTCACCCTTTAACGGCATGTTTTTAACTCTAAGTGTGATTTTTGCAAATTATTGTCATACTCTCAAACCGGGAGACCCGGGACTACGGGATCAGTTCCTACAAGTTACATTGATCCCGTGGGAGGTGTTCGTGCCTCCTACGGGGTCTTTTGGGGGCGGGTTTGGATTTTCATCCTTTAAGGGCATGTTTTTAAGTCTACGTGTGATTTTTGCAAATAATCGTCATAATCTGGAACTAGGAGACTCGGGTCTACGCGATCAGTTCCTATAAGTTACATTGGTTCCGTGCGAGGTGTTCGTGCCTCCTACGGGGTCGTTTGGGGGCTGGTTTGGATTTTCACCCTTTAATGGCTTGTTTTCAAGTCTAAGTGTGATTTTTGCAAATTATCGTCATACTCTCGAACCGGGAGACCCGGGACTACGCAATCAGTTCCTACAAGTTACATTGGTCCCGTGTGAGGTGTTCGTGCCTCCTACGGGGTCGTTTGGGGGTTGGTTTGAGTTTTCACCCTTTAACGGCATGTTTTTAACTCTAAGTGTGATTTTTGCAAATTATCATCATACTCTCAAACCGGGAGACCCGGGACTACGGGATCAGTTCCTACAAGTTACATTGGTCCCGTGGGAGCTGTTCGTGCCTCCTACGGGGTCTTTTAGGGGCTGGTTTGGATTTTCACCCTTTAACGGCATGTTTTTAAGTCTACGTGTGATTTTTGCAAATTATCGTCATAGTCTCGAACCGGGAGACCCGGGACTACGCGGTCAGTTCCTATACGTTAAATTGGTCCCGTGCGAGGTGTTCGTGCCGTTTGGGGGCTGGTTTGGATTTTCACCCTTTAACGGCTTGTTTTCAAGTCTAAGTTTGATTTTTTCAAATTATCGTCATACTCTCTAATCGAGAGACCCGAGACTACGCGGTTCGTTCCTACAAGTTACATTGGTCCCGTACGAGGTGTTCGTGCCTCCTACGGGGTCGTTTGGGTGCTGGTTTGAGTTTTCACCCTTTAACGGCATGTTTTTAACTCTAAGTGTGATTTTTACAAATTATCGTCATACTCTCAAACTGGGAGACCCGAGACTACGCGATCAGTTCCTACAAGTTACATTGGTCCCATGGGAGGTGTTCGTGCCTCCTACGGGGTCTTTTGGGGGCTGGTTTGGATTTTCACCCTTTAACGGCATGTTTTTAAGTCTACGTGTGATTTTTGCAAATTATCATCATAGTCTCGAACCGGGAGACCCGGGACTACGCGATATGTTCCTACAAGTTACATTGGTCCCGTGGGAGGTGTTCGTGCCTCCTACGGGGTCTTTTGGGGCTGGTTTGGATTTTCACCCTTTAACGACATATTTTTATGTCTACGTGTGATTTTTACTAATTATCTTCATAGTCTTGAACCGGGAGACTCGGGACTACGCGGTCTGTTCCTACAAGTTACATTGGTCTCGTGCGAGTTGTTCGTGCCTCCTATGGGGTCGTTTGGGGGATGGGTTGGGTTTTCACCCTTTAACGGCAAGTTTTTATGTCTATGTGTGATTTTTGCAAATTATCGTCATACTCTCAAACTGGGAGACGCGGGTCTACGCGATCAGTTCCTACAAATTACATTGGTCCCGTGGGAGGTGTTCTGCCTCCTACGGGGTCTTTTAGGGGCTGGTTTGGATTTTCACACTTTAACGGCATGTTTTTAAGTCTACCTATGATTTTTGCAAATTATCGTCATAGTCTCAAACCGGTAGACCCGAGACTACGCGGTCAGTTCCTATAACTTACATTGGTCCCGTGCGAGGTGTTCGTGCCTCATACGGGGTCGTTTGGGGGATGGTTTGCGTTTTCGCCCTTTAACGGCAAGTTTTTAAGTCTATGTGTGATATTTGCAAATTATCGTCATACTCTCAAACCGGGAGACCCGGGACTACGCGATCAGTTCCTACAAGTTGCATTGGTCCCGTGGGAGGTATTCGTGACTCTTACGGGGTCTTTTGGGGGTTGGTTTGGATTTTCACAGTTTAACGGCATGTTTTTAAGTCTACGTGTGATTTTTGCAAATTATCGTCATAGTCTCAAACCGGGAGACCCAGGACTACGCGGTAAGTTTCCTATAAGTTCCATCGGTCCCGTGCGAGGTGTTCGTGCCTCCTACAGGGTCGTTTGGGGGCTGGTTTGGATTTTCACCCTTTAACGGCTTATTTTCAAGTCTAAGTGTGATTTTTGCAAATTATCGTCATACTCTCGAATCGGGAGACCTGGGACTACGCAGTCAGTTCCTACAAGTTACATTGGTCCCGTGCGAGGTCTTCGTGCCTCTTACGGGGTCGTTTGGGGGATGGTTTGAGTTTTCTCCCTTAAACGGCATGTTTTTAACTCTAAATGTGATTTTTGCAAATTATCGTCATACTCTCAAACCGGGAGACCCGGGACTACGCGATCAGTTCCTATAAGTTACACTGGTCCCGTGGGAGGTGTTCGTGCCTCCTACGGGGTCTTTTAGGGGTTGGTTTCGATTTTAACCCTTTAACGGCATGTTTTTAAGTCTACGTGTGATTTTTGCAAATTATCATCATAGTCTCGAACCGGGAGACTCGAGACTACGCGGTCAGTTCCTATAAGGTACATTGGTCCCGTGCGAGGTGTTCATGCCTCCTACGGGGTCGTTTGGGGTTTGTTTGTATTTTCACCCTTTAACGCCTTGCTTTCAAGTCTATGTGTGATTTTTGCAAATTATCGTCATAGTCTCGAATCGGGAGACCCGGTACTACGCGATCAGTTCCTAAAAAATTCATTTGTCCCGTGCGAAGTGTTCGTGCCTCCTACGGGGTCGTTTGGGTGCTGGTTTGAGTTTTCACCCTTTAACGGCATGTTTTTAACTCTACGTGTGATTTTTGTAAATTATCATCATAGTCTCAAACTGGGAGACTCTGGAATACGCGGTCAGTTCCTATAAGTTACATTGGTCCCGTGCGAGGTTTTCGTGCCTCCTACGAGGTCGTTTGGGGGATGCTTTTAGTTTTCACCCTTTAACGGCAAGTTTTTAAGTCTATGTGTTATTTTTGCAAATTATCGTCATACTCTCAAACCGGGAGACCCGGGTCTACGCGATCAGTTCCTACAAGTTACATTGGTCCCGTGGGAGGTGTTCGTGCCTCCTACGGGGTCTTTTGGGGGTTGGTTTGGATTTTCACACTTTAACGGCATATTTTTAAGACTACGTCTGATTTTTGCAAATTATCATCATAGTCTCGAACCGGGAGACCCGGGACTACGCAGTCAGTTCTTATAAGTTACATTGGTCCCGTGCGAGGTGTTCGTGCCTCCTACAAGGTCGTTTGGGGGATGGTTTGGGTTTTCACCCTTTAACGGCATGTTTTTATGTCTACGTGTGATTTTTGTAAATTATCATCATAGTCTCAAACCGGGAGACTCTGGAATACGCGGTCAGTTCCTATAAGTTACATTGGTCCCGTGCGAGGTGTTCGTGCCTCCTACGAGGTCGTTTGGGGGATGCTTTTAGTTTTCACCCTTTAACGGCAAGTTTTTAAGTCTATGTGTTATTTTTGCAAATTATCGTCATACTCTCAAACCGGGAGACCCGGGTCTACGCGATCAGTTCCTATAAGTTACATTGGACCCGTGGGAGGTGTTCGTGCCTCCTACGGGGTCTTTTGGGGGTTGGTTTGGATTTTCACACTTTAACGGCATATTTTTAAGACTACGTCTGATTTTTACAAATTATCGTCATAGTCTCTAACCGGGAGACCCAGGACTACGCGGTCATATCTTATAAGTTACATTGGTCCCGTGTGAGGTGTTCGTGCCTCCTACAAGGTCGTTTGGGGGATGGTTTGGGTTTTCACCCTTTAACGGCAAGTTTTTAAGTCTATGTGTGATTTTTGCAAATTATCGTCATACTCTCAAACCGGGAGACCCGGGACTACGCGATCAGTTCTTACAAGTTACATTGGTCCCGTGGGAGGTGTTCGTGCCTCCGGCGGGGTCTTTGGGGGGCTGGTTTGGCTTTTCACACTTTAACGGCATATTTTTAAGTCTACGTGTGATTTTTTCTAATTATCGTCACAGTCTCGAACCGGGAGACCCGAGACTACGCGGTCAGTTCCTATAAGTTACATTGGTCCCGTGCGAGGTGTTTGTGCCTCCTACGGGGTCGTTTGGGGGATGGTTTGGGTTTTCACCCTTTAACAGCAAGTTTTTAAGTCTACGTGTGATTTTTTCAAATTATCGTCATACTCTCAAACCGGGAGACTCGGGACTACGCGGTCAGTTCCTACAACTTACATTGGTCACGTGCGAGGTGTTAATGCCTCCTACGGGGTCGTTTGGGGGCTGGTTTGGATTTTCATCCTTTAACGGCTTGTTTTCAAGTCTAAGTGTGATTTTTGCAAATTATCATCATACTCTCAAACCGGGATATCCGAGACTACACGGTCAGTTCCTTCAAGTTATATTGGTCCCGTGCGAGGTGTTCGTGCCTCCTACGGGGTCGTTTGGGGGCTGGTTTGGGTTTTCACCCTTTAACGGCATGTTTTTAACTCTAAGTGTGATTTTCACAAACTATTGTCATACTCTCAAACCGGAAGACCCGGAACTACGCGATCAGTTCCTACAAGTTACATTGGTCCCTTACAAGGTGTTCGTGCCTCCTACGGGGTCTTTTAGGGGCTGGTTTGGATTTTCACCCTTTAACGGCATGTTTTTAAGTCTACGTGTGATTTTTGCAAATTTTCGTCATAGTCTCGAACCGGGAGACCCGGGACTACGCGGTCAGTTCCTATAAGTTAAATTGGTCCCGTGCGAGGTGTTCGTGCCTCCTACAGGGTCGTTTGGGGGCTCGTTTGGATTTTCACCCTTTAACGGCTTGTTTTCAAGTCTAAGTGTGACTTTTTCAAATTATCGTCATACTCTCGAACCGGGAGACTCGGGACTACGCAGTCAGTTCCTACAAGTTACATTGGTCCCGTTCGAGGTGTTCGTGCCTCCTACGGGGTCGTTTGGGGGCTGGTTTGAGTTTTCACCCGTTAACGGCATGTTTTTAACTCTAAGTGTGATTTTTACATATTATCATCATACTCTCAAACCGGGAGACCCGGGACTACGCGATCAGTTCCTACAAGTTACATTGGTCCCATGGGAGGTGTTCGTGCCTCCTACGGGGTCTTTCGGGGGCTGCTTTGGATTTTCACCCTTTAACGGCATGTTTTTAAGTCTACGTGTGATTTTTGCAAATTATCGTCATAGTCTCGAACTGGGAGACCCGGGACTACGCGGTCAGTTCCTACAAGTTACATTGGTCCCGTACGAGGTGTTCGTGCCTCCTACGGGGTCGTTTGGGGGATGGTTTGAGTTTTCACCCGTTAACGGCATGTTTTTAACTCTAAGTGTGATTTTTATAAATTATCATCATACTCTCAAACCGGGAGACCCGGGACTACACAATAAGTTCCTATATGTTACATTGGTCCCGTGGGAGGTGTCCGTGCCTCCTACGGGGTCTTTTGGGGGCTGGTTTGGATTTTCACACTTTAACGGCATGTTTTTAAGTCTACGTGTGATTTTTACAAATTATCGTCATAGTCTCAAACCGGTAGACCCGGGACTACGCGGTCAGTTCCTATAAATTACATTGGTCCCGTGCGAGGTGTTCGTGCCTCATACGAGGTCGTTTGGGGGATGGTTTGTGTTTTCACCCTTTTACGGTAAGTTTTTAAGTCTACGTGTGATTTTTTTAAATTATCGTCATACTCTCAAACCGGGAGACTCGGGACTACGCGGTCAGTTCCTACAACTTACATTGTCCCGTGCGAGGTGTTCATGCCTCCTACGGGGTCATTTGGGGGCTGGTTTGGATTTTCATCCTTTAACGGCTTGTTTTCAAGTCTAAGTGTGATTGTTGCAAATTATCGTCATACTCTCGAACCGGGATATCCGAGACTACACGGTCAGTTCCTTCAAGTTATATTGGTCCCGTGCGAGGTGTTCGTGCCTCCTACGGGGCCGTTTAGGGGCTGGTTTGGGTTTTCACCCTTTAACGGCATGTTTTTAACTCTAAGTGTGATTTTTACAAATTATCTTCATACTCTCAAACCGGAAGACCCGGAACTACGCGATCAGTTCCTACAAGTTACATTGGTCCCGTACAAGGTGTCCGTGCCTCCTACGGGGTCTTTTAGGGGCTGGTTTGGATTTTTACCCTTTAACGGCATTTTTTTAAGTCTACGTGTGATTTTTGCAAATTATCGTCATAGTCTCGAACCGGGAGACCCGGGACTACGCGGTCAGTTCCTATAAGTTAAATTGGTCCCGTGCGAGGTGTTCGTGCCTCCTACAGGGTCGTTTGGGGGCTCGTTTGGATTTTCACCCTTTAACGGCTTGTTTTCAAGTCTAAGTGTGACTTTTTCAAATTATCGTCATACTCTCGAACCGGGAGACTCGGGACTACGCCGTCAATTCCTACAAGTTACATTGGTCCCGTACGAGGTGTTCGTGCCTCCTACGGGGTCGTTTGGGGGCTGGTTTGAGTTTTCACCCGTTAACGGCATGTTTTTAACTCTAAGTGTGATTTTTACAAATTAGCATCATACTCTCAAACCGGGAGACCCGGGACTATGCGATCAGTTCCTACAAGTTACATTGGTCCCGTGGGAGGTGTTCGTGCCTCCTACGGGGTCTTTTGGGGGCTGGTTTGGATTTTCACCCTTTAACGGCATGTTTTTAAGTCTACGTGTGATTTTTGCAAATTATCGTCATAGTCTCGAACTGGGAGATCCGGGACTACGCGATCTGTTCCTACAAGTTACATTGGTCACGTGGGAGGTGTCCGTGCCTCCTACGGGGTCTTTTGGGGCCGATTTGGATTTTCACCCTTTAACGACATGTTTTTATGTCTACGTGTGATTTTTACTAATTATCGTCATAGTCTTGAACCGGGAGACTCGGGACTACGCGGTCAGTTACTACAAGTTACATTGGTCCCGTGCGAGTTGTTCGTGCCTCCTACGTGGTCGTTTGGGGAATGGTTTGGGTTTTCACCCTTTAACGGCAAGTTTTTAATTCTATGTGTGATTTTTGCAAATTATCGTCATACTCTCAAACTAGGAGACCCGGGTCTACGCGATCAGTTCCTACAAGTTACATTTGCCACGTGGGAGGTGTTCGTGCCTCCTACGGGGTCTTTTGGGGGCTGGTTTGGATATTTACACTTTAACGGCATGTTTTTAAGTCTACGTGTGATTTTTACAAATTATCGTCATAGTCTCAAACCGGTAGACCCGGGACTACGCGGTCAGTTCCTATAAGTTACATTGGTCCCGTGCGAGGTGTTCGTGCCTCATACGGGGTCGTTTGGGGGATGGTTTGTGTTTTCACCCATTTACGGCAAGTTTTTATGTCTATGTGTGATTTTTGCAAATTATCGTCATACTCTCAAACCGGGAGACCCGGGACTACGCGATCAGTTCCTACAAGTTACATTGGTCCCGTGGGAGGTGTCCGTGCCTCTTACGGGGTCTTTTGGGGGCTGGTTTGGATTTTCACACTTTAACGACATATTTTTTAGTCTACGTGTGATTTTGGCAAATTATCGTCATACTCTCAAACCGGGAGACTCAGGACTACGCGATCAGTTCCTACAAGTTACATTGGTCCCGTGCGAGGTGTTCATGCCTCCTACGGGGTCGTTTGGGGGTTGGTTTGGATTTTCACCCTTTAACGGCTTGTTTTCAAGTCTAAGTGTGATTTTTGCAAATTATCGTCATACTCTCAAACCGGGAGACCCGGGACTACGCGGTCAGTTCCTATAAGTTACATTGCTCCCGTGCGAGGTGTCCGTGCCTCCTACGGGGTCGTTTGGGGGCTGTTTTGAGTTTTCACCCTTCAACGACATGTTTTTAACTCTAAGTGTGATTTTCCAAATTATCGTCATACTCTCAAACCGGGAGACCCGGGACTACGCGATCAGTTCCTACAAGTTACATTGGTCCCGTGGGAGGTCTCGTGCCTCCTACGGGGTCTTTTGGGGGATGGTTTGGATTTTCACCCTTTAACGGCAAGTTTTTAAGTCTACGTGTGATTTTTGCAAATTATCGCCATACTCTCAAACCGGGAGACCCGGGTCTACGCGATATGTTCCTACAAGTTACATTGGTCCCGTGGGAGGTGTTCGTGCCTCCTACGGGGTCTTTTGGGGCTGGTTTGGATTTTCACCCTTTAACGACATGTTTTTAAGTCTACGTCTGATTTTTACAAATTATCGTCATAGTCTCGAACCAGGAGACCCGAGACTACGCGGTCAGCTCTTATAAGTTACATTTGTCCAGTGCGAGGTGTTCGTGCCTCCTATGAGGTCGTTTGGGGGATGGTTTGGGTTTTCACCCTTTAACGGCAAGTTTTTAAGTCTATGTGTGATTTTTGAAAATTATCGTCATACTCTCAAACCGGGAGACCCGGGACTACGCAATCAGTTCCTACAAGTTACACTAGTCCCGTGGGAGGAGTCCGTGCCTCCTACGGGGTCTTTTGGGGGCTGGTTTGGATTTTCACACTTTAACGGCATGTTTTTAAGTCTACGTGTGATTTTTGCAAATTATCGTCATAGTCTCGAACCGGGAGACCCGAGACTACACGGTCAGTTCCTATAAGTTACATTAGTCCCGTGCGAGGTGTTCGTGCCTCCTACGGGGTCGTTTGGGGGATGGTTTGGGTTTTCACCCTTTAACGGCAAGTTTTTAAGTCTACGTGTGATTTTTTCAAATTATCGTCATACTCTCAAACCGGGAGACGCGGGACTACGCGGTCAGTTCCTACAACTTACATTGGTCCTGTGCGAGGTGTTCATGCCTCCTACGGGGTCGTTTGCGGGCTAGTTTGGATTTTCATCCTTTAACGGCTTATTTTCAAGTCTAAGTGTGATTTTTGCAAATTATTGTCATACTTTCGAACCGGGAGACCCGGGATTACACGGTCAGTTCCTACAAGTTATATTGGTCCCATGCGAGGTGTTCGTGCCTCCTACGGGGTCGTTTGGGGGCTGGTTTGGGTTTTCACCCTTTAACGGCATGTTTTTAACTCTAAGTGTGATTTTTGCAAATTATCGTCATACTCTCAAACCGGGAGACCCGGGACTACGCGATCAGTTCCTACAAGTTACATTGGTCCCGTGGGAGGTGTTCGTGCCTCCTACGGGGTCTTTTGGGGGCTGGTTTGGATTTTTACCCTTTAAGGGCATGTTTTTAAGTCTACGTTTGATTTTTGCAAATTATCATCATAGTCTCGAACCGGGAGACTCGGGACTACGCGATCAGTTCCTATAAGTTACATTGGTTCCGTGCGAGGTGTTCGTGCCTCCTACGGGGTCGTTTGGGGGCTGGTTTGGATTTTCACCCTTTAACGGCTTGTTTTCAAGTCTAAGTGTGATTTTTGCAAATTATCGTCATACTCTCGAACCGGGAGACCCGGGACTACGCAGTCAGTTCCTACAAGTTACATTTGTCCCGTGTGAGGTGTTCGTGCCTCGTACGGGGTCGTTTGGGGGCTGGTTTGAGTTTTCGCCCTTTAACGGCATGTTTTTAATTCTAAGTGTGATTTTTGCAAATTATCGTCATACTCTCAAATCGGGAGACCCGGGACTACGGGATCAGTTCCTACAAGTTACATTGGTCCCGTGGGAGCTGTTCGTGCCTCCTACGGGGTCTTTTGGGGGCTGGTTTGGATTTTCACCCTTAAACGGCATGTTTTTAACTCTAAATGTGATTTTTGTAAATTATCGTCATACTCTCAAACCGGGAGACCCGGGACTACGCGATCAGTTCCTATAAGTTACATTGGTCCCGTGGGAGGTGTTCGTGCCTCCTACAGGGTCTTTTGGGGGTTGGTTTGGATTTTAATTCTTTAACGGCATGTTTTTAAGTCTACGTGTGATTTTTGCAAATTATCATCAGAGTCTCGAATCGGGAGACTCGAGACTACGCGGTCAGTTCCTATAAGTTAAATTGGTCCCGTGTGAGGTGTTCCTGCCTCCTACGGGGTCGTTTGGGGGCTGGTTTGTATTTTCACCCTTTAACGGCTTGTTTTCAAGTCGATGTGTGATTTTTGCAAATTATCGTCATACTCTCGAATCGGGAGACCCGGTACTACGCGGTCAGTTCTTAAAAAATTTATTTGTCCCGTGCGAAGTGTTCGTGCCTCCTACGGGGTCGTTTGGGTGCTGCTTTGAGTTTTCACCCTTTAACGGCATGTTTTTAACTCTAAGTGTGATTTTTGCAAATTATTGTCATACTCTCAAACCGGGAGACCCGGGACTACGGGATCAGTTCCTACAAGTTACATTGGTCCCGTGGGAGGTGTTCGTGCCTCCTACGGGGTCTTTTGGGGGCGGGTTTGGATTTTCATCCTTTAAGGGCATGTTTTTAAGTCTACGTGTGATTTTTGCAAATAATCGTCATAGTCTCGAACTAGGAGACTCGGGTCTACGCGATCAGTTCCTATAAGTTACATTGGTTCCGTGCGAGGTGTTCGTGCCTCCTACGGGGTCGTTTGGGGGTTGGTTTGGATTTTCACCCTTAATGGCTTGTTTTCAAGTCTAAGTGTGATTTTTTCAAATTATCATCATACTCTCGAACCGGGAGACCCGGGACTACGCAGTCAGTTCCTACAAGTTACATTGGTCCCGTGTGAGGTGTTCGTGCCTCCTACGGGGTCGTTTGGGGGTTGGTTTGAGTTTTCACCCTTTAACGGCATGTTTTTAACTCGAAGTGTGATTTTTGCAAATTATCGTCATACTCTCAAACCGGGAGACCCGGGACTACGGGATCAGTTCCTACAAGTTACATTGGTCCCGTGGGAGCTGTTCGTGCCTCCTACGGGGTCTTTTAGGGGCTGGTTTGGATTTTCACCCTTTAACGGCATGTTTTTAAGTCTACGTGTGATTTTTGCAAATTATCGTCATAGTCTCGAACCGGGAGACCCGGGACTACGCGGTCAGTTTCTATAAGTTAAATTGGTCCCGTACGAGGTGTTCGTGCCGTTTGGGGCCTGGTTTGGATTTTCACCCTTTAACGGCTTGTTTTCAAGTCTAAGTGTGATTTTTGCAAATTATCGTCATACTCTCTAACCGAGAGACCCGAGACTACGCGGTTCGTTCCTACAAGTTACATTGGTCCCGTACGAGGTGTTCTTGCCTCCTACGGGGTCGTTTGGGGGCTGGTTTGAGTTTTCACCCTTTAACGGCATGTTTTTAACTCTAAGTGTGATTTTTACAAATTATCGTCATACTCTCAAACTGGGAGACCCGAGACTACGCGATCAGTTCCTACAAGTTACATTGGTCCCGTGGGAGGTGTTCGTGCCTCCTACGGGGTCTTTTGGGGGCTGGTTTGGATTTTCACCCTTTAACGGCATGTTTTTAAGTCTACGTGTGATTTTTGCAAATTATCGTCATAGTCTCGAACCGGGAGGCCCGGGACTACGCGATATGTTCCTACAAGTTACATTGGTCCCGTGGGAGGTGTTCGTGCCTCCTACGGGGTCTTTTGGGGCTGGTTTGGATTTTCACCCTTTAACGACATATTTTTATGTCTACGTGTGATTTTTACTAATTATCTTCATAGTCTTGAACCGGGAGACTCGGGACTACGCGGTCAGTTCCTACAAGTTACATTGGTCTCGTGCGAGTTGTTCGTGCCTCCTACAGGGTCGTTTGGGGGATGGGTTAGGTTTTCACCCTTTAACGGCAAGTTTTTATGTCTATGTGTGATTTTTGCAAATTATCGTCATACTCTCAAACTGGGAGACGCGGGTCTACGCGATCAGTTCCTACAAATTACATTGGTCCCGTGGGAGGTGTTCTGCCTCCTACGGGGTCTTTTAGGGGCTGGTTTGGATTTTCACACTTTAACGGCATGTTTTTAAGTCTACCTATGATTTTTGCAAATTATCGTCATAGTCTCAAACCAGTAGACCCGAGACTACGCGGTCAGTTCCTATAACTTACATTGGTCCCGTGCGAGGTGTTCGTGCCTCATACGAGGTCGTTTGGGGGATGGTTTGCGTTTTCGCCCTTTAACGGCAAGTTTTTAAGTCTATGTGTGATATTTGCAAATTATTGTCATACTCTCAAACCGGGAGACCCGGGACTACACGATCAGTTCCTACAAGTTGCATTGGTCCCGTGGGAGGTGTTCGTGACTCTTACGGGGTCTTTTGGGGGTTGGTTTGGATTTTCACAGTTTAACGGCATGTTTTTAAGTCTACGTGTGATTTTTGCAAATTATCGTCATAGTCTCGAACCGGGAGACCCGGGACTACGCGATAAGTTTCCTATAAGTTCCATCGGTCCCGTGCGAGGTGTTCGTGCCTCCTACGGGGTCGTTTGGGGGCTGGTTTGGATTTTCACCCTTTAACGGCTTATTTTCAAGTCTAAGTGTGATTTTTGC
The DNA here is from genome assembly GCA_949130495.1 of Sambucus nigra. Lineage (NCBI taxonomy): Eukaryota > Viridiplantae > Streptophyta > Magnoliopsida > Dipsacales > Adoxaceae > Sambucus > Sambucus nigra. Next base: position 392,653,794 of record OX422211.1, on the reverse strand, counting down.
AAATTATCGTCATACTCTCGAATCGGGAGACCCGGGACTACGCAGTCAGTTCCTACAAGTTACATTGGTCCCGTGCGAGGTCTTCGTGCCTCCTACGGGGTCGTTTGGGGGATGGTTTGAGTTTTCTCCCTTAAACGGCATGTTTTTAACTCTAAATGTGATTTTTGCAAATTATCGTCATACTCTCAAACCGGGAGACCCGGGACTACGCGATCAGTTCCTATAAGTTACATTGGTCCCGTGGGAGGTGTTCGTGCCTCCTACGGGGTCTTTTAGGGGTTGGTTTCGATTTTAACCCTTTAACGGCATGTTCTTAAGTCTACGTGTGATTTTTGCAAATTATCATCATAGTCTCGAACCGGGAGACTCGAGACTACGCGGTCAGTTCCTATAAGTTACATTGGTCCCGTGCGATGTGTTAATGCCTCCTACGGGGTCGTTTGGGGTTGGTTTGTATTTTCACCCTTTAACGGCTTGCTTTCAAGTCTATGTGTGATTTTTGCAAATTATCGTCATAGTCTCGAATCGGGAGACCCGGTACTACGCGGTCAGTTCCTAAAAATTTCATTTGTCCCGTGCGAAGTGTTCGTGCCTCCTACGGGGTCGTTTGGGTGCTGGTTTGAGTTTTCACCCTTTAACGGCATGTTTTTAACTCTAAGTGTGATTTTTGCAAATTATTGTCATACTCTCAAACCGGGAGACCCGGGACTACGGGATTAGGTCCTACATGTTACATTGGTCCCGTGGGAGGTGTTCGTCCCTCCAACGGGGTCTTTTGGTGGCTGGTTTGGATTTTCACCCTTTAACGACATGTTTTTAAGTCTACGTATGATTTTTGCAAATTATCGTTATAGTCTCGAACCGAGAGACCCGGGACTACGCGATCTGTTCCTACAAGTTACATTGGTCCTGTGGGAGGTGTTCGTGCCTCTTACGGGTTCTTTTGATGCTGGTTTGGATTTTCACCCTTTAACGGCATGTTTTTATGTCTACGTGTGATTTTTGAAAATTATCATCATAGTCTCAAACCGGGAGACTCTGGAATACGCGGTCAGTTCCTATAAGTTACATTGGTCCCGTGCGAGGTTTTCGTGCCTCCTACGAGGTCGTTTGGGGGATGCTTTTAGTTTTCACCCTTTAACGGCAAGTTTTTAAGTATATGTGTTATTTTTGCAAATTATCGTCATAGTCTCAAACTGGGAGACCCGGGTCTACGCGATCAATTCCTACAAGTTACATTGGTCCCGTGGGAGGTGTTCGTGCCTCCTACGGGGTCTTTTGGGGGTTGGTTTGGATTTTCACACTTTAATGGCATATTTTTAAGACTACGTCTGATTTTTGCAAATTATCATCATAGTCTCGAACCGGGAGACCCGAGAGTACGCGGTCAGTTCTTATAAGTTACATTGGTCCCGTGCGAGGTGTTCGTGGCTCCTACAAGGTCGTTTGGGGGATGGTTTGGGTTTTCACCCTTTAACGGCATGTTTTTATGTCTACGTGTGATTTTTGCAAATTATCATCATAGTCTCAAACCAGGAGACTCTGGAATACGCGGTCAGTTCCTATAAGTTACATTGGTCCCGTGCGAGGTGTTCGTGCCTCCTACGAGGTCGTTTGGGGGATGCTTTTAGTTTTCACCCTTTAACGGCAAGTTTTTAAGTCTATGTGTTATTTTTGCAAATTATCGTCATACTCTCAAACCGGGAGACCCGGGTCTACGCGATCAGTTCCTACAAGTTACATTGGTCCCGTGGGAGGTGTTCGTGCCTCCTACGGGGTCTTTTGGTGGTTGGTTTGGATTTTCACACTTTAACGGCATATTTTTAAGACTACGTCTGATTTTTGCAAATTATCGTCATAGTCTCGAACCGGGAGACCCGGGACTACTCGGTCAGTTCTTATAAGTTACATTGGTCCCGTGCGAGGTGTTCGTGCCTCCTACAAGGTCGTTTGGGGGATGGTTTGGGTTTTCACCCTTTAACGGCAAGTTTTTAAGTCTATGTGTGATTTTTGCAAATTATCGTCATACTCTCAAACCGGGAGACCCGGGACTACGCGATCAGTTCTTACAAGTTACATTGGTCTCGTGGGAGGTGTTCGTGCCTCCGACGGGGTCTTTGGGGGGCGGGTTTGGCTTTTCACACTTTAACGGCATGTTTTTAAGTCTACGTGTGATTTTTTCTAATTATCGTCACAGTCTCGAACCGGGAGACCCGAGACTACGCGGTCAGTTCCTATAAGTTACATTGGTCCCGTGCGAGGTGTTTGTGCCTCCTACGGGGTCGTTTGGGGGATCGTTTGGGTTTTCACCCTTTAACAGCAAGTTTTTAAGTCTACGTGTGATTTTTTCAAATTATCGTCATACTCTCAAACCGGGAGACTCAGGACTACGCGGTCAGTTCCTACAACTTACATTGGTCCCGTGCGAGGTGTTCATGCCTCCTACGGGGTCGTTTGGGGGCTGGTTTGGATTTTCATCCTTTAACGGCTTGTTTTCAAGTCTAAGTGTGATTTTTGCAAATTATCGTCATACTCTCGAACCGGGATATCCGAGACTACACGGTCAGTTCCTTCAAGTTATATTGGTCCCGTGCGAGGTGTTCGTGCCTCCTACGGGGTCGTTTGGGGGCTGGTTTGGGTTTTCACCCTTTAACGGCATGTTTTTAACTCTAAGTGTGATTTTTACAAATTATTGTCATACTCTCAAACCGGAAGACCCGGAACTACGCGATCAGTTCCTACAAGTTACATTGGTCCCGTACAAGGTGTTCGTGCCTCCTACGGGGTCTTTTAGGGGCTGGTTTGGATTTTCCCCCTTTAACGGCATGTTTTTAAGTCTACGTGTGATTTTTGCAAATTATCGTCATAGTCTCGAACCGGGAGACCCGGGACTACGCGGTCAGTTCCTATAAGTTAAATTGGTCCCGTGCGAGGTGTTCGTGCCTCCTACAGGGTCGTTTGGGGGCTCGTTTGGATTTTAACCCTTTAACGGCTTGTTTTCAAGTCTAAGTGTGGCTTTTTCAAATTATCGTCATACTCTCGAACCGGGAGACTCGGGACTACGCGGTCAGTTCCTACAAGTTACATTGGTCCCGTACGAGGTGTTCGTGCCTCCTACGGGGTCGTTTGGGGGCTGGTTTGAGTTTTCACCCGTTAACGGCATGTTTTTAACTCTAAGTGTGATTTTTACAAATTATCATCATGCTCTCAAACCGGGAGACCCGGGACTACGCGATCAGTTCCTACAAGTTACATTGGTCCCGTGGGAGGTGTTCGTGCCTCCTACGGGGTCTTTTGGGGGCTGGTTTGGATTTTCACCCTTTAACGACATGTTTTTATGTCTACGTGTGATTTTTACTAATTATCGTCATAGTCTTGAACCGGGAGACTCGGGACTACGCGGTCAGTTCCTACAAGTTACATTGGTCCCGTGCGAGTTGTCCGTGCCTCCTACGTGGTCGTTTGGGGGATGGTTTGGGTTTTCACCCTTTAACGGCAAGTTTTTAATTCTATGTGTGATTTTTGCAAATTATCGTCATACTCTCAAACTAGGAGACCCGGGTCTACGCGATCAGTTCCTACAAGTTACATTTGCCCTGTGGGAGGTGTTCGTGCCTCCTACGGGGTCTTTTGGGGGCTGGTTTGGATATTTACACTTTAACGGCATGTTTTTAAGTCTACGTGTGATTTTTACAAATTATCATCATAGTCTCAAACCGGTAGACCCGGGACTACGCGGTCAGTTCCTATAAGTTACATTGGTCCCGTGCGAGGTGTTCGTGCCTCATACGGGGTCGTTTGGGGGATGGTTTGTGTTTTCACCTTTTTACGGCAAGTTTTTATGTCTATGTGTGATTTTTGCAAATTATCGTCATACTCTCAAACCGGGAGACTCGGGACTACGCGGTCAGTTCCTACAAGTTACATTGGTCCCGTGGGAGGTGTCCGTGCCTCTTACGGGGTCTTTTGGGTGCTGGTTTGTATTTTCACACTTTAACGGCATGTTTTTAAGTCTACGTGTAATTTTGGCAAATTATCGTCATACTCTCAAACCGGGAGACTCAGGACTACGCGATCAGTTCCTACAAGTTACATTGGTCCCGTGCGAGGTGTTCATGCCTCCTACGGGGTCGTTTGGGGGCTAGTTTGGATTTTCACCCTTTAACGGCTTGTTTTCAAGTCTAAGTGTGATTTTTGCAAATTATCGTCATACTCTCAAACCGGGAGACCCGGGACTACGCGGTCAGTTCCTATAAGTTACATTGCTCCCGTGCGAGGTGTTCGTGCCTCCTACGGGGTCGTTTGGGGGCTGTTTTGAGTTTTCACCCTTCAATGACATGTTTTTAACTCTAAGTGTGATTTTTGCAAATTATCGTCATACTCTCAAACCGGGAGACCCGGGACTACGCGATCAGTTCCTACAGGTTACATTGGTCCCGTGGGAGGTCTCGTGCCTCCTACGGGGTCTTTTGGGGGATGGTTTGGATTTTCACACTTTAACGGCAAGTTTTTATGTCTACGTGTGATTTTTGCAAATTATCGCCATACTCTCAAACCGGGAGACCCGGGTCTACGCGATATGTTCCTACAAGTTACATTGGTCCCGTGGGAGGTGTTCGTGCCTCCTACGGGGTCTTTTGGGGCTGGTTTGGATTTTCACCTTTTAACGAAATGTTTTTAAGTCTACGTCTGATTTTTACAAATTATCGTCATAGTCTCGAACCAGGAGACCCGAAACTACACGGTCAGTTCTTATAAGTTACATTTGTCCCGTGCGAGGTGTTCGTGCCTCCTATGAGGTCGTTTGGGGGATGGTTTGGGTTTTCACCCTTTAACGGCAAGTTTTTAAGTCTATGTGTGATTTTTGAGAATTATCGTCATACTCTCAAACCGGGAGACCCGGGACTACGCAATCAGTTCCTACAAGTTACACTGGTCCCGTGGGAGGTGTCCGTGCCTCCTACGGGGTCTTTTGGGGGCTGGTTTGGATTTTCACACTTTAACGGCATGTTTTTAAGTCTACGTGTGATTTTTGCAAATTATCGTTATAGTCTCAAACCGGGAGACCCGAGACTACACGGTCAGTTCCTATAAGTTACATTGGTCCCGTGCGAGGTGTTCGTGCCTCCTACGGGGTCGTTTGGGGGATGGTTTGGGTTTTCACCCTTTAACGGCAAGTTTTTAAGTCTACGTGTGATTTTTTCAAATTATTGTCATACTCTCAAACCGGGAGACTCGGGACTACGCGGTCAGTTCCTACAACTTACATTGGTCCCGTGCGAGGTGTTCATGCCTACTACGGGGTCGTTTGGGGGCTAGTTTGGATTTTCATCCTTTAACGGCTTGTTTTCAAGTCTAAGTGTGATTTTTGCTAATTATCGTCATACTCTCGAACCGGGAGACCCGGGATTACACGGTCAGTTCCTACAAGTTATATTGGTCCCGTGCGAGGTGTTCGTGCCTCCTACGGGGTCGTTTGGGGGCTGGTTTGGGTTTTCACCCTTTAACGGCATCTTTTTAACTCTAAGTGTGACTTTTGCAAATTATCGTCATACTCTCAAACCGGGAGACCCGGGACTACGCGATCAGTTCCTACAAGTTACATTGGTCCCGTGGGAGGTGTTCGTGCCTCCTACGGGGTCTTTTGTGGGCTGGTTTGGATTTTTACACTTTAAGGGCATGTCTTTAAGTCTACGTGTGATTTTTGCTAATTATTATCATAGTCTCGAACCGGGAGACTCGGGACTACGCGATCAGTTCCTATAAGTTACATTGGTTCCGTGCGAGGTGTTCGTGCCTCCTATGGGGTCGTTTGGGGGCTGGTTTGGATTTTCACCCTTTAACGGCTTGTTTTCAAGTCTAAGTGTGATTTTTGCAAATTATCGTCATACTCTCGAACCGGGAGGCCCGGGACTACGCAGTCAGTTCCTACAAGTTACATTTGTCCCGTGTGAGGTGTTCGTGCCTCGTACGGGGTCGTTTGGGGGCTGGTTTGAGTTTTCACCCTTTAACGGCATGTTTTTAATTCTAAGTGTGATTTTTACAAATTATCATCATACTCTCAAATCGAGAGACCCGGGACTACGGGATCAGTTCCTACAAGTTACATTGGTCCCGTGGGAGCTGTTCGTGCCTCCTACGGGGTCTTTTGGGGGCTGGTTTGGATTTTCACCCTTTAACTAGGGGTGGAAGCGGTACGTGTTTTTACCGTACCGTACCATTTTGGTCCGAAAAAAATGGTTTTGGTTTCATATATTACAATACCAGAAACCAGTCATACCGAAACCGAAATTATCGTAAAAAAGTTGGTTGGTTGTTTTGGTTTTAATATTTAAAAAACCGATTTATCGAAATTACCATACCGAATTTTATGAAACCAGAAAAAACCGTACCGAAATTACCATACCGTACCGAATTTACCGAAATCAGAAAAAACCGTAGCAAAATTACCGTGCCGTACCGAATTTACCAAAAAAAACCGTACTGAATTTACCAAAACTTGAAAAAAGTTGGTTTTGGTTTTGGTTTTAATATTTTAAAAAGTTGGCTGGTTTTTTTTTTGGTTTTTGGGGACTTTTAGTGTTGTTTACCGAAACATAAAAAACTGAAACCAGAAACCAAAAAAAAAAACCGAATTTATCGAAACCAGAAAAAACCAGAAGAAATCAGAAAAAACCAGAATTTACCGAACCAGAAAAAAACCGAAATTACCGAAAAAACAGAAATACCAGCCGGTTTGGTTTTAGTATTGATTATGGTGTACCGGGTGGTAAACTGGTACGGTTTGGTTTTACCATCTAGAGTTTGGTTTTGGTATTGGTTTCTACTATTTACCGACCAAACCGTACCGCTTACACCCCTACCTTTAATGGCATGTTTTTAAGTCTACGTGTGATTTTTGCAAATTATCGTCATAGTCTCGAACCGGGAGACCCAGGACTACGCGGTCAGTTCCTATAAGTTACATCGGTCCCGTACGAGGTTTTTGTGCCTCCTACGGGGTCGTTTGGGGGCTGGTTTGGATTTTCACCCTTTAACGGCTTGTTTTCAAGTCTAAGTGATATTTTTGCAAATTATCGTCATACTCTCGAATCGGGAGACCCGGGACTACGCGGTCAGTTCCTACAAGTTACATTGGTCCCATGCGAGGTGTTCATGCCTCCTACGGGGTCGTTTGGGGGATGGTTTGAGTTTTCTCCCTTAAACGGCATGTTTTTAACTCTAAATGTGATTTTTGCAAATTATCGTCATACTCTCAAACCGGGAGACCCGGGACTACGCGATCAGTTCCTATAAGTTACATTGGTCCCGTGGGAGGTGTTCGTGCCTCCGACGGGGTCTTTTGGGGGTTGGTTTGGATTTTAAACCTTTAACGGCATGTTTTTAAGTCTACGTGTGATTTTTGCAAATTATCATCATAGTCTCGAACCGGGAGACTCGAGACTACGCGGTCAGTTCTTATAAGTTACATTGGTCCCGTGCGAGGTGTTCGTGCCTCCTACGGGGTCGTTTGGGGGCTGGTTTGTATTTTCACCCTTTAACGGCTTGTTTTCAAGTCGATGTGTGATTTTTGCAAATTATCGTCATACTCTCGAATCGGGAGACCCGGTACTACGCGGGCAGTTCCTAAAAATTTTATTTGTCCCGTGCGAAGTGTTCGTGCCTCCTACGGGGTCGATTGGGTGCTGGTTTGAGTTTTCACCCTTTAACGGCATGTTTTTAACTCTAAGTGTGATTTTTGCAAATTATTGTCATACTCTCAAACCGGGAGACCCGGGACTACGGGATCAGTTCCTACAAGTTACATTGGTCCCGTGGGAGGTGTTCATGCCTCCTACGGGGTCTTTTGGGGGCGGGTTTGGATTTTCATCCTTTAAGGGCATGTTTTTAAGTCTACGTGTGATTTTTGCAAATAATCGTCATAGTCTCGAACTAGGAGACTCGGAACTACGCGATCAGTTCCTATAAGTTACATTGGTTCCGTGCGAGGTGTTCGTGCCTCCTACGGGGTCGTTTGGGGGCTGGTTTGGATTTTCACCCTTTAACGGCTTGTTTTCAAGTCTAAGTGTGATTTTTGCAAATTATCGTCATACTCTCGAACCAGGAGACCCGGGACTACGCAGTCAGTTCTTACAAGTTACATTGGTCCCGTGTGAGGTGTTCGTGCCTCCTACGGGGTCGTTTGGGGGTTGGTTTTAGTTTTCACCCTTTAACGGCATGTTTTTAACTCTAAGTGTGATTTTTGCAAATTATCGTCATACTCTCAAATCGGGAGACCCGGGACTACGGGATCAGCTCCTACAAGTTACATTGGTCCCGTGGGAGCTGTTCGTGCCTCCTACGGGGTCTTTTAGGGGCTGGTTTGGATTTTCACCCTTTAACGGCATGTTTTTAAGTCTACGTGTGATTTTTGCAAATTATCATCATAGTCTCGAACCGGGAGACCCGGGACTACGCGGTCAGTTCCTATAAGTTAAATTGGTCCCGTGCGAGGTGTTCGTGTCGTTTGGGGGCTGGTTTGGATTTTTACCCTTTAACGGCTTGTTTTCAAGTCTAAGTGTGATTTTTTCAAATTATCATCATACTCTCTAACCGAGAGACCCGAGACTACGCGGTCAGTTCCTACAAGTTACATTGGTCCCGTACGAGGTGTTCGTGACTCCTACGGGGTCGTTTGGGGGCTGGTTTGAGTTTTCACCCTTTAACGGCATGTTTTTAACTCTAAGCGTGATTTTTACAAATTATCATCATACTCTCAAACTGGGAGACCCGGGACTACGCGATCAGTTCCTACAAGTTACATTGGTCCCGTGGGAGGTGTTCGTGCCTCCTACAGGGTCTTTTGGGGGCTGGTTTGGATTTTCACCCTTTAACGGTATGTTTTTAAGTCTACGTGTGATTTTTGCAAATTATCGTCATAGTCTCGAACCGGGAGACCCGGGACTACGCGATATGTTCCTACAAGTTACATTGGTCCCGTGGGAGGTGTTCGTGCCTCCTACGGGATCTTTTGGGGCTGGTTTGGATTTTCAGCCTTTAACGACATATTTTTATGTCTACGTGTGATTTTTACTAATTATCTTCATAGTCTTGAACCGGGAGACTCGGGACTACGCGGTGAGTTCCTACAAGTTACGTTGGTCTCGTGCGAGTTGTTCGTGCCTCCTACGGGGTCGTTTGGGGGATGGCTTGGGTTTTCACCCTTTAACGGCAAGTTTTTATGTCTATGTGTGATTTTTGCAAATTATCATCATACTCTCAAACTGGGAGACCCAGGTGTACGCGATCAGTTCCTACAAATTACATTGGTCCCGTGGGAGGTGTTCTGCCTCCTACGGGGTCTTTTAGGAGCTGGTTTGGATTTTCACACTTTAACGGCATGTTTTTAAGTCTACCTATGATTTTTGCAAATTATCATCATAGTCTCAAATCGGTAGACCCGAGACTACGCGGTCAGTTCCTATAACTTACATTGGTCCCGTGCGAGGTGTTCGTGCCTCATACGGGGTCGTTTGGGGGATGGTTTGCATTTTCGCCCTTTAACGGCAAGTTTTTAAGTCTATGTGTGATATTTGCAAATTATCGTCATACTCTCAAACCGGGAGACCCGGGACTACGCGATCAGTTCCTACAAGTTGCATTGGTCCCGTGGGAGGTGTTCGTGCCTCTTACGGGGTCTTTTGGGGGCTGGTTTGGATTTTCACAGTTTAACGGCATGTTTTTAAGTCTACGTGTGATTTTTGCAAATTATCGTCATAGTCTCGAACCGGGAGACCCGGGACTACGCGGTAAGTTTCCTATAAGTTCCATCGATCCCGTGCGAGGTGTTCGTGCCTCCTACGGGGTCGTTTGGGGGCAGGTTTGGATTTTCACCCTTTAACGGCTTATTTTCAAGTCTAAGTGTGATTTTTGTAAATTATCGTCATACTCTCGAATCGGGAGACCCGGGACTACGCAGTCAGTTCCTACAAGTTACATTGGTCCCGTGCGAGGTCTTCGTGCCTCCTACGGGGTCGTTTGGGGGATGGTTTGAGTTTTCTCCCTTAAACGGCATGTTTTTAACTCTAAATGTGATTTTTGCAAATTATCGTCATACTCTCAAACCGGGAGACCCGGGACTACGCGATCAGTTCCTATAAGTTACATTGGTCCCGTGGGAGGTGTTCGTGCCTCCTACGGGGTCTTTTGGAGGTTGGTTTCGATTTTAACCCTTTAACGGCATGTTTTTAACTCTACGTGTGATTTTTGCAAATTATCATCATAGTCTCAAACAGGGAGACTCGAGACTACGCGGTCAGTTCCTATAAGTTACATTGGTCCCGTACGAGGTGTTCATGCCTCCTACGGGGTCGTTTGGGGTTGGTTTGTATTTTCACCCTTTAACGGCTTGCTTTCAAGTCTATGTCTGATTTTTGCAAATTATCGTCATAGTCTCGAATCGGGAGACCCGGTACTACGCGGTCAGTTCCTAAAAATTTCATTTGTCCCGTGCGAAGTGTTCGTGCCTCCTACGGGGTCGTTTGGGTGCTGGTTTGAGTTTTCACCCTTTAACGGCATGTTTTTAACTCTAAGTGTGATTTTTGCAAATTATTGTCATACTCTCAAACCGGGAGACCCGGGACTACGGGATTAGGTCCTACATGTTACATTGGTCCCGTGGGAGGTGTTCGTGCCTCCAACGGGGTCTTTTGGTGGCTGGTTTGGATTTTCACCCTTTAACGACATGTTTTTAAGTCTACGTATGATTTTTGCAAATTATCGTTATAGTCTCGAACCGAGAGACCCGGGACTACGCGATCTGTTCCTTCAAGTTACATTAGTCCTGTGGGAGGTGTTCGTGCCTCTTACGGGTTCTTTTGATGCTGGTTTGGATTTTCACCCTTTAACGGCATGTTTTTATGTCTACGTGTGATTTTTGCAAATTATCATCATAGTCTCAAATCGAGAGACTCTGGAATACGCGGTCAGTTCCTATAAGTTACATTGGTCCCGTGCGAGGTGTTCATGCCTCCTACGAGGTCGTTTGGGGGATGCTTTTAGTTTTCACCCTTTAACGGCAAGTTTTTAAGTCTATGTGTTATTTTTGCAAATTATCGTCATACTCTCAAATCGGGAGACCGGGTCTACGCGATCAGTTCCTACAAGTTACATTGGTCTCGTGGGAGGTGTTCGTGCCTCCTACGGGGTCTTTTGGGGGTTGGTTTGGATTTTCACACTTTAACGGCATATTTTTAAGACTACGTCTGATTTTTGCAAATTATCATCATACTCTCGAACCGGGAGACCCGGGACTACGCGGTCAGTTCTTATAAGTTACATTGGTCCCGTGCGAGGTGTTCGTGCCTCCTACAAGGTCGTTTGGGGGATGGTTTGGGTTTTCACCTTTTAACGGCAAGTTTTTAAGTCTATGTGTGATTTTTGCAAATTATCATCATACTCTCAAACCGGGAGACCCGGGACTACGTGATCAGTTCCTACAAGTTACATTGGTCCCGTGGGAGGTGTTCGTGCCTCCGACGGGGTCTTTGGGGGGCTGGTTTGGCTTTTCACACTTTAACGGCATGTTTTTAAGTCTACGTGTGATTTTTTCTAATAATCGTCATAGTCTCGAACCGGGAGACCCGAGACTACGCGGTCAGTTCCTATAAGTTACATTGGTCCCGTGCGAGGTGTTTGTGCCTCCTACGGGGTCGTTTGGGGGATGGTTTGGGTTTTCACCCTTTAACAGCAAGTTTTTAAGTCTACGTGTGATTTTTTCAAATTATCGTCATACTCTCAAACCGGGAGATTCGGGACTACGCGGTCAGTTCCTACAACTTACATTGGTCCCGTGCGAGGTGTTCATGCCTCCTACGGGGTCGTTTGGGGGCTGGTTTGGATTTTCATCCGTTAACGGCTTGTTTTCAAGTCTAAGTGTGATTTTTGCAAATTATCGTCATACTCTCGAACCGGGAGACCCGAGACTACACGGTCAGTTCCTACAAGTTATATTGGTCCCGTGCGAGGTGTTCATGCCTCCTACGGGGTCGTTTGGGGCCTGGTTTGGGTTTTCACCCTTTAACGGCATGTTTTTAACTCTAAGTGTGATTTTTACAAATTATCGTCATACTCTCAAACCGGAAGACCCGGAACTACGCGATCAGTTCCTACAAGTTACATTGGTCCCGTACAAGGTGTTCGTGCCTCCTACGGGGTCTTTTAGGAGCTGGTTTGGATTTTCACCCTTTAACGGCATGTTTTTAAGTCTACGTGTGATTTTTGCAAATTATCGTCATAGTCTCGAACTGGGAGACCCGGGACTACGCGGTCAGTTCCTATAAGTTAAATTGGTCTCGTGTGAGGTGTTCGTGCCTCCTACAGGGTCGTTTGGGGGCTCGTTTGGATTTTCACCCTTTAACGGCTTGTTTTCAAGTCTAAGTGTGACTTTTTCAAATTATCGTTATACTCTCGAACCGGGAGACTCGGGACTACGCGGTCAGTTCCTACAAGTTACATTGGTCCCGTACGAGGTGTTCGTGCCTCCTACGGGGTCGTTTGGGGGATGGTTTGAGTTTTCACCCGTTAACGGCATGTTTTTAACTCTAAGTGTGATTTTTATAAATTATCATCATACTCTCAAACCGGGAGACCCGGGACTACGCGATCAGTTCCTATAAGTTACATTGGTCCCGTGGGAGGTGTTCGTGCCTCCTACGGGGTCTTTTGGGGGCTGGTTTGGATTTTCACCCTTTAACGGCATCTTTTTAAGTCTATGTGTGATTTTTGCAAATTATCATCATAGTCTCGAACTGGGAGACCCGGGACCACACGATCTGTTCCTACAAGTTACATTCGTCACGTGGGAGGTGTTAGTGCCTCCTACGGGGTCTTTTGGGGCTGGTTTGGATTTTCACCCTTTAACAACATGTTTTTATGTCTACGTGTGATTTTTACTAATTATCGTCATAGTCTTGAACCGGGAGACTCGGGACTACGCGGTCAGTTCCTACAAGTTACATTGGTCTCGTGCGAGTTGTCCGTGCCTCCTACGTGGTCGTTTGGGGGATGGTTTGGGTTTTCACCCTTTAACGGCAAGTTTTTAATTCTATGTGTGATTTTTGCAAATTATCGTCATACTCTTAAACTAGTAGACCCGGGTCTACGCGATCAGTTCCTACAAGTTACATTTGCCCCGTGGGAGGTGTTCGTGCCTCCTACGGGGTCTTTTGGGGGCTGGTTTGGATTTTCACACTTTAAAGGCATGTTTTTAAGTCTACGTGTGATTTTTACAAATTATCGTCATAGTCTCAAACCGGTAGACCCGGGACTACGCGGTCAGTTCCTATAAGTTACATTGGTCCCGTGCGAGGTGTTCGTGCCTCATACGGGGTCGTTTGGGGGATGGTTTGTGTTTTCACCCTTTTACGGCAAGTTTTTATGTCTATGTGTGATTTTTGCAAATTATCGTCATACTCTCAAACCGGGAGACCCGGGACTACGCGATCAGTTCCTACAAGTTACATTGGTCCCGTGGGAGGTGTCCGTGCCTCTTACGGGGTCTTTTGGGGGCTGGTTTGGATTTTCACACTTTAACGGCATGTTTTTAAGTCTACGTGTGATTTTGGCAAATTATCGTCATACTCTCAAACCGGGAGACCTAGGACTACGCGGTCAGTTCCTATAAGTTACATTGCTCCCGTGCGAGGTGTTCGTGCCTCCTACGGGGTCGTTTGGGGGCTGTTTTGAGTTTTCACCCTTCAACGACATGTTTTTAACTCTAAGTGTGATTTTTGCAAATTATCATCATACTCTCAAACCGGGAGACCCGGGACTACGGGATCAGTTCCTACAAGTTACATTGGTCCCGTGGGAGGTGTTCATGCCTCCTACGGGGTCTTTTGGGGGCTGGTTTGGATTTTCACCCTTTAACGACATGATTTTCAGTCTGCGTGTGATTTTTGCAAATTATCGTCATAATCTCGAATCGGGAGACCCGGGACTACGCGATCAGTTCCTACAAGTTACATTGGTCCCGTGGGAGGTGTTCGTGCCTCCTACGGCGTCTTTTGGGGGTTGGTTTGGATTTTCACCCTTTAACGGCATGTTTTTAAGTCTACGTGTGATTTTTGCAAAATATTGTCATAGTCTCGAACCAAGAGACCTGGGACTACGCGGTGAGTTCCTATAAGTTACATTGGTCCCGTGCGAGGTGCTCGTGCCTCCTATGGGGTCGTTTGGGGGATGGTTTGGGTTTTCACCCTTTAACGACAAGTTTTCAAGTCTATGTGTGATTTTTGCAAATTATCATCATACTCTCAAACTGGGAGACCCGGGTCTACGCGATCAGTTCCTACAAGTTGCATTGGTCCCGTGGGAGGTGTTCGTGCCTCCTACGGGATCTTTTGGGGGCTGGTTTGGATTTTCACACTTTAACGGCATGTTTTTAAGTCTACGTGTGATTTTTGCAAATTATCGTCATAGTCTCAAACAGATAGACCCGGGACCCCGCAGTCAGTTCCTATAAGTTACATTGGTCCCGTGCGAGGTGTTCGTGCCTCATACGGGGTCGTTTGGGGGATGGTTTGGTTTTTCACCCTTTAACGGCATGTTTTTAAGTCTATGTGTGATTTTTGCAAATTATCGTCATACTCTCAAACCGGGAGACTCGGGACTACGCGATCAGTTCCTACAAGTTACATTGGTCCCGTGGGAGGTGTTCGTGCCTCTTACGGGGTCTTTTGGGGGCTGGTTTGGATTTTCACACTTTAACGGCATGTTTTAAAGTCTACGTGAGATTTTTGCAAATTATCGTCATAGTCTCGAACTGGGAGACCCGGGACTACGCGGTCAGTTCCTATAAGTTACATCCGTCCCGTGCGAGGTGTTCGTGCCTCCTAAGGGGTCGTTTGGGGGATGGTTTGGGTTTTCACCCTTTAACGGCAAGTTTTTAAATCTACGTGTGATTTTTTCAAATTATCGTCATACTCTCAAACCGGGAGACTCGGGACTACGCGATCAGTTCCTACAAGTTACATTATTCCCGTGCGAGGTGTTCATGCCTCCTACGGGGTCGTTTGGGGGCTGGTTTGAATTTTCACTCTTTAACGGCTTGTTTTCAAATCTAATTGTGATTTTTGCAAATTATCGTCATACTCTCAAACCGGGAGACCCGGGACTACGCGGTCAGTTCCTACAAGTTACATTGGTCCCGTGCGAGGTGTTCGTGCTCCTACGGGCTCGTTTGGTGGCTGGTTTGAGTTTTCACCCTTTAACGACATGTTTTTAACTCTAAGTGTGATTTTTGCAAATTATCGTCATACTCTCAAACCGTGAGACCCGGGACTACGCGATCTGTTCCTACAGGTTACATTGGTCCCGTGGGAGGTGTCCGTGCCTCCTACGGGGTCTTTTGGGGGCTGGTTTGGATTTTCACCGTTTAACGACATGTTTTTAAGTC
Source organism: Sambucus nigra (assembly GCA_949130495.1). Classification (NCBI taxonomy): domain Eukaryota; kingdom Viridiplantae; phylum Streptophyta; class Magnoliopsida; order Dipsacales; family Adoxaceae; genus Sambucus; species Sambucus nigra. The sequence continues at coordinate 392,638,358 of OX422211.1, read as the reverse complement.
TACGTGTGATTTTTGCAAATTATCATCATAATCTCGAATCGGGAGACCCGGTACTACGCGATGAGTTCCTACAAGTTACATTGGTCCCGTGGGGGGTGTTCGTGCCTCCTACGGGGTCTTTTGGGGGTTGGTTTTGATTTTCACCCTTTAAAGGCATGTTTCTAAGTCTACGTGTGATTTTTGTAAATTATTGTCGTAGTCTCAAACCGGGAGACCTGGGACTACGCGGTGAGTTCCTATAAGTTACATTGGTCCTGTGCGAGGTGTTCGTGCCACCTATGGGGTCGTTTGGGGGCTGGTTTTGGGTTTTCACCCTCAAACGACTTGTTTTTAAGCTTAATTGATATATTTTGAAATTATCGTCATATTCTCAAACCGGGAGACCCGGGACTACGCGGTCAGTTCCAACAAGTTACATTTGTCCCGTACAAGGTGTTCGTGCCTCCTACGGGGTCTTTTAGGGGCGGGTTTGGATTTTCACCCTTTAACGACATGTTTTTAAGTCTACGTGTGATTTTTGCAAATTATCATCATAGTCTCGAACCGAGAGACCCGGGACTACGCGGTCAGTTCCTATAAGTTAAATTGGTCCCGTGCGAGGTGTTCGTGCCTCCTACAGGGTCGTTTGGGGGCTCGTTTGGATTTTCACCCTTAAACGGCTTGTTTTCAAGTCCAAGTGTGACTTTTTCAAATTATCGTCATACTCTCGAACCGGGAGACTCGGGACTACGCGGTCAGTTCCTACAAGTTACATTGGTCCCGTACGAGGTGTTCGTGCCTCCTACGGGGTCGTTTGGGGGCTGGTTTGAGTTTTCACCCGTTAACGGCATGTTTTTAACTCTAAGTGTGATTTTTACAAATTATCATCATACTCTCAAATCGGGAGACCCGGGACTACGCGATCAGTTCCTACAAGTTACATTGGTCCCGTGGGAGGTGTTCGTGCCTCCTACGGGGTCTTTTGGGGGCTGGTTTGGATTTTCACCCTTTAACGGCATGTTTTAAGTCTACGTGTGATTTTTGCAAATTATCGTCATAGTCTCGAATCGGGAGACCCGGGACTACGCGATTGGTTCCTACAAGTTACATTGGTCACGTGGCAGGTGTTTGTGCCTCCTATGGGGTCTTTTGGGGCTGGTTTGGATTTTCACCCTTTAACGACATGTTTTTATGTCTACGTGTGATTTTACTAATTATCGTCATAGTCTTGAACCCGGAGACTCGGGACTACGCGGTCAGTTCCTTCAAGTTACATTGGTCCCTTGCGAGTTGTTCGTGCCTCCTACGTGGTCGTTTGGGGGATGGTTTGGGTTTTCACCCTTTAACGGCAAGTTTTTAAGTCTATGTGTGATTTTTTCAAATTATCGTCATACTCTCAAACTGGGAGACCCGGGTCTACGCGATCAGTTCCTACAAGTTACATTTGCCCCGTGGGAGGTGTTCGTGCCTTCTACGGGGTCTTTTGGGGGTTGGTTTGGATTTTCACACTTTAACGGCATGTTTTTAAGTCTACGTGTGATTTTTCCAAATTATCGTCATACTCTCAAACTGGGAGACCCGGGACTACGCGGTCAGTTCCTACAAGTTACATTGGTCCCGTACGAGGTGTTCGTGCCTCCTACGGGGTCGTTTGGTGGCTGGTTTGAGTTTTCACCCTTTAACGACATGTTTTTAACTCTAAGTGTGATTTTTGTAAATTATTGTCATACTCTCAAACCGGGAGACCCGGGACTACGCGATCAGTTCCTACATGTTACATTGGTCCCGTGCGAGGTGTTCGTGCCTCATACGGGGTCGTTTGGGGGATGGTTTGTGTTTTCACCCTTTAACGGCAAGTTTTTAAGTCTATGTGTGATTTTTGCAAATTATCGTCATAGTCTCAAACCGGGAGACCCGAGACTACGCGATCAGTTCCTACAAGTTACATTGGTCCCGTGGGAGGTGTTCGTGCCTCTTACGGGGTCTTTTGGGGGATGGTTTGGATTTTCACACTTTAACGGCATGATTTTAAGTCTACGTGTGATTTTTGCAAATTATCGTCATAGTCTCGAACCGGGAGACCCGGGACTACGCGGTTAGTTCCTATAAGTTACATCGGTCCCGTGCGAGGTGTTCGTGCCTCCTACGGGGTCGTTTGGGGGATGGTTTGGGTTTTCACCCTTTAACGGAAAGTTTTTAAGTCTACATGTTATTTTTGCAAATTATCGTCATACTCTCAAACCGGGAGACTCAGGACTACGCGATCAGTTCCTACAAGTTACATTGGTCCTGTGCGAGGTGTCCATGCCTCCTACGGGGTCGTTTGGGGGCTGGTTTGGATTTTCACCCTTTAACGGCTTGTTTTCAAGTCTAAGTGTGATTTTTGCAGATTATCGTCATACTCTCAAACCGGGAGACCCGGGACTACGCGGTAAGTTTCCTATAAGTTCCATCGGTCCCGTGCGAGGTGTTCGTGCCTCCTACGGGGTCGTTTGGGGGCTGGTTTGGATTTTCACCCTTTAACGGCTTATTTTCAAGTCTAAGTGTGATTTTTGCAAATTATCGTCATACTCTCGAATCGGGAGACCCGGGACTACGCAGTCAGTTCCTACAAGTTACATTGGTCCCGTGCGAGGTGTTCGTGCCTCCTACGGGGTCGTTTGGGGGATGGTTTGAGTTTTCACCCTTTAACGACATGTTTTTAACTCTAAGTGTGACTTTTGCAAATTATCGTCATACTCTCAAACCGGGAGACCCGGGACTACGCGATCAGTTCCTACATGTTACATTGGTCCCGTGGGAGGTGTCCGTGCCTCCTACGGGGTCTTTTGGGGGCTGGTTTGGATTTTCACCCTTTAACGACATGATTTTCAGTCTACGTGTGATTTTTGCAAATTATCGTCATAATCTCGAATCGGGAGACCCGGGACTACGCGATCAGTTCCTACAAGTTACATTGGTCCCTTGGGAGGTGTTCGTGCCTCCTACGGGGTCTTTTGGGGGTTGGTTTTGATTTTCACCCTTTAACGGCATGTTTTTAAGTCTACGTGTGATTTTTTCAAATTTTTGTCATAGTCTCGAACCGGGAGACCTGGGACTACGCGGTGAGTTCCTATAAGTTACATTGGTCCCGTGCGAGGTGTTCGTGCCTCCTATGGGGTCGTTTGGGTGCTGGTTTGGGTTTTCACCCTCAAACGACTTGTTTTTAAGCTTAATTTATATATTTTGAAATTATCGTCATATTCTCAAACCGGGAGACCCGGGACTACGCGGTCAGTTCCAACAAGTTACATTGGTCCCGTACGAGGTGTTCGTGCCTCCTACGGGGTCGTTTGGGGGATGGTTTGGGTTTTCATCCTCAAACGGCTCATTTTTATCATTTGTACGCGGTCAGTTCGTACGCGGGACTACCCTAATTATGTGATTTGTTAGGTCTCTATCATCAGTGTTTTATATTTATCACGTTTTACTTTTGATTTAAGTTTGTGAATCTTCTCCGTGATCTAAGAGAAAATCTAATTGTCAAATTCAACCCACCCCACTCCCCACCCATATATGCATATTTGTGCATATATGCATATTATGCATATATGTGCATATATGCACCATATATGCAGATAAATGCATATATGTACATATATGCAAGCATATATGCAGATTTATGCATATATGCTGCATATATGCAATCATATATGCATATACCTGCATATATGCTTGCATATATGCATATATGCAGCATATATGCTTTCATACCTGATGGAGGCAGCGAGGGAGGGAGGCAGCGAGGGAGGGAGGGAGGCAGAGAGGGAGGGGCAGTAGAATTTTCAACCAACTGACCTTTTCGCAAGCTGCAGCGAGTATAGTACAAACATCAGCACAAGTGGTGGTGACAACTCTCTTGATCCTCAATGGGCTGGTGATTCCTTAGAATTCAAATCCACGTATGTACAAGCTCAACCTTTAGACTACTTTTCGCAGTCCACCTCACTTAGCAATTCGAATATGACGTTTGGTTCCGTAAACAGCTTCACTAATAATGTTAATGCCCCAGTGGATTCTTACCCCACCCACTAGCTGGTTTCGAGTATATTTAGTGACAGCGAGTCTATATTGCAGTTCAAGAGAGGAATGGAGGAAGCTAGTAAATTCCTTCCCAGTAAAAATCCATTCATTATAAATTTGGAAAAGTACTCATTACCGGTAGAGTCGAATGAAGGTGCTTATGAGGTTTTAGTCGAGGCGGAGAAGGATGAGGAGAGAGACAACTCACTTAATGGTTCGAGAGGGAAGAAGCATTATCATCGTGAGGATAGTGGTTTACAAGACGAGAGGAGTAGCAAGCAGTCAGTTGTGTATGTGGATGAGGCTGATTTATCGGATATGTTCGATAACGTTCTGCTATTTAATGATGCTAATGGGGAGGCTAGTTGCTGTAATGATGAATGCTCGAGTGAAGTGGGGTCGATCTTGCAGTAGAATGGACAAACACGCACATCTAGTAACAGGAGAACTCGTACTAGAAAACAGGGCAATAAAAGTGAAGTGGTGGATCTGAGTACTCTTTTAGTTAGTTGTGCCCAATCTGTTGCTGCTGATGATCGAAGGAGTGCAACTGAACAATTGAAGCAGATTAGGCAACACTCGTCTCCTTCCGGTGATGCAACTCAGAGGTTGGCCCATATATTTTCTAATGGGCTTGAGGCCCGTTGGACTGGCATTGGGACTGAGATTTACGCAGCCCTAGCTTCCAAGAGGATATCAGCTGCCGAGAAGTTGAAAGCATACCAGGTTTTTCTTTCAGCCTGCCCTTTCAAGAAGATATCGATTTTCTTTGCAAACAAAATGATTCTTGATGCAGCTTTGGAAGCTAAAACTCTTCATATAATTGATTTTGGCATCCAATATGGGTTCCAGTGGCCGATCCTTATCCAGTATCTCTCACAGAGAACAGGTGGGCCACCCAAGCTTCGAATAACCGGGATAGAGCATCCCCAATGCGGGTTTCGGCCAACAGAACGGTTAGAGGAGACTGGGCGTCATAAACATTATCACATTTTCATAAACCAATTACTTTAGTTTAAAACTGGCAGTCATTAATTCATCATCATTTGGGGGATACGTCGACTTCATCGTCATTTGGGGGATACGTCTGGTCGGGGACGAGGTTGCACACATCCACTATTTGATTTATTTAAGCAGTGGACTTTCGCATTGGGTATGACTTTACTTGCTTAGTCTACGAATTTCTCATTACAGTTGGCACTAAAACTTAATCATTACATACATTGTGTTCATTTAGATAAGTCTTTGATTTGAGATCAAAACTTCCATCAATTCATTATTAGTTTTGGGCTACGTTTGTTCGGGACGACGACTACACACAAACACTTTATAATTAATTTTAGCATTGTTCTTTCACATATCTTCGAACTTTCCTTACTTATGCTAGATAGTGCTCATATCATTTGGAAATCAACCTTACTCATTTCATACATTGGGTCGAGTTACATACATCACATTCCGATAATGAATCACACATGGTATAACAACATATATACATTTTCTCAATTACTATTCTGATTACTTGCCCTAATTTTACATGTACACTTGATTGTTAAGTCTACGACACTGTTCTGATTCTTACTCTATAAAGTTTTTGACATTCTCACTTGATTGCTCACGATTCTAATTATTAATTATCTATGTTAATCGATTTCAAGAGGATAAATGTCGTATTCGTCTAACGTCCCTTTTGCTTTTAATGTTGTTTATATCTCCGTAATATAGCTATTTAGAAATAGGTTAAACTGTGGTAATCTACGCTTTAATATTTTATACGGCAAAATCATTATATTGCCTTAATCCAATTCGTCTTTCGCACTCCATTTTCACCTATCCAAGTCAATTGTTTAAACGATTTATTCCTTTCTATCCCTAACGTAATGCGGGTCATTTCCATCTGGGGGATGGTTTGGGTTTTCAACCTTTAACGGCTTGTTTTTAAGTCTAAGCGTTGATTTTTACAAACAATCGTCATACTCTCAAATCGGGAGACCCGGGACTACGCGGTCAGTTCCTACAAGTTACATTGGTCCCGTGCGAGTTGTTCGTGCCTCCTACGGGGTCGTTTGGGGGATGGTTTGGGTTTTCACCCTTTAACGGCTTGTTTTCAAGTCTAAGTGTGATTTTTGCAAACTATCGTCATATTCTCAAATCGAGAGACCCGAGACTACGTGGTCAGTTCCTACAAGTTACATTGGTCTCGTGCGAGGTGTTCGTGCCTCCTACGGGGTCTTTTGGGGGATGGTTTGAATTTGCACCATTTAACGGCTTGTTTTCAACTCGAAGTGTGATTTTTGCAAACTATCGTCATATTCTCAAATCGGGAGACCCGGGACTACGCGTCAGTTCCAACAAGTTACATTGGTCCCGTACGAGGTGTTCGTGCCTCCTACGGGGTCGTTTGGGGGTTGGTGTGGGTTTTCACCCTATAACTGCATGTTTTTAACTCTAAGTGTGATTTTTGCAAATTATCATCATACTCTCAAACCGGGAGACCCGGGACTACGCGATCAGTTCCTAAAAGTTACATTAGTCCCGTGCGAGGTGTTTGTGCCTCCTACGGGGTCGTTTGGTGGCTGGTTTGGGTTTTCACCCTTTAACGGCATGTTTTTAAGTCTAAGTGTTGATTTTTGAAAATTATCATCACACTCTCAAACCGAGAGACCTGGGACTACGCGGTCAGTTCCTACAAGTTACAGATTTGGGTTTTCACCTTTCAACGGCTTGTGTTCAACCCTAATCTACATTACAATTATTAGCCTAATCGAGATATTTTCAAATTTGCATTACAATTATTAGTATTTTCATTTGTCTAAAAAAGTAAGTGATTTTTTTATTTAACATGTATGTTCTCTAATCTTTCTAGCTCTTTTAATTAGATAACTATAACCACAAGATGAATCAATCGAACATAAACATTAAGAAATTTACAAACCTGTAGAATCGGTGTGTCGATTTCAACAAAGCCTACAGACTCTAACGGCACGTCAACAACTTCAAATTCTTCCTCTTTCTAGCTCAGGTCGCAACATACATAGATCCCCCTGTAAGTAAGGGGAAACAAATTATTCATATTGATAAGGCTACTTGTAACACAAATCATTCCATATGAAATTCTTAAACTCTTGAGTAATAACCTGGCTTAAACTCACGAAATTCTTAAATCATTTTGATCATAGCTACATGTAATATACACAATCAATTTACATGTAGCGACTATATTTATGGTACGAAGGTATTATACACATCTTATGTAATATACACATTCATTTTGATCATAGCCATTGATTGTGTAGCCATTGATCGTTATTGATTGTGTAGCCAATCAATGGATAATTTGCAGTGATTAAGAATATGAAATTCACATAATGTAAGGCATGTTCAAGTATATGTAATTGAAAAATAAAATAAACATAAGGAGGTTCACTTGCAACGGGGAAAATATAAGACCAGATATATATCAACAACATAAAAATTCAACTGAAACTTACATCATCAACGGCAATACCAAAATGGCCAAACCCAAATCCAATATCATACTTGTCAACTCCAACACGATACACAACATGCATCATACTTCACTTCCTCACCCAGGATAAAATACATGATTGAGGAGGAGTAGCATGCTGAAGAAATAAAAATATAACACAAGGACGACATGAATTTAAATATAAAATGCATTAAGGTGTTCAAATTTAGAAATATGTCTTGCCACTTAAAAGTTTCAAGATCCATATGTAATACCCCGTATTTTCATGCTATATTAATTTGGGGATTTATTAAATTTAACGTGAATGATTTATTTAATAAAAATCCAGAAATTAATTATGTTATAATTATTAACGTGACGAGAGTTAGTAATTATGGGAAATTTGTTGAATATTACTTATGAGCAAAGTAATATATATTATATTGGTTATATTTAATGTCATGAGTGTATTAAATGACTATTTCGGAAATTTAAGTCGGGACGTGCCCGTGTCACGTCGGGACTAATTTTGTTAAATAAAAATTGAATATTTTATAAGTTGTTCGTATGGTCGTTTTGAGTGCGCCAACGCGTCCGGAAGGGTCGAGATAGTCAGAAAAGTGTACCCGGGGGTTTAGTTTGGGTCTCGGGGCATTCTTAGGCCTAAATAGTACCCCGGGAGGGCATTTTAGTCATTTTACATAATTGGGTAATTAAACCCACGAAATTCAGCAACCTATATCAGCCATTTAGGTTAGCCTTTAGGGTTAGAATATCCAGAAATCAAGTGACGGCCATTGGAGAAGAGAGGAGAGAGCTCTAAGGCAATTCAAGGCCAAAAAGTCACCGGTTTGCACCACCGCGTAGATCGCGAGACAAGGAACGTAGCCATACCAAAATCAGCCGTGAATCAGAATACCAAAAATCCCAGGCAAGTGTTTAACTTGCTATTTTCGTTGGTGCAATCTTCATATTAGTTTAGGAATGATTTGTGATGAAAACTATGTAAGAAAACCCAATTTTTGATAGGAAAATCCATGTAGTATTGATGTATATGTTGATTCTGGAAACCCTTGCCATGTAGAGGTAATAAACCACGAAATTTTGATGATCATAAGAAAGAAATTCTGGAGAAAGATTTGTTAGAAATCTGTTTAAGAAAATCTTAGGGTTCTTGATAATTGGACATAATTTTAGGTTGAAAATCCATGTTTAAATGATGAATATGTACATGCCTTACGTTAGAATCATCTAGTATATTGTTATAATGTTAGTAGTAGAATTCTGGGACGATTAGAACTTGAAAATATGGATTTGGTGTAATTTTAGTGATGAAACCCGTAACTGTATTCTGCAGAATTTTTCCCAGACCTGCTTGATCGATCGATCGAGCCCCAAGCTTCGATCGATCCACCCCTCCTGGCAGACTCCTAATTCCCTCTTTAAATGAGTTAAATTTAAATTGTCGTGAAATAATTCTTGGTCATTCTTGATAAAATGATTTGGGAGACATTGAGGACCAGTAGGGCATATGAATGAATGTTGGGACCTTTAATCTTCAACGAGAATGGTATTTATGGGACATTTACTTTAGGGTTGGTAAACTTATAAATTTAAAGGGTGAGGTGCGTAAGAGAGTTACGTTGGAACCTAATAAAGACACTTACTGAATTTCAGATTTGTGAGGATATAGCCCACGAGTGTTAGGTAATAAGTGAGAAAACCCTTCGAGTTAAGGTTAGGAATGAAACCTTATACGTAATTCTATAAATGTGAAATTAAGGATAAATGGTATAATTATGGGTGACGAGAAGAACCTATATTAATATGATACAGTGGTATATTTATATGATTGTGTGTACATATATTATATACATGTGAAAAACATACCGCGCTACTTGCTATCCTTGAGGTTACCGCGCTGGGACAGTCTTATCTCGATGGGACCTTTATGGGGGATATTGACTTGTACCCTAGAAGATAGATATCCTTGGTATAGGCTATCGAATTGATAGTTCAGACGGTCCTAAGAGACGCGAGTATGTGCCATCCTCTTAGAGACTTGGAATCTATGCTTCGCCTCGATATTGTTTGTGTATGTGTTAATACAGTTCGAGAGTGATTCCGAATTTGTATTCCCCTTGATTTGAGTGGTATGGGGTTTGGATAGTGGAAGTATGCACGCACCATAATTTTTATTCGGGGTGCTGTTATATATATATATTATACGAGTAGTTAATATCTATATGAGATTATGAAATTTGAAACTGCCTACTGGGATTTGATAAGTAGGACATGGTTGTTGACTCCAATTTATAAATACTTGTTTTTAGAAAGTATAATATGTCACTGGAAAACTTTATTGATTTTATAAAGTTAAAATGGATAACTTCGGTTACTGATTGGAACATCCTTTTTAAAATGGAATCGTGAATTGTAAATCTTACGAGTAATCTAAGTTAAGTTAAATCTTTTAGGAAGACTAGTGTGATAGATGTTAAAACAAACCGTGGGGAAAGTTAGTGCGATAGGTGTGCACATTAGAAGAGAGGTGAGATTTTCTCAAGAGAGTGTCGCACTAATATGTTGTTGCATTGGCCTGTATCAATTTAAATACTTGCTAAACGTATTCTAAAATCAAACACACTTTCGGGCTCTGACCCGTTTCTTTTTCTCTCTCTCTTGTATATATATGTATATATTTCAGGTGCCCAGCCACAGGGGCGTCTTGCTTAGGATCCCTTGAGAAGAACGTGATGCAGCTTAGGTGGGAGTTGCAGGTCACTTGCGTAGACGGCTTCTTTTATTGACTCCACTTCTAGCATTCTCATTTATGGGGCACGTGTCGCCCTTTACATTATTTTATTGTTATTGGGACATTTGTATTTCAGTTATTTCCAGTATTGTTCTATGGGATTCATTCAGTATGGATTTGTGATTGTAGTTTTCATATGTTGACATTCGATTGACGAATGTAATATATTATGTGGTTTATTGTGGTGTGATTCTTAATTGTAGAAATGTTGTTTTTAAATAAATAAATCTTTTTCTTTAATTAAAATTTGGTTAGTATGTATGAAAATGGTTTTGACACTTAGCTTAATTATTTAGGGTGTTAAATTGGAAAATCTATTTTTATCGACCGTGATGCTGAGAATGAACCAACTGTTTACCTTGATTTAATTTAATAAAGGAGTGATCGCCCGGTATTTAATTAGGTGGGGTGTCACACCATAAAGATAACAAAACTAAAACAACTTCACTCAAAACATTTAACCCTAAAGCTGCTATGTATCCTTAGTGCCCTAATGCGGGTGCGGGAGCGGATGCGAGTGCGAATGCGAGTGCGCCATTGCGTCAATTTACAAATTACTAAGATTTGAGAGCGGCACCAGTGCGTTTATATAAAATACATATAATTATGTATTTTTAATATATAATTATAGCTGGTGCAGAGACGCTAGACTATTGGAGTGAAAAAACATTTACGTATGTTCAACAGAGACACTAATAAACGCTACGTGTATAACCAATACATCATCAACCTACACGTAGCCTACCATAATAGTAAAACAAAAACCATCCCCACTAAACAACAAAACTGCCCACAGGGAAAAAACACAGTGCGAGACTTACACCCGAATTAGCAACGAACTCTCTAATTCTCGAATTGAGGGCCGGGGCGAAGACCTTACCCAGCGAATTGGGGCACTATGTCTATATCACTACAAAATCATAAAGCAAAATAACTAAACAATTTCAAAATTGCTAACACAGCATATTCATGTCTATTTCCTCAATCGAAATCAAGATTACTATGACTTACCTTAGCCCTCATCTTGGACCAAACTCTTGGTTTCCTTCTCTCTCAGTAGGTCTGGTTGCCGAATTCTCTCCCAAAAGAAGAAAATCAGATGTTGCGATTGAGAGTCCCTCGCTTGGTATTTACATGGCTACGATTTTGGAAAAATCTAATTCGTTTGTGACGTGTGGATGATGGGCTGGGAGGCCCACTCAGCTTTCTTCACTGGAGCGCCTTACCATAGCCGGACGGAGCGGCTGGATGTCGCAGTAGACGGAGCGGCTGGATGCCGCAGTAGACAGAGCGGCTAAAGGTGTAGACTCATCGCAGTAGAGGGGAGAGAGTGTGTAGCCTTAGCCTTGTCGGACGGAGGGGCTGGAGAAGGTAAGCGGGTGAGGGGAGGGAGAGAGTCGGGGGAAGCGGGAGATTGAAAGATGAGAGAGGAAAGAGGAGGGAAAGTAAACATAATAATTTTTTAGGGGCTTTTATATTTTAATTAAGGGTACTCAATTTTGGCACACTTTAAAACAGTGCCAAATTTTGGCACTGTTTTAAAGTGTGCCAGATTGTCATTAAACCGTGCCAGAATCTGGCACGATTTAAAACTGTGCCAGATTTTTAACAGCAGGGTGTGCCAAATTGCTGTTTTTGGTGTAGTGATGTTGGATCTCTATTCGGTTGTGAATTTTTTTCGATGTTTTTGAGGGGATATATTCTCGCATGAACAACGATGGACTACCAGGGTGTTAACCCCTGAATAGTACAAGGAGGAGAACATTCCTTTTTTTTTCCCTTTTCATTGGTTTCCCATGTGAAATGAGTTAAAAATAAAAATAAAATCTTATTAGAATAGTTTTTTCTAAATTATTTTTAATATTTTTTTTTAAAATTATTTTTAACTCATTTAGTTCCTCATACACCAATTTTCCCAATATTCTCTTATTTTTAAAGTTATGCGCCAACGACACCCCTTATTTTTAAACTTTTTTTTTTTAATTTTACAGCATTTAAAAAAACTTTTGTATTTCTTAAAATAGTTTAAAGGTTCGCGTTAAAAAAACTATATTAATAAGAAGTTTTTTCAAAAATTATTTTTAACTCATTTAGTCTCTCAAACACCTATTTACCCAATATTCTCTTATTTCTAAAAGTCCGCGCTAGCGGCATTCCTTATTTTTTTTTTTAATTTTACAACATTTAAAACAATTTTTGTGTTTCTTAAAATTGTTTAAAGGTCCGCGCTAGCGGCACACATTGAATGTTTTTATGTGTTGAAGGATTTTTTGGAACAAAATAAAAAGGCTTGGACTAAACATGTATTAAAAAATATTTGAGGGACTATTTGGTATATGACCCTTATTTAAAATAATAATTATTTAACCAATATTGTCTTATTTTTAAAGATCCATGCTAGATGTATACATTGAGTGTAATAAAAAAAATTATTATTTATATATTAAACTAAATTTTTATTTTTTAAAAACGTTTTTTTCATAAAAATATAATTTTTTTTATATTAAAAGAGTATTTTCTAACAATTTTTTTTATTTAAAAAAAACATTATTTTCTAATAAATTTTTTTTTTAATAAAAAAGTCAAATAACTCTCTTAAAAACTATGTCATTTTTTCTCAAAAAAACACACACCCCACTTAATCAAATGTTTACCCAATGAGAGAGAGGAGAAAGGGCTCCCTGTACTACCCTGGTGTTAACACCTGAGTAATGTAGCACTACTCTATCATTGGTTTTTAAGTGAAGTAGCTAAACCTTTTAAATCGGGGCTTTATAAATTTAGGCCCTATTGTAATATGTATTCTGAAAATAGGAGAACAAACGTTTCATTTATAATTTAGTCCTTATTTTTTTTTAATATGTCGCTTGCGTGGACCCGCATTCATAAAACGTCAATCAATCACAACATGCCATGTCAATCGATAATTTGAAAACACGGACTAAAAATGGAAATCAAATATTTGTTGTCTTATATCCATAATTGATATTATTTTTGGGTTTTGAAAACAATCATGTTGTGCATCTAGAAGCTTTACTATAGTCATTTGTTTGAATTTTAAATCCATAGACTACTTGATTCCTTAAACAATACAAGAAACTTTTAACAGTTAGTTCAAGAGTGGGTGAGGTTTTTTATCCCCTTCCCCTGTTGTACGCTTCATTCAATGGAAGAATATTAATTTAATTATTTATTAAATTTGCAGTTAGTGTGTCAGATGTTTTTAGATCACAAATAATCCAATTTCTTTTTTTTTATTATTATTAAATTCATATATTGATGTCGTATGTTTTACGTGTTTGGCAATTCCTCGAGTTTAAGTTCGTTTTTACCGTATAGCCCGTGCATCGCGTGGGTTTCCAACTAGTTCCTAAAATTGTAGGGGACAAATGGACTAAACTTGAAAAATATATCTAAGATGTACAAATTTTGGATTTTTTTTTTTGGAGTTTTCTTGACTTTATTACTTTCATAATTACCTCTTTTGAGTTTGGTTCCTGTTATAACATAAATATGTTGGCCTCAAATGATCATTTGTAGAGACAAATCAGTGTCTCTTATGAACAGAAAAGGAGGCCGACTTAGGACACATTTTGGTGACCCATTCTGACCTTCCAAGACAATCTGGTCGGTCACAAAATGACAGGTAGTAAGCTAAGCCCTCCTAGCTCAGAGACAACTATCGATATTAATTGACACAGTGCACAGGTGGATTTCTACTAATGGGATGACGTCAGTAACACTTAATAGACAAGCGTGAGGAAGTTTTATTATTCTCCCATTATTGATGGGATACAGGGACCCATCACTCTTTTCCATAGTCATGTAGAAATGTGTACTTGCCTAATCTGTAAAGGCAGGTCACCTATCCCCTAACATTCTTTTTGTCTCTACTACGTTCTCTCTTTCTCTCTCTTTAGGCCCACACATGCCAAGCATAAGCAAGACACATCTTCTTCCTGTTGGGGATTGATTCATTGATCGATAGAGAGACTTTTACTATTGTTATGCTATCATTTTCTAGAGAGAGAAATAAGCTTGTAATCATCCCCTCATCCATAGCTATTGCCCATTAAATCTAATACAAACAAGTGGACGTAGGCATCACATTGGTCCGAACAACGTAAACCTAGTTTTTAACTATTTTCTCTCATCTTCTCTGTATTATTTTTACTCTAGACCAGCATTTTTGTGGTTAATTTCTCTTTATCTATTGCGAATCTAAGATTAATGTATTTAGCTAAGACATAAATGCATACACTAATTTTAGACATTAATAGTTCCTTCCACTAATTTTTATTAACATTCGCACATGTTTCCTCACTATATCTGGAAATTTCGTCGTAAAAATTGATCCATAATGATATTTAACGATGAAAACAGTATTAAAGTAAAATAAAATGGTGAAAGATACCAACCTCAAAACAGATTAATTTTGGGCATATTAAAATTTAAAAAAAAAAAAACTATTTTTTAACGCTAATGTGAATTTTCAGAAATTATATTTGAAACTTCATAACCTTTTAGTCATATATCAATTTTAATTTGCTAGTAGTTAAAAAATAATCCTTCATATATCCATTTTTTTCTTAATCGTGACTAATAAAATTAATCAACCTGAACCATTCAGTTAATACCATACAAATTCATATAGTCCAGCTCAATTAATATTGAACTTCATGTTCTTTATTATATGAAACAGAAAATAGTTTACTTGTTCAAAAATCTATTGGAAATTAGACCGGGAAAATTAGATAAGACATGCACTAGGTCATTTTCTTTAATATTATTTTGCGCCTCCATGGAAAAAACCAATGTAGAAGAGTGGTGATAATCCCCGGGATACAACATCCTAACACGTAGTTTTTTACTCTCTTTCCGGCTTCTGCATAATACAAGCTTGGAGAAGAATGAGACTACAATCCCAATTTATAATGTTTTAACTCACTATGATATTTTTATCCACAATCTTAATGTTGTGGGAAATATGGGAGGAAAATAGGGACAGTTAAAGAAATGTCTAAGAAAAAATCTGAATTAGTTTTGGAGAGCAAGTCAACCGGAAAAGAATGTGACTGAGTTTGAAATGACTAAGAAATCTCATGTTATCACTTGTATTGAGACACTTGGAATTATTTTGGCATATGTTGTGGATTGAGTTAGATTATATGAGCTTTTTGCGTGGGCTACAACATAAGATTTTGGTTTTTACGACCTAGTCCCTTTACTAGATACTTTGGACAATGTAATCGGGTCAAACAAATTTTAAACGATTAGGTCCATATAAAAACTGTTTTCATTCATTTCATTCATTTTGTTATCATTGACCTAATCAGTGATTGGCAGCTCCCCCAATAACTTACGATCTTCTTTCTTCTTTCCACTTCTCTTCAACTAGATTCGTTCTCTCCAAAAAAGAAGATACCTCTATCATAATTTGATCATTTGTAAGTTTATACTTGTTATCAATAATTATTTTCCATGTCGATCAATTATAATAGGTGTATGTATTTGGTTTCAATTCAATTAAATCATTGTAATTGTGTAATGCATGTGATGGAGTAAATTCGATATTAAATGACTTGATTGTTTATTTTGATAATTTGTTTTGTAAATTTATATTAATATATTTTGATTGTGTGTTGTATGTATTTGGTTTCGACTCATTGAAATCATTGTAATTGTGTAATGCGAATGTTGCGTTAACTTCAATATTGACTGTATTTGATTTTGATTCAATCAAATCACCGTAATTATGTAATGCATGTAATAGAATAAATTTGTAACATTTAGTGAATGATTTGATTATTTGTTTTGATAATGTGTTTTGTAGATTTATATGAATATGCTTTGACTGTGTGTTGTATGAATTTGATTTTGATTCAATGAAATCATTGTGATTGTTTAATGTATATGCTGGAATAACCTCAATATTGATTGAATGATTTGATCGTGTATTTTGATAATTTTTTTTGATAATTTCATATGAATATGTTTTGAATATGTGTTTTGATGTTTAAACATAAATAATCAAAACAATGTGCTAACAGGTTGTGAATGTAAATGTGCTAACCTAAATATGTGTTTTAATGTTTTGAGGTTTAAACATTATTTACAGTGTTGTGTCATAATACTCAAAGTACACTCATATGTATCTAGCTCACAAGAAAATTTCAGTAGGTAATGTACGCTCTATTGTTTATGTTTTGAATGTATTTTGGCAATATGTTAATGTGCATTTACTTGTTACTTAGTTTCATGACTTAATAGACTTATCATGTTATGATTAGACATGTGTTTATGGGTTTGCGCCAGCGACATTAATCAATCTTGAGCTTGGATAAAAGTACACAAATATGTATCTAGCTGACAAGGAAATTGCGATAAAGTATACGCATAAAAATATAAAGTACACATGAAATTGTACTGTTTTATTCTCTATCATTTTTGTTTTGAATGTATTTTGATAATATGTTAATGTGCATTTAATTTGTTGCTTAGTTTCATTACTTAATAGGTTGATCGTGTTATGATTGGGCATGTGTTTGTGGGCCCGCTCCGGCAATATTAACCGATGTTGAGCTTGGACAAAAGTAGATGCATATGTATCTAGGTCACAAAAAATTACAGTAAAGTACACGCATAAAGATATAAAGTACATGTGAAATTATACTGCTTTATATTCTATTGTCTTCGTTTTGACTGAATTTTGGCAATATGTTAATGTGCATTTACTTGTTGCTTATTTCATAACTTAATAAACTTATCATGTTATGATTGGGCATGTGTTCGTTGGTTCGTGGCAGCGGAACCAGTCTTGAGCTTGGACAAAAGTACATGAATTTGTATCTATCTCACAAGGAAATTGCATTAAATTACACGCATAAAGATATAAAGTACACGTGAAATTGTATTGCTCTATTCTCTATTGTCTTTATTTTGAATGTATTTGGCAATATGTTAATGTGCATTTACTTTTCTACTTAGTTTCATTACTTAATAGACTTATTATGTTATGATTGGGCATGTGTTTATGGATCCGCGCTAGTAGCATTGACTAATCTTGAGCTTTAGCAAAAGCATATTTAATTTTTTGTTTAATGCAGGTCATAATGGAAAGTTGTAGGATTGTGAGGTGCTAGTATTTGAATAATATGGCTTTAATAGAAATATATGAATATAGCTTATTAGAATTCATATGCAATGAGTTGTGTACCAGGTTTATGGATTTATAAATTTGGAACTTTTTCATTGAAGTACTCATTTAGAGATGAAAGTCGGCTTATATTAGTTTGTGACAAAGATGTTCATTGTATATTGCGATCACAAGTTATTGTCAAAGATAATTTCATTTGGATATATGTCTTTTATTCACCCGATTTGCCCACTAATACAATTAAAGAAAGAGTTGAACGCGGTTATAGAATTCGTGAATGGGTTGATCGCACTTATATAAGTTTCGAGAGGGTTGAATGCAGTGGTAAAAGTATAGAAAGAATAGACTGTATATCATCAACCAATGCTATTGATATCAGTGGTGGTGCTGAAAATGATATTTATATTAGAGGTGTGGAGACGAGTACATCAAAGGTTTATCTCTCCAATGATTGAAAAAAATATATTAGTCAAGAAGATCTGTGTTTTTAAGGAGGCTTGGTGGCGTTTTGATATATATTGCAAAAGTATGCTATTGAGGTTAGCTTCAAGAATATATATTTGAAGAATGATAAAATTTAAGTGACAACAGAGTGCTCTAAAAGAAGTACTGAGAATTGGATGTGGCGAGCTCATGCTTCATTATTGATAGTAAATGGTTTATTTTATATAAGAAGTCTGAATAATGAGCATACTTGTAGGGGTGTCTATCGTAGTCCGTCGAGCAAAATGATGATCTCGAAGTTGGTTTCGACATTGCTTGTTGATGAGCTTAGGGATAAACCATTACTGAGGCCAATTGATGCAGTTAGAGATATGAATAAAAACTACGGTCATGATATAAGTTATCATCGTACATAGCATGGGAAAGAGATAGTTGTTGCTGAGTTACATGGTGATGAGAAGGTTTCTTATGCCTTAATCTATGATTATAGGGAACTTCTCTTGCAATATAATCCTGGATCGCATTGCATTCTTGATCTGGAACCGGAGACTAATTTATTCAAGATATATTTATAACGTTTGCATGATCCATTGATGGATTTCGGTACTGTAGGGCTATTTTATTTCTTGATGGTGCCATTTTGAAAAGCTGCTATCGTGGAACAATTTTGTTAGCAACTGCAAGGAATGGGAACAAGTGAAAATGTAAAGTATTCAAGTTTACTTTACAATATTATGCCTTTAATTTGATATTTTTCATTTACTTTTGGGACAAAATACAAAGTACACGCATAATATTACAAAGTACATGTGAACATTTACATGTACTTTCTAGTGTTTGGGTGTACTTTGAGTTTCTGTGTTTATTAATTGCAAATAACACAAAGTAAACGCATAGCATTATAAAGTACAAGTGAACTTCTATTTATATTTTACATATACATATACTTTGTAATGCTATGCGTGCACACAGAGTACACGCATAGCATTACAAAGTACACGTGAACTTCTGTTTACATTTTACGTGTACTTTATAGTTTTATGCATGTATTTTGAGATTCTTTATTTTTTATGTGCAAAAGAAGAAAAGTGAACGCATAACATAACAAAGTACACGTAAAATATAAACATACTTTCACGTTATGCGTGTACTTAATGTTATTTGTTTTTTATGGAAAAATACATCGAAGTACACGAACAAAATTACAAAGTACACGCATAATATGCTTGTACTTTTTATAGTTCAATCCACAAAAATTCAAACAATCTGCATGTACACTTGTTAAAATATATTTATTCTTTTATATATCTTAAATATTGAATGGTCCATGGCAGTGACACAAATTTTTTAGCACATCTTACAATCTGCATGTAATAATGTTAAAATATATTTAGTCTTTCGTATAGCTTCATGTTTTATGGTCCGCGCCAACGGCACCTTTATTAGAGTACATAGTTTATTTGTTCTTGATATATTTCATTATATGTTCAAGTCTTTATCCTCTTGCATATGATGTTGTTGATTCAGAGACGGAGGATAACTGGATGTGGTTTCTCATTAATTTGCAAGATGCATTAGCTTATCAAGATCGAAACATAACATTCATATCCGATCGGAACAATGGTCTTATTAAACTTGTTTCTAAGGTCTTCCCGATGTCATTGCATTCCTACTATATACATCATTTACAAGGAAATATAAATAAAAGAATATGGGGGAATTCACAACATTAAAAACAGGAATCTGGCACGGTTTTGAACTGTGCCAGAATCAGGTGTTCTAAAATGGTAATTTTTTTCTGGAACGGTTTAAAAGTGTCATATTTGACCAAACAGGAACACTTCTAGCACACTTTTAAACCGTGCCAGAATTTGATATTTCTGGCACACTTTTGGCACAGTTTTGAACTGTGCCAGATTGAGAAAATTTTGATAAACTTTTGGCATAGTTCAAAACCGTGCCAAAATTTGATACACTTTTGGCACGGTTTTGAACTGTGCCAAATTTTTGGATAAAAGAAAAAAAAATTAAAAATAAGAAAATTCATAAATTGTAAATCTTGCACGTTGTCGATAAACTTATGTACATACAAACTTTAAAATATTACAAGTCTTTAGTAGTTCACGGACAAAAAAAAAATTGGGCAGAGTTTCCTCTATTTTCTGGACATTCTAAAACCTGCTAATATAAAACCTACGTAACATAAAGCCCGCACGGCCACAAAATATAACAATAAACTTACAAAAGCCCGCACGGGCATAAAATTTAACAATAAAACTACAAAAGTCCGCACGACCATAACACAAAAAATAGAATCATGTATAAACCTCTTGTTGTAAACCATTGAGTTCTTCGTGTATTGCACAAGAGTAAATGCTAACGATAAGATGTTATCCTGCAAAAAAAAATAGGATACAAAAAAGATACGATATTAGTAATTAAGTAATTTATAAAAAAAGCTTACTCAAGCTAAAAAATTACATATAGGAGTTGCAATTATTATTATATTCTAAAATTGAAAATGTTACGCAAGTTATGACTACCTAATCTGTTCCTACGAGTTACATTGGTTTCGTGTGAGGTGTTAGTGCTTCTTACGGGATTGTTTGGGGGTTGGTTTGGATTTTCAACCTTCAACGGCTTATTTCTAAGCCTAATCCATATATTATCAAATTATTATCATATTCTCAAACCGAGAGGCCCGTGACTACGCGGTCAGTTCGTACAAGTTACATTGGTCCCGTACGAGGTGTTCGTGCCTCTTACGGGGCCGTTTAGGGGATAGTTTGGGTTTTTACCCTCAAACAGCTTTGTTTTCAAGCTTAATCTACATATTTTGAAATTATCGTCATATTCTCAAATCGGGAGACCCGCAACTATGCGATCAGTTCAAACAAGTTACATTGGTCACATGCGAGGTGTTCGTGCCTCTTACGGGGACGTTTGGGGACTGGTTTGGGTTTTCACCCTTTAAGGGATTTTTTTAATCTTAATTGATATATTTTCAAATTATCATCATATTCTCAAACTGGGAGACCCGTGACTACGTGATCAGTTAGTACAAGTTACATTGGTCATGTGCGAGGTGTTCGTGCGTCTTACGGGATGGTTTGGGGGATGGTTTGGGTTTTCACCCTTCAACGTCTTATTTCTAAGACTAATCCATACATTATAAAATTATCTTCATATTCTCACATCGAGAGATTCGTGACTATTCGGTCAATTCGTACAAGTTACATTGGTCCCGTGCGAGGTGTTCGGGTCTCTTACGAGGCCGTTTGGGGTCTGGTTTGGGTTTTCACCCTCAAACGGCTTGTTTTCAAGCCTAATCTACATATTTTGAAATTATTGTCATATTCTGAAATTGGGAGAGTTGCGACTACATGATCAATTTGTACAAGTTACATTGGTCCCATGCGAGGTGTCCGTGCCTTTTACGGGGACATTTAGGGGCTGGTTTGGGGTTTCACCCTCAAACGGTTTGCTTTCAATCCAAATCTTCATATTTTAAAATTATCATCATATTCTCAAACTAGGAGACCCGCGACTACACAGTCAGTTCGTATAAGTTACATTGGTCCCGTACGAGGTGTTCGTGCCTCTTACGGGGTCGTTTGGGGGCTGGTTTGGATTTTCACTCTCAAACGGCTTGTTTTCAAGCTTAATCTACATATTTTGAAATTATTGTCATATTCTCAAACTGGGAGACCCGCGACTACCTGGTCAGTTCATACAAGTTACAATAGTCAGGTGCGAGGTGTTCGTGCCTCTTACGGGGCCGTCTAGGGGCTGGTTTGGGTTTTCACCCTCAAACGGCTTATTTTCAAGCCTAATCTACATATTTTGAAATTATCATCATATTCTCAAATCAGGAGACCCACGACTACGCGATCAGTTCTTACAAGTTACATTGGTCCCGTGCGAGGTGTTCGTGCCTCTTACGGGTTCGTTTAGGGGCTGGTTTGGGTTTTCACCCTTTAAGGGATTTTTTAAGCTTAATCGATATATTTTAAAATTATCCTCATATTTTCAAACCAGGAGACCCGTGACTACGCGGTCAGTTCGTACAAGCTACATTGGTCCCGTGCGAGGTGTTCATGCCTCTTACGGGGCCGTTTGGGGGTTGGTTTGGATTTTCACCCTCAAACGGCTTATTTTCAATCCTAATCTACATTTTTTAAAATTATCATCATTATCTCAAACCAGGAGGCCCCCGACTATGTGGTCAGTTAGTATAAGTTACATTGGTCCCCTGCGAGGTGTTCGTGCCTCTTACGTGGCCGTTTGGGGTCTGGTTTGGGTTTTCACCCTCAAACGGCTTATTTTTAAGCCTAATCTATATATTTTGAAATTATCGCCATTATCTCAAATCGGGAGGCCCGCGACTACGCGGTCAATTCGTACAAGTAACGTTGGTCCCGTGCGAGGTGTTCGTGCCTCTTACGGGGTTGTTTGGGGGCTGGTTTGGGGTTTCACCCTCAAATGGCTTTTTATAAGCCTAATCTACATATTTTGAAATTATTGTCATATTCTCAAATTAGGAGACCTGGGACTACGCGGTCGGTTCGTACAAGTTACATTTGTCCCGTGCGAGGTGTTCGTACCTCTTACGGGGCCATTTGGGGGCTAGTTTAGGTTTTCACCCTTAAACGACTTGTTTTCAAGCCTAATCTACATATTTTGAAATTATTATCATATTCTCAAATCGGGAGACCCGCGATTACGTGGTCAGTTCGTATAAGTTACATTGGTCCCCTGCAAGGTGTTCGTGCCTCTTACAAGGCCGTTTGGGGGCTTGTTTGGGTTTTCACCTTCAAGCGACTTATTTTCAAGCCTAATCTACATATTTTGAAATTATTATCATTATCTCAAATCGAGAGGCCCACGACAACGCGGTTAGTTCGTATAATTTACATTGGTCCCATGCGAGGTGTTCGTGCCTTTTACGGGGCCGTTTGGGGTCTGGTTTGGGTTTTCACCCTCAAACGGCTTTTTTTCAAGCCTAATCTATATATTTTGAAATTATCGTCGTTATCTCAAATCGGGAGGCCCGCGACTACGCGGTCCATTCGTACAAGTTACATTGGTCCCGTGCGAGGTGTTCGTGCCTTTTACAGGGCCATTTAGGGGCTGGTTTTGGTTTTCACCCTCAAACGACTTGGTTTTCACCCTAGTTGTGTGATTTGATAGGTTTCTATCATCAGCATTTGTTATTTATTATGTTTTAATTTTGATTTAAGTTTATGAATCTATAAATTTGTTTATAGATTTGAATGTGTGTTTTTAAGTTTGGTGTTCATTAGTGACAACTTATATGATCCACGGATAGGTCCCGGGCATGGCCCCCTCCAAGATTTGATTCTGGTTTCATCCCTGAATCCTGTTATGTATTGTCATATATAATAATTATATATAACTGTTACATATAACAATTGTTATATAGTTGACGCGACTCAGAAAGTGTCTCTAATGTGCGTTCACTCTAGGCTCAAATGCAAGCCTGTCGCATTAGTAATAAACCCGGTAAGTCGGGATCGTATCCACAGGGAAATAGGACAATGAAATTATGACGACGTTGGATAGACAAGGAAATCCTAACTCTGACTCTAAGGGGAAAGAAAAATGATTTGGTTTGTGGAATGATTACACTAGATGCAATTATGAAATTATGAAAGAGAATTACCTAAAATACGGATGAAAACTGATTAAAAACTTTAAACTATATGATGAGAAAAACAGGACGGGAACACAATCCCCAACCCTAGTGTATTGATGATATAAAACTAATTATAAATTTAAATGATTAATTAGACCCAGAATTTAGTACTCCCAAGCATTACGTACATGAGGTTCAAGCCCGCATCATACTTAATCTGAGGACGAGTAAATCGGTATTTCACTAGTTACACTCGAATTGTACTCTAAAGCATCCCGATTACTCGAAAGAAAACGAGATCTAAAGATCTACAATTGTCATATTTCTATGTAATACGGTTATAATCAAACCTTTAAATTTAGAGGATTAATTTTATGTACATATAACTATCACATCAGGTTGGGTTCATGAATCCCGACCTTGAAAATCTAGCCGGACATATGAAAATTTGAAAACAACATGATATGAAGGAATGCAAATATTTTTATTGAGTAATGAGGATGAATAAAGATGAAATTATAAGTGGACAAACAACTAGAACTAAGATTGAAACAGAAATTGGAATACTGGTACTTGAATTGCAACTTGAAAATAACTAGGGTTTGTTGTTCTTCTCCTTCTAAATGAATTACAAAGCTTCCTTCAGGAATTAGAAGCCCCCCCCTCCCCCCCACGTTTGGGAAGAGTTTACTATTTATTAACTACGAAAAACCAGAGTTTGAACCAACTAGGACTCTATTTTTACAAGTGGATAAATATGAAAATTCGATAACAGAACCGATCCGGGTAACTGGTTCGGTTCGGTTCCATCTTTTTGTATCCTTTACAGAAAACTCTTCGAACACGGGATCGGTTCGTTATTTGCCAGCTTCGGTTCGGTTCCATCTTTTCGTCCCTTCACAGGAAGTTCATCCAAGGTGGATTCGGTTCATTTTTCCTTTAATTCATTTCGGTTCATTTTTCCTTCCCTTATAGAAACTTTGCCCATGAGGGATTCGCTTCGTTATTTCTCCCTAGGGTTCGGTTCCCTTCTATCAGTCTTCGCAGAAACCTTGCTTTCTTGTGTTTCCTTATAGCTTTTGGTATGGAACTTGGTTTATATACCGAACACCTGAAAAATAGATGACGAACACACGAAACTCGACGTACTCATTAGAAACTTGCCATTATCAAAGAAATGATATAATCCACTTGAATTACATTGCGCGCAGCGATAAAACTTTCTAAATTACGGGGATAAATGGGAATAATTTATGCCTAATCAATAACAGTTGTTATATATAACAGTTATATATAACAACTATTGTATATAACTATAATATATAATAATTATATATAAACTTTTTGCTGAAACATTTACTAAAGAAGACAAATACATTTTGTATACCACCTAGGATAGATCAGCCAAAAACCTTCAAGTTCAAAACTTAGCATACTAATAACTAAATTAATTAACTAATCTATTTAACCTTCAAGTTTAAGATTGAAGGCCAATAATTAATTAACTAATAAAAAAACTAATTAACTTATATATTGAAAAAAATTAACAACTAAAAATTTCAGCATGCTGATTAGATCTATTGAAAAAAGTAACTAATATTGGAAAAAACATACTCAAAGGTGCTACCACTGCATTGCTTCGAGGATGAAAAGAGGGCTGCGTGATGCCGCTGCACTGCTCTAGCAGGGGGCTGCGTTTGCGTGTGAGGGAGAGAAGAGAGGACAGGGGCTGCCGCTGCTCTGCTTCGGCACGGGGCTGAAAGCTGCTCTGCTTGGGCATGTGATACCACTACTTTGCTTCGATGCCATCTGTGAAAACTCTTATAGTTCTAGTTCCTGAAAGCACCCAAATGCAAGGATTAACCACGCAACTCAAATGGTGATCATGTCTTCCAAAGACCATTGTATGTTCGCTTGACTGTGACTTCACTTTAATTTCATTCCACAATATATGATTCGCCATTCTTACTTGTCCCAGCTAAAAATAGCCTACAATTAAGGAAGATGATAAGAACAAAATAATTCATTTGACCATTTAGGTGATAAAAGGGAAACTAAGATCTATATCAAATAGTAAACAATGTATTATACCTTGATCCATCAGCACTATAGACCATTATAGTACAAAAATATCCCCGTTCATCATAATCAACTCTTGAATCCATATTATCATATAGCCACGTCTTAATCTTCCCATCTATTGTCATTGAAAAGATAAACTGATAGAGAACGCATGAACCTTTTTAGAAGGCAAAACAAATATACCAGATTGAAATTTCTTTTAAAAGCAAGTGTTTAGCAAACAAATACCTGAATGTTTTTCTTATAATGTGGGCATACAGAATAAATAGTTACCTTATGATCCTCAAATGTGTACTGCTTAGAAACGTTGACAGCATCCCAGACCTTAATAGACTTGTCTTCTCCACAAGTTATGATGTTTTATAGTTGTTTGTTCGGTAAAAGAAAGCAAGAACACTAAAACTACCAACATGAGCATCAATATGAAAGTATTCATAAAAGAAAGTTAAATACCATTATCGTTACCATTATTCGAATGGAAATACAAGGTCCACATTTATGGTAAACAAAATCAACTGGAGATAAAAATTACATTATTGATAGAAGTTCATTATATATTACAAACCTCGAATAAACTTCCCTTGTTTTGGTTAGTTGTGGAACGAGTGGAGCACAACAGTTGACCAGAGTTTCATCCAATAGCTCTGTTAATTACTCTTCAACGTACAAGTGATTGGGATATGATTTCGTAGTGAGCATATGGAATTGCGTATTTCCCTAACTCTAATAACAAGTTGGAAGAGGAGAATTGATTTAGTCCTTTACATTTGAAATTGGAATTAATATTGAATATTTGAAGGATTATTACTTTCTCTACTGAAACAGTCTATGGTAAGCCATTATAAGTTCTATTTTGTTTACTATTTTCTTGTTTTAATTTGGTATCTCACTTAAATTATGAAAACTTGTTAGTTTACCTGAGACCTGACCTTGGTTAAATTCTTTGATAGTAGATATCTGTTTTATTCACACTCTAACTCGAGACCTAACCATAGATATCTAATATCTTCATCACTATTAGAACTCTAGGTTCTTTGATTTGATTCATAACATTAGAAATGTCTGACCCAAAATCTGGCCGTAGAAGCAAGGTCTGCTACTTCTTTGATTTGATTAAAAAGATTAAAAATGGAATGAGAGGATGTCACTCTAGGTTCTTATCCTAATTTTATCTAATTTCATAATGAGTTAGTTTAAATCTATGATCTTCACTGGGAGTACAGGTTCAAATGAAATTAAATGAATCAGATAAGTAGTAAATGCTTTAGAGGATAACACTAGTTCTGTTACTGGAGAAATTATCTACTCTTCTTCTATCTTTGGTAATTTTCATTCAAAGTCGTATTTGATTATGTCAGAATTAAAAATCCTACCTCTATTAACTGGAAGTTTATTTGGAACAGGAACTGATAACTTGGGAGATTTTTCTATGGGCCTATTCAGTTTTTTTTACTGTGGACCGGTTCAAAATGCTTCCTCTATCAACTGCTTTTGATTAAATCTAAAGTAGATTTTTCCTTCTGGGAGGATGGGGTCGGATGATACATTCAATTCCTCACCCGAATTTTCTTTGTACAGTTGTCACAACTTATAAACAACAATATTCAATAAAGTAATTATGAATTATCACACCAGTTGCAATTGCATTCCCACAGCCAAAATATGACAATTTTTTTCACAGGTCAGGGCCCGAATTAGCGATATTGTTATAATCAATACTATTTTAACGAGGATGTATCTGATGTGTTTGACTATAAGAAATTGTAGATTTATACACTTAAAAAATGTCTCAAACTTGGTAAAGTCACTGAATCCCTAAATCTCAAGATTACCCCGAACACTCAAATTTTTCAAAGTGTAAAAAAATAAAGCTATCAATGTAAACTTTTGATACAGATAAGACTAAGATGACTGCAATGAATGTTGACTTGCGTAGAATATCTTAAGCAAACCAATGATAACTTGTCAAAATCTTTTCAAACTATGCAGGTCTTTGATAAACAAGCGGACCAGTTGAGTAAATTGTTGAGTCTGACTTAGGCATGAATGGATAAAAGAGGTCTATGATTTTTTGGAACAAACACAAGTAAATACTCTATTTCACAAAGAATAAATTTTTTTAATGCCCCATTGTGCCTAAGGAAATTGCACCCAATTGTTTTACTCCACGGGTCAAGTCAATACCAAAACCAAGATTTAAATGTATGTTCAATACTGCTATGGTTATGATGTGTCTGACTATGGTTGTGATTAGTAAAGTGTAAGTTAAATAAAGTGCCTGAGGATAATGATTCCAATAAAGTACCTATATTCAAATTTTGGAGACAAAAACAAACACACCCAAGACAAATGTTGGTAAAGATAAACAAACAAACCTTGATAGATCAGAGCATAAGAAGGACCTGAGACTACAAAAAATAGTATCTCACGGAAAGCTCAATGCACTGTTCTTACTGAGCTACCATAAATCGCATTATTAACATCGATTGCCTCGGAAGACCTACAAGAAATAGTAAACACATAAATAGATGGATGAGATAAGTTACATATGTATTATTTTCCCGGTATTTCTGATTATGATCTAAGGTTATGAGTATTTATTGTCCTTCCAAACTTTATGTTTACACTATATTATGTTTACAAATATATATTGATACTAAAATCATTGTTAACCACCAACTAACAAAAAAAATATAATAAAGAAAATTTGGATATAGATCTTGTTACCTGTTAGAAAACTAAATCGAAATTTCATGTTACAAACTCCTGTTACCTATTCCAAAAAATAATGACAAAACTAAGTTACCCATTCCAAGAAATAATAACAAAATTAAATCAAAATTTCATGTTACATGTTCCAAGTTCCTACCTTCGGACCTACTCTAAGTTACCTCTTACATATCATAATATACTGCACCAATGCAAACAGAGAAGGACTGATTAGAGTTTCAACTTGAAAATCGACGAAGAATTCACAGTTAAGTTTAACTTCTACAACCCAAAAATTGTCATTCACAATAACAAATGTACACATGCTAACATAAAAACTGAACATATAATGAAACCTTACAAATGAACTTCTCCCTCAACCATAGATCTGTAACTAACATTAAAAACATTAATAGACACTAAGTGAAAATTGCAATTGACTTACAATTAATTGGTGTACATCTCCCTATCATATAAAACATAAACTTTGCTAAAAAAAATCATTACAGTCTAATTTAAATAAACACTACATAGAATATGAATTCAAACCATCATGATTTAGTAGAAATAATGATTGTGTATGCAAACCTTCACGATTTATCACACTTAAAGTAGAAACATCGAACCATAAACTTATTAGGTTAAATAAATTATGTAAATGTAGGTGGCGTTTCTTCATCGCTGACAGTTTTTCACAGAATGTAAAATGTATTTTTAAGTGTTGCTTCCAAGTTCCCATGGTGTAAACATGTTGCAACAACATTCAAGTATACATGTCGCAAGTTCATAAAAACACAAATCCAAATTTCAAAAGACCCTAAAAGTGAACTATCTTTATAACTCAAAAAAGCATACGGGAACATAAAAATGAAACCACAAAAGAGAGAACCCAAAAATGCAAGTCTAATCCAGTATGCCCGAAAACTGCAAAAGCAAAGATAGAAAGGAGAAAATTTATACCTTTGAGAACCCACTTCAAATCAAACAAAACCCAATTCAAGATTACTCCTCATCACCTATTTTGTTCGATTTCAGAGATGGAGAAGATGGTGGCGTTTCGATGATGGAGGTTCGTGGATGAGGCATTGATGGTGGAGGCGCCAATTAGTGTGTATGTGGATGGTGGAGGCACACAAAAAGAAGAGAGGGGTGAACGGGGGTGAGCGGGAAGAAAGAGCGCGTGAGTATAGTGCTTTTTTTAGGGTGCTTTATATTTTAGTCAAGTGTACTTAATTTTGGCACACTTTAAAACAGTGCCAAATTTTGTCACTGTTTTAAAGTGTGCCAGATTGTCATTAAACCATGCCAGAATTTGGCACAGTTTTAAACTGTGCTATATTTTCAATATCATGGTGTGCCAAATTGTTGTTTTTAGTGTAACGATTTTTGGAACTTACAAAAAAAGATTGTGAAAGATTTCATGCATTGTGCATATGTTATAATAGTTGAGGAATTTCAAAAGAACATTGATGCCCTGATGAAGGAAGGTGGAGCTAGTGCTGCTAATTTCCTTGTTAATTTGCCTCCGAAGAATTGGTCGTGTGCATATTTCACCGACAAACGTTATAGTGAAATGTCATCAAGTGTCACTACACAAAATCTGTCGGATTGTCATGGTCATTGATCATGTCAAATCCAACTTGTCAAGGTCAATGACAATGACAATTCTGGGGGCGACAACTTTTGTTGTCACAGACTTGTCATGGTCATTGACCGTGACAAGTTCATCAGACTTATCACGGTCAATGACCGTGATAAGATTAGTCACGGTTAGTAACCGTGACAAAACTCGTGACACTATAAAAAAAATTATCATGGTCATTGACCGTGATAATTCTGGGCAGAATTGGAAAAAAATTTACTGGGCAGTATGGCCACTGCCACTGCCCAACAGTATATTTGTACCTGTATAGCAACGTTGTACTTGTTCAAATATTATATATCCAAATAAAATAGAGATAATGCAAATATACATTCAAAACAATATGCATCACGATATAATCTAAATATAATTCAAATGTAACAACTTGAAATAATTCAATTCAAATAATGTCACAACATATCTGGGGTAGGTATGAGGAGGTGAATAGGCCACACGATATACGAATTAATACACCTAGAAATGTGCATCGTGCCACATTGTTCGCGCAACCACAATGGGGAGTTCTCCTTCCCGAGTATCACATGCGTGATGAGCACCTTGGCCTCGATGTCTTGAAGCAAACGTCCATGAACTGGCATACCCTTGACTGTATTCGGGTCCCTCAACCCCCGCCCTATCCGCTGGCCATCAAATATGTCATGTATAAACACGTTCGGCCAACCAAGTGTCGACATCAGTAGGTTGAAGGGAGACAAATAGGGGACTGGATCATCAGAGTCCGCACGTGTCGATGATGAAGCAACGAGGTCCATATCCTCGTCCTCATGCACCTCCTCCTCCACCACCACCACCTTCTCCTTACCTTTACCCTTACGGTTTTTTCCCAACGAATGCTTTATGAATGAGAATATATCTTGGACCGTCGCCTCCAAACGGGACAGTTTCATGTCTTGCGAGTCCACCATTCAAGCCAACCTGGTGTCGATCGTCTCCTATCCGATGATCCTAAATTTGGCCACCCGCGAGCTCACCTCGCTTTTCCTCCCCTTGCGATCAGCGCCAAGCACTTGACTGAGTGTGTCTGTGGACAAAGATGTCTTGTCGGTATTGGACTGCGACTCATGCACTTCCTTAAGCTTTGCCTAAAAGTACATGATTAGTTAAATAAGTAAATAAAAGAACTATAACTTAATTAACAAAAATTAAACTGTCGGATTACTTAAAATCGTGGTCACGACGCTCGGGGACACCTCCTTATCCTTTCCCTTCTTCGTCCAAATAGCCACATAAGTATCGAGCCTATGTGGCCTACCCCCATGGTCACTCGCCATCCCCTGAAATAAAATAATGCAAAATTAGTATCGGCCCCGCAAAGTAAAATAATGCAGAATAATATATTTCTGTAATTATAGAAAAATTAAATCTTACCATCATCCTTTGCTCCACCTCGGCGTAAGATGTCCGGCCGGAGTAGGGCACGTCCGTCTTTTTTGCCCGATTTTCCCTCTCTGATTGGCGAGATGCTAATTGTCGCTCCCCGATCTCATTTTCAATGAACTTTTACCATTGTGCCAATGAGATTGGCTCTTTCGACGGGACGGAGCCACACATTCGGATAACGGACTCTCGGGTCTTACCAATGTACTGGGTCCGCATATTTTTCTTCCACGTCTTGTGTTGCTCCCTCAACTGCTCCAAGATGGAATCACGTAATTTTGGATCCTGGCTGAATTGTTCCTGTCCAACAAATACAATGTTAGTTGAGAATAAATATAAATATAAATATAAATATAAATATAAATATAAATATAAATATAAATATAAATATAAATATTAAATAAAATTGAAATTGAAATTGAAATCAAAATTGAAATTTAAATATTCATATAAATATAAATAGAAATACATTACCTGTAGTGCCACCCAAATAGCTAACTTGAGCTCATTTGGCACCTCCCTCCAACTAGTGTACCCCGAGTCGATGATCATCTTTACCAGCTCGAGGAATCTCACTAATAGCCCTGTCCTGTTCTCGATGGCCATCCCTAATTTTCCATATTTGGGGAGCCTAGGGGCCGAGGAGCCCTCGTCACCTCCGCTGCCACCGAGCCCAGACGACATCATCATAATCAACATCATCATCCTCGCCTTAATACCTGAAGGAGACATTTTCTGTAAAAGAATGTTGTTATTAGTACAAATCAAAATGAATTAGAAGAAGACATGCAAATATGTACAATTTCTACAAATCCAAATGAATTATTACTGTTTAACACCTTAACTCTAAATTCCAAAACAACATCATCTAACTCATAAATATTACAATTACTAAACATTTGAAACATCCCCACCCTCACCCCAACTGCCCACACACACGCACACTACATGAGTGAAAATGATAAAGTGAAAATCAATTAAAAGCATTAAAATTGATTGATAAAGTACAAATTGTATTATTTATTACAAATTGAAAAATTGTTTCAAATTCGGGTTATCATAAAAAATGGATTGATATTCGGTAGGAGCAGCCAAGTCATCCACACTACTATTTAGACACTTTGACGCATGTAGGATAGTTGACCACGGCTCGTTGTTGATATACTCCGAGTAAAACACTTGGTTGACCTTTTGAAATGCACAAATAAATGGCTCATCGCTCACGTGGTCGTTGCTCTTCAACTTGGACGAGTCAACCATATATATATAATTTCAAGTATGTTTCATTTAATTATCATACTATATATATATATTGTTCGTGATACAAAGTTATTTTAAAAAAAGTTGTAAAATCCCACCCCCATATGGACAATAATCCAGTGGTCATGCCACTTTTAAAATTAACCAACCGAACATCGTTCCACTGCAATCCAACCTCAATGGCAACAACAAATGTGTATCCCGTACTCCTTCTAATTCATCTACTCAATTAATTCTTTTCATCAATTAAACTAACAATTAAAGTATATAATTATTAATTTACTAATTTATAATGAGGGTCAATCTTACTTGCATATGAAAGGGGCATTAATTATTAATTTACTAAAAAAATTAACAACCAATCAATATTTAATCAATTAATTCTTATATAAGGGACACTACAATATGAGGGGCAATATCTAATAAATTAATAAAATTTAATTAAAAAAAACCCACACGCACATATACACACACACAGCTCCACACCCCACAGCCCTGCCCCCTCACCCCACTGCCACATTGCCCACCACACATGCGCACACACACACACACACACACACACACACATATACATTGTTCGTGATACAAAGTAATTTAAAAAAAAAGTTGAAAAATCCCACCCCCATATGGACAATAATCCAGTGGTCATGCCACTTTTGAAATTAACCAACCGAACATCGATTCACTACAATCCAACCGCAATGGCAACACTAAATGTGTATCCCGTACTCCTTCTAATTCAGCTACTCAATTAATTCTTTTCATCAATTAAACTAAAAATTAAAGTATACAATTATTAATTTACTAATTTACATTGAGGGGCAATCCTACTTGCATATGAAAGGGGCACTAATTATTAATTTACTAAAAAAAATAACAACCAATCAATATTTAATCAATCAATTCTTTTACAAGGGGC
Source organism: Sambucus nigra (assembly GCA_949130495.1). Classification (NCBI taxonomy): domain Eukaryota; kingdom Viridiplantae; phylum Streptophyta; class Magnoliopsida; order Dipsacales; family Adoxaceae; genus Sambucus; species Sambucus nigra. The sequence continues at coordinate 392,604,767 of OX422211.1, read as the reverse complement.
ACTACAATATGAGGGGAAATATCTAATATACCAATAAAAACTTAATTAAAAAAATATACACACGCACATATACACACACAGCCCTCCACCCCCTGCCCCCCTCCCCCTAGCCCCGCCCCCTCCCCCCATTGCCATTGCCCACCACACACGCACATACACATATACACACACACACACAGACACACATATACACACACACACACACACACACACAGTGCCCCCCTCCTCTCACCTCACCCCAGCCCCTCCCCCCCCACACACACACGCGCACATTTACACACACATATATACACAGACGCACATACACACACACATATACATAATTGGAAGAGAAATAGAGAGAGAAAACATACCAAAATCATAGATAGAGAGAGGGAGAGAGTGCAGTAGCTTAGAGAGAGAGAGAGAGAGAGAGAAATTGAGGGAATAGAAATCGGTGGGAAAAAAGAAGAGGGAAAGGTTTTTTGCTGATAGAATTGTCATGGACATGCCACAGTCATTGGCCGTGACAACATTATAGGATTGTCACGATCAATGACCGTGACAAGTTCATGACAAGTACAATTGTCACGGACATGTCACGGTCATTGATCGTGGTCTTGTCACGGTCAATGACCGTGATAAAAAATGTGTATTTTTTTTATCACGGTTAATGACCGTGATAATGTTGGCCGATTGAAGGGTGTTAATTTGACCATTTTGGTGTACTGTGTTGTGAAATCATTCAACTCTTGGATCTTAGAGGAAAAAAATTTATCGATAATGTATATGCTGGACAAAATGAGGATTAAGATTATGAATTTTCAACGCAAACAAACTTGTTGAATATGAAAAATGGTCAGAGGAGTTGTGTCCTATTTTTCATAAATTATTAACTGATAATTGGAATGAAAATAGACATTAGAATATTAGTTGCTCAAGTCAATGCGTGTTTGAAGTTCATTCAGATGAGAGGGCCATTTTTTACTTAGAATAAAGAATTAGCTCTTGTAAGAGTTGGCAATACGGTGCTTTCCATGTTCTCATGTTGTTTGCGCTATATGGAGGATAAGTAGAAATATTTATGATCTTTTTGAGGATTACTATAAGTTTTCTTTCTATAAAATCATACTCATCACTTAAAGTTCCTCTTACTGATTTGATGACATCCTTCATCCATTAACAAAGAGACCAATAGGTAGGCTAAGAAATAAGAGAATAAAGTTTGTTGGTGAGGTCACAATTAGGGAAGTTACTTGCTCTAGGTGTAGTAAAACGGGTCATTATAGGTCCACGTGTAAAGAACCAATTTGATTACACTTCTTATTATTCAATTCATTCATTGTAATAATAGTTTTCAATAAAATTATTAAAGAACGCATTTGAATAAACAAATGTACTTCTATTGTTGAGTGCTCATTTAATTTTTTTTTTGCATGTGATCTATATAAAGTACACGCATATTTTATAAAGAACACACACATTGCATTAAACAAAATCATTTTCAATGTGCATGTACTTTATAAAACATAGGTGTACTTTATGAAAAGTACATGCATGATACATAAAGTACACCCACATTGCATTTAAAAAATCAATTTCAATGTACGTGTACTTTATAAAATATGTGTGTACTTTTTGAAAAGTATAAGCATAATACATAAAGTACACGCACATTAAAATTGATTTATACAATTCAGTGTTCGTCTACTTTATATTTTAATGCGTATACTTGCAAAATACTAACAATGTTTGATTGGCTTAAATTGTATAACTTATAAGTTTTATTTCAATTTTCATATTATTTGTTTAAATTATATAAATTATATTTTCTAATGCTCACTTGTACCTTATGTATAATTGCATGTGCTTTACATTTATGTTAGTCATTTTTAATATTATAAACTTCAAGGATAATTTAATAACAAATGGTGTTGAATTCCCAACATTCGTCCCCTAATCTAAATTATATTTTAAACATTATACTATAAGAGCATAGATGTTTATGGTCGAAATGAAAAGAAAATAAGATTTTATTCATTAATAATGAACAATCATTCATATGTTTCCCCATCTCACGTGTATTATGGTCCACGCCAACGACAATATTATCAGAGTATTATTATAACATTTTTCGCACCAACAATAATTTTCTTAATTATAAAAATATTTTTGAGGGCTAGGAATATATACGTGCCCTCCATATTTAATAGCTCTTATATTATTGTGTTCATATTTCATTGAACAAAATTATTTTTAATGTATGAGTAATTTATAACACATTCGTGTACTTTGTTAAAGTACACGCATAAGACATAAAGTACACGCACATTGAAAATGATTTTGTTCAAAGGATCTTATATATTTAATCATATATTTTAAGATTTAATTCTAGTCACTCCCATATTTTTATTTTTTTAATTGGTCATATGGGATTGGAGCCTAACAAATTTCACGCAATGGGACTTAAGTAACAAAAAAAAACTATTTGTTCTAGTTGCGTTGATTTCATTTTTTTAGGACTGTCAATATATAAATGATCTCTATATTTTCATAGATCCTATATCAATTTTGGTCCGCGCCAAAGGCTTTTAAAACTTTATATTATAAGAGAATAGATGTTTAAATCAATATGAAAATACACTCATGAAAAGAAAAGAAGATTTCATTTATTAATAATAAAAAATACAATGGGTTTGAAAAGAAAAAAAAAAGACCTATCAAACATAAAAAAATATTATCTGAAAAAAAAAATTCAACAGGGTCTGGAAGAGCGTCGATTGAATTTTAGATGACCCAAATTCAATGCTCCAGCAACAAAATATCCCCGGTCGTATCATCCCTTTCCTACATCAAACTTTGCAGATTATTTTTTATCTCGTTGGTATAAAAATTGACGAGGGCCTCGTGGATTTTCGGCGGTTGCTCATGCTCTTGAAACAAGTTGTAAGGGATGGGCGGGAATTCACATGAGCCTTTTTTAACATAGAGGTTATAAAAATCAATTTCTTGAATGATTGAGGAAATCGCTTCCTCAATCATTTGTAATTTTTTCCTTTGATTGTTTTCATCTTCAATAGCACTTCTCAATAACATTGTTTATATAACCATTTTTACGTTTTTGTAGTTTAATATGGAATGGTAAAGATTAGAATAATGTTATGTTTTTATAGGCCAAGTAAAAGTTTGGGATATTGAGCCTAATAAATATGGTTGGTTGTGGTTGTACTAATAAATGAACTAAAGAACATGTAAACTTCCAAGGTTTGAACATAGTTTGTAGATTTTAATCTAATAAATAGAGTAGGATAAGGTTGTACACGTGTAATTCTTTGGACAAAATGTCGTACATGAGTAATTCTTTTTTATTTTACGTGTACTTTGTAATGTTATGTGCGTACTTTAAGATTATGAGATTGTTATAGGCAAGTAATGCAAAGTACACGCATATCATTATAAAGTACATGTGAACTTCTATAATGTTGTACGTGTACTTTGTAATGTTATGCGTGTACTTTGGGATTCCTTCTTTTATTATGGGAAAATAATGCAAAGTACAAGCATAACATTTCAAAGTACATGTGAACTTTTGTTTATATTTTACGTGTACTTTGTAATGTTATGCGTGTACTTATGAATTCTTTGTTTGTTATGGGCAAATAATTCAAATTACATCCATTTATATAAAAGTACATACCTAATATGCTTATACTTTAATATTTCATCCATAAACATTAAAGCAATCTCGATGTACAATTATTAAAATATAATTATTCTCTTGTATAGCCTACGTTTGAATGGTTCGCACCAGCGACACCATTTTTTGATTACATAGTATATGGATCTATATTTTATAAAAAAAACATTAATAAATAAACTTTATAACTATGTTTCCTCCTATTAACAATCAGTAAATATAAATTTAGTAACTATATATGCTCTTTGTTGCAGCATTTCGTCGTCTTAAAATGATGTTTTGAGCGCAATTCCTTCAGCAATTTATTTCATGTATTATATACAGAACACGTCACAGTCAACATTGAAATTAAAATAAAAATATATATGAGTTAATGTGAATGAAATTTGCTGAAATATTTTGTGATGAATTATGTGTGTACTTTATACATATGAAGTTCAAGATTACCCATTTTTTTTATCTCGTGCATTGATGATCTCTGGTTAGTTGATAATTGAAATTATGACTAACCAACAAGTTTATCTTACTTTTTTTCTTTTCTCTTAGGGCATCTTCAAGAGCAAGCCCTTCGAAGTATCTTACTCGACTACTTTTTTCCTGTATTTGTGGTACTTCCTCATTCAATTTGTATAGTCTTTCTTGGAAAGCATCAAACTGTTAAGAGGAAAAACCACGAGTGTTTATAAAATTCAAAAGTAAATGTGAAATGTAAATAAGTTTAAGGTGTAACCATCTTTTTGGCGTCATTGTAGTACCGTGAGATTTATTTTTTACTATCCGGGCGGAGAAAGTCCATATGGACACTTTGTTTTCTTCTTTGTATATAACTAACAATGCAAAATTTTCTTCATTATTTGATAAACTATGCCTAATTGGAATGCATAGTATATCACAAATGCCTAAAAATTTCAAAATACCATGTTCTATATGCGCCTTCTTTAGGTCATCATTATTTGTTCGGACGACTTCCTGTTAAAAGTTATAGATATGTTAGTAAGAAACATAATGGTAGTATTTAATTGACACTGATGGAAAAAACTTTAGGTTTTATTGTCCTTACCCAAGCACATGGATTAAAAGTGTATGTAGTTCAGAGCCCTTCATTCCTCATTTTCTTCTCTATTAAATGGGAATATGCTTTAGTAATTTGTTTCACACATTAAAAAGGGTAAGGATGTAAAAATGCAAAATTAATGAATGTCTTATATTTCGATCGCATACTTGGTTCGAAATTTTCTCGCCTTTTCTATATTTCTTTAATATTATTTGCACAAACGAAGGACTCTTATTCTTTATAGAGGCATTCCCTGAATTTCAGGACAGAGAATAATGTTAGAACACTAATTAAAAATGCGAGATCATTAAAATATATGCGTGTACTTTATAATACTATGGATGATCATAATTAAAAGATGCGTGTACTATATGAAAATCTGCATGTACTTTGTAAAGTACACGCATGTAGCTCGGTACAAAAAATAATTGTACTTTATAAAATCAATAATTTACTTGAGCATTAAATGCATGTACTATATGAGAATTTCATTAGTTGTTTCCTGGAGAAAACAAAATTATCATGTTTAAGTTATGGATTATTTCATAGCTATATTCTTAATGTACAGTCACTAAAACTAAAAAAATATGACACAAATTTCAAACAACATGAGAAAATGTGGGTTTATTAAATTTATAATGCATGTACTTTATAAGATTATCGATGTACTTTATAAGACTATGGATAATCATCTTTACAAAATCTGTCTACTATATGAAAATATTCAAGTACTTTATAAAAATTTGAATACTTTATGAAACTATGCATGCATAATGTGTGTACTTTGAGTATTATGCGTGTAATTTGCATTATTTGCTCATAAGAAACACATATTCTTAAAGTACATTCAAAACATTATAAAGTATACGTAAAAGTGAAAATAAATCCATGTATACTTCAAAAAGTTATGCGTGTACTTTTCATTATGTCCAACGAACAAATAAGAAATCCCAGAGTACATGCATTGCATTACAAAGTACACGTAAAATTACATTATACTTTTAAGTATTATGCGTGTACTTAAAAAACAAAAGCGTGTATTTTATTGACGATGCATGTAATTTACCATATATATGGACAAACGATTACATATATCACCAAATTACCTCCTTATTAAGGATCATAAAATCCTCATATTTATTTTTTTGAACCTTTCGTTGGTTGCAGATAAGTAGTTGCTTCTTTGCTAAAGTTGTTATGATGTGATCCTCTAATTTTCTTCAGAATCTTTAGCAACCTTCAACTCATTATTCAAATTTTCATTTTCACTTTTGAGTTTGACATTTATCTTCCCCCAAGTTATTTATTCGGTCAAATTCGTTCTTCTTCAATTGCTGAAGTTGAATTTTAAACTGATTATTGAAACGAATTTATTAGGCCTTATCCTCCTCCAACTTTTTTATTGGTTCACTATTGTTCTTTCTCGACTCTTCAAATTGAAGTTTTAATATATTATTGAAAATAATTTATTAGGTATTGTCCTCCTCTAATATATTAAGATTCTATTCATCTCGACACCTTGCTTTATTACTTTCTTTAAGTTGGGCATCTTTCTCCTCCAACTTTAATTTAAAAACAAGTGTCTCTTCAGTCAATTTATTTACCTATTAAGACAAACTGACTGAATCATTGGAATATTTGATGTCATCATCTTTCTTATGATAGGACTTTTCCATTGCTTCACTTAAAGGATGCTTCCAAACATTGGAATCGAACTTGGATTCATCGTTCGATGAAGAAGTTGTAGTTGGTTCTACAGTTATTTGTGATACACCCAAAATTAAAACTGGGCATGTCATCATGTTTCACTTCTTTTTTCTTTCTCTTTGAGTATACCTTCTTCTAAGAAGCAGTAGTGATGTCATTATCATTCATCCATTCCTTCAAAGTTCCCATGCTCCACTGAAGAAATATCGATTCATTATTCTCCTTCTCCTAGATAGGATTGATATAATTGAACTTCTCACATACTCAATACTATGAAAAATGAAATAAAAATTATAAGTTATACCATTTAATCCAATTAATATGAGTAACAATGTTAGTATTGTTAAAGTACACGCATAAGAAATAAAGCACACGCACATTGCATTGAACTATCATTTTCAATTTGCGTGTACTTTATCAAACATGTGTGTACTTTGTTAAAGTACACCCATATGTCATAAAGTACATGCACATTGAAAAAGATTTTGTTCAATGAAATGTGCGTGTAATTTATGAGTTATGCGTGTACTTTACCAAAGTACATGCATATTTCATAAAGTACACGAATATTGAAAATGAGTTTGTTTAATACAATTTGCTTGTAATTTATGAAATATGCATGTACTTTAACATTGAAATTCATAGATGTGTGTTTCCTCACTAATAATGATATAACGTATCCACTGGTTATGCTGGGCTTAGATTCAGTCGTTTTATTGAGAGAATGGATCAGAAATTCGTGGACAGCAGAAGACCAGTAATAGTTAATCATATCATCAATGTAGTTGATATATGGAGTGAAACATTTTCCTATTGTATATTTGGAGTTAAAGAATAGGAGAACTATCATCAAGTGTAGGGAAACAAGGTTAACAAAATCATTCCTGCCCTCGTCGGTATCAAGCTCAACTGACGTCTTCAATCCCTTTATAATATATGATTTTTCAATCTTTTTGTCGGGCTTGAAGTAGCATGTGAGAAATTTCGTTTTGGTGGCAGATTGATCCAATCTATTCTTTAGATGTGTTTTCTTTTGCCCCTCCATTATTGGGATCCCTAAATTTAACTTATATCATTGGGGCCTATTTGAATGTCGATAATCATCCTAAGACACTTTGGCTTCTTTTTTAAGAGTGTGATAATGGAGAGAATGTTTTTATCACTCCTTTTATGATCTCACTTTACTACTTCGCCGTTGTAGTAGGCATTGAATAACTTCTGTAAAGGCATATTTTTAAGAAGCTCAACATGATTTTCGTTTATTTTATTGTAAATATCATCCAAATCATGATAGAAGCTCAGGAAATTCAACCTATATTGGTCATATTTATGAACTTCCCTTTCTGATTTCTTTGTCCTCTTATTATATGCTTTTGTTGGCCTCTTCAGACCACTCTTATTAGCAATGTCCTTTTCGTGATTCTTTTCCTTCTACTCTTTTTTCTTCAAAGTCATTTTTATAAAGTAAATGCACAAATATTAAATTAAACACATATAGATTAAATTACACGGATAAATAAATAAAGTGCACAAAAAAATAATTAAGTCCACAAACATTGCGATAAAATACAAGCTTCAAAACATAATAAACAAACACTTTGCATTAAAATACACACATCAAAACATAAATTACATTGATTTTTGTATTGAAGAACAAATATATTTTCATAAAGTACAAGAATGTTTAACAAAAGTACATGCAATATTCTCTTGACACTAGATACAAACCTAAAAAAAATATAAGTAATAGGTAATACAAAATTTCAATAAACAAATTCCCTATCATCCATTATATGGTAATACCTAAGACCTATTGTTTGACAAGATATAAACCAAGAACCCTTATTCGTAACATATCCACAAAAGAAGTGATATAATAGCTCCATGCTAAACTCACCCACACTTTCAAAACCTCTTAAACAATACTGCTCAAATCTTTTTGCTAAATCCTTGGCTTTCGATTCAGTTACTTGTAGCTTTTGTACATCAAAAGTGCACTTTATCTCTTCAAAGTAGTAGTAAAAAACAAGTAAATTTTTGTCTATATCATTGATGCAAAAGCAGAAAATGAATTATGTCATCATAAGTGGTATGGACTATCAATGTGAAATGTTTCATATTGTTATAAATTTTGGCTCTGTCATTGATGCGAAGCAGAAAATAAATTATGTCATCATAAGTGGTATCGGCTATCAATGTGAAATGTTTCATATTGTTAAGATCTTTAAAGGTGCACCCATTAGTTTTGTAGTTGAACATGCTTGATGGTATGATTCTTAAACAATAACAAAACCCAAAGACATCTTACACATAGTGGACTATCATTGAAATGCCACTAGCACGGACAACAATAACATAGGAGCTATTAAATATGGAGAACACGTATATATTCCAACTCCTCAAAAAATACCGTTGGTGCGGACCATAATTAATATAGAAACTATGAAAATATAGAGAAAACATTTATAATCACCGTCCTCAAATAAAGAAATCAACACAACTAAGTAACTAATTAAGACTAAACATTTAAAATGTGCGTATATTTTATGTAATTGCATTTACTTTATGTTTTGTGCGTGTACTTTCATAAAGTATATGCAATTACATAAAGTACACACACATTGAAATTGATTTTTGTTCAATCCATTGTGACCACAATAATAAAGGAACTATTAAATGCTGCTGACACGAACAATAATTAATATAGAAGGTGTGAAAATACACAGAGCATATATATATTCACAATCCTCAATAAATGCCTCTAGAGCGGACCACAATTAATATAAGAGGTATGAAAATACATAGAGCATGTATATATTCTTAGTCCTCAATAAAGGTTGTTGGAGCGAACCACAATTAATATAGGAGCTACATAAATATAAAGGGTATGTATATATTGCAAGTCTTAAATAAATGCCATTGGCGCAGACCACAATTAATATAGGAGCTATGGAAATACAATGGGAATGTATATATTTCGAGTCCTTAATAAATGATGTATATAGTAGAAAATGTGTTATGATGAAATACATAAATGTGCAGCCCTCAATGAATACCACTAGTAGAAACCACAATTAATATAGGAGGTATGAAAATACTGAGAGCGCATAAATACACTTGACATAGAAAATGTGTGTTTTGCATTTAAAATCAGGGCAATACATGTAGAAGCTAGGCTCATATTGTATTTTTTTCATATAAAGAACAAACATAATGTGATTTCATCACTTCATGCATAATGTCTATATATTTATGCATATGAGAGCACAAAATACATAATAAAATAAGGAAAAGGTTATATAAAACCTTATGACACAAAAATAGTATTGGAACACACAACATACCACTCAAAATACAATAACAGATAGGTGATATAAGAAATATAATGTTAAGAACATAACATATACAAAGTGTATGGTATAATCTTAAGAACAAAATATTACATTCAATACACAATAAATTACATCAAATTCATACATAGGAGCATAGATTCATACTTTTTAGTGTTGTTTGGAATAGTTTGATTAATAGTGAGAATCATTTATTAGAACTTCGACGATTATGGTTTTGATAGCTTGAATTTTTGTGAAGTGTGTTTTGTTTTGGAATTCAATGCTATCTATATGTTATTTTTTGGAATAATTTGATTGAGAATGAGAATGATTTGTTAAAACTTCAACGATTAGGGTTTTGATCGAAGATACAGTATGACCGTTTTAGCGCTAGAATTTTTTGTAAAGTGTGTTCATTTTGGAATTAGATGGTATTTATATGTCGGACCTAATCGGTTAAAATTTTCTGGGCCTGGGTTTATAGTCCAAAATTATTTGTCCAAGGACTTGGCAGTAAAATCCCCTATAAGAATCTATCATCTCTACGGTCCCTTAAAATAGGAAGGTTAGGTAATACATTCATTTTTCTTTTGCCTAGGAAGGTTATGTATTTAATTTTACATTCCTCCTATGCAATCTATGTGTAGGGATTGTGTTTCCACATTTCAATTTTTTTATAAAACTTGTGGGCATACCGTCCTGCTTTACACATACCCCAACCAATAAGGATTACAACAGCACACGCATGTGGGTTTTTAAACTAAAAAACAATTGATGAATCATGTAGGTCCTTTACCTTTTAAATACGTGGGGCATGTCATAGAGAAGGAAGCGCATGTGCTTTGGTGGGACTTTTACAGCTACTTTTTTTTTATGTGGATATAACCCTAAAATGACTAAAATATGCGCATTTTCCTTTTTTCTATTAACATCTACAACCACCCCAATTATTTTAATAGAAACGAATATATCCAAATATCAATAATTGAGTAAAAAACCCATGTACTTTATATACAAACTTTTCATAAATTGAGGCGTACATTGAAGATACACTTGAAGTATAAGAAATCTAAATAACTATTGAGGTGAAAATATAATGCGTAATTTGAACACTTTTGTGCAACATAGACCAATGAGAAAAATGAACACTTGAGATACATGGTTCAGTTTGATATAACCGAAGTTCACGTGGAGGGTTATGTATATTTCTTAAAAAGCAAGGCTATAGTGTTACACTTATTCATTACAACTTGTCATTTCCTCCCGTGTCTTTTTATATTAGTCGTATAACATACTATAATATTGAGACCATGAATACAGGAGGAAGTTGCGTCAACTACATATGCGACTCTCAAGTGGATGGCATTTCCCATGCTTCATATCTTCTAGGAAAATGAATCCCCACACGGATAATTTTAGACTGACACATAAAAGTAGACACATTTTATAGATACACTGATGTGTTGCATTTGTATTGATTCATGTCTGGTGTCCACGTTAGTGGGACCCATGTGAAGCCCAGACACAAACCAATGCGAATGCGACAAGTCAACGTGTCTACTTTTTTGTGTCAATGTAGAAGGATTCTATTAGCACAACAACCTTCCTATGTTTTAGGGCTAATAAGGAATGGAGGTAACTTAGTCTTTGAGTTGGACGATCGTACAAACTATCCATCCATAATCCATTCGGCAAAGGAGTCCCGCTAAATTATTTTTTAAATGACTAGGTGGTTCATCACGGCGACGAGGTGTCTGAGTCAATTGGGCATTCATCAACCCAATTGGAATCCCCTCATCAGTAACAATGTCTTAAAGTCATTTATCACGTAACATCAAATTCTCTTCATGTATAACTATTTTCTTTTGCAGTCATTATTAACCAACACATTAGGATATTGTGCTTAAACCCACACTCATGAGTTCTTTATAAGAATTATGACCTAACAATACTGATAAGAAATTATCACCACTTCCACATTCCAAAGGTGAGTGTATCAAGAGTGCTTATTTAGATTCACACTTCGCTCATAAGAGTCAGAGACATTAATAAGATAATTGACCACAACATGTATATCATGCTTTATATTATGTATATTGGGTATGATTAAAATTATACATTCCCAAATATTTTTGTGACTTTGTTTTTCCATTGATCCGTGCTTCCTAGGTTGCGTTTCCATCACACATAAGTCTTAAGTCTCATACCTTTGGAAGCTTTCTAATCATGACAATGTTTAGGATAAATGATTTGTAAGATTATTACTGGATATCAGGAAATTTATAGCTAAGGAACAGGGTAAAATAAAGTCTCTCATTATCCTACGTTTTATGATGTAATTTGTAATACCCCTTATTTTTAGAATAAAAATAAAAAAAATTAGGAATTAAATTAAATCGTTTAATTTAATTAATTAAGTTGTGAATAAATTAATAAATTATTATTTCATGTTAAGTTAGATTGACTTTGCCTGTTAAATAATGTCGGTAGAAAATAATTGCATGTGCATTGAATAATTGATATATGATATGTGACACAATTGAAAAATAAATTTGTTAAATAAAAATATTTGGGATGGATTTCGGGACGCATTATGGGCTCGTTTAGGTGTTTTAGACCTTCAAAAATTATCACAGGGTATATATATATATATAGAAATATATATATATATATATAGAGAGAGAGAGAGAGGTCCTCAGTTTGAGGACCTAATTTGCGTGTGATAAAATAGTTAAAAAAATATTTTTGGGCTACTTTTTTTTATTGTTTTTAAACATTTCGGTATGAGCATAAAAAAGTCAACTCGAAATGATTTTTTTTAGTATTTTAAAAAAATCGGTCAAACTTTGTCAGTTATAACAGCTTAAAAACAACTTAAAACTCACAAAGTTTGACTCATTTTTTTAAAATAGCAAAAAAAAAAAATTAGCTAATTTTTTTTATGGAACTATTGAAATGTTTACGAACCATAAAAAAAAATAAGTTATAAAATATATTTTTTACTATTTTTAAAAATTTTGTCTGCAAGTGAGGTCCTCAGGGGTAAGCTGAGTCTTAATTATATTAATTAGAAGTTTAATAACACCCTCTCATTTGTATTCAAGAACCCTACAACACATTTTCGAAAGAGAGAGGCAAGAACAATAGCAGGAGAATTGGGAGAGAAAGATTCAAGAAGAAATACAAGAGATCAATCAAGAAATCATCTAAGAATTAAGGCAAGAATCCTCATGCTAATTTTATTTAGTCCAAATTACATTCTTAATTTATCATGTATTGAATCTCATGTAGATATTCTGAAAATTTAGGAATTGATGGTGATTTGATGACGACATTAAACTATATTCATAAAGTGTTTGCTTATGATAATAGAATACAAATTTAAAATTTGGGATGGTAGATTATAAGGGTTTAAAGTGATAGAAAATCATGTTCTAGGACCTAGGTTATGATTATTACGATGATTTACATGTAGAGATTACATCCATGATTAAATCTATGAGCTTTTTATAAATTATAAACCTTGTATATGGTAGAAGTTAGAGGATTTATGGACACAAATATGAATTTGCATGAACATACTTATAGCTTAAAATCCTATGATTTGGGACTTGGAACGGGTATTAAAACACGTAATAAATTATCCTAATTGGGTAAACAAAGTCATGGGTACTTGTTTGAGTAATTATATTAAGGATCAAACTGTTGGATTTATGTTTGAGTGTAATATTGGAATTCCATTTGTTTAAAAATTTTGGGGGAGTTATGCAGTCGCCTAGGGGAGAGTTGGTTCGCCCCAAAACCGAACCGATTCAACCTCTGGGGGACAAGATGTGGGGTCTGTGGTTATATATGGGGGAATCTTAGGTGTTCATATAAGTTGGTGCGATCCTTTATGGATAGCCATGGAATTGATTAGAAATAGACATGTGATGTTACTAATAAAAGGAAAGATAAATCTTAGGTTAATTGTATTTTAATAAATAAAGGTGTTAATAATTTACTTGATGGTTAATTATTAACCAAGGATAATTACGAATAATCCTTACGGGGCAGCTAGGGGGTAATTATTAGGATAGTTACCTTTACATATTGTAACATGTAACTATATTTTTGTATGGACATACCTATGTTGGTGGACTCTCCTATCGGTCGAGCTATGGACGTTCGGGATCGTAGCACACGTTGACATATGTAGGATAGGCATATAGTGTAGGTCACATCTTAGGTACTACGTAGTAGCAAAACTTAGAGATGAGTGTTGATGTTGGGATCCATATGACACCGCTAGGTATGAGCCTTGCAATTGTGTACGACGTAGGTATCGTCCCAATTATATGTGTATTGTGTTGTGCGTGTTGGATAAGAGACGCCATTGGACTTACCGATGCAGCACGAATAGAACACTATTGGTATATGCCTTAGTGTTGTATATATATAAGAACATATATATAATTAATGAAAATGAATGAAATAATTTCCTAAGTCTAAAAATGTAGACTACGAAACACAGACCTAATACTACGTAATATGTATGATGCATGATGTTGCCATTTCATAGGTAGCATGTCTGGGATAATTTGGGAAATGGTAACTTGAATGCAGATAATTCTATTTCAGTTCGTTTATTTTGCTAAATTCATTCTTATACTGTCATTATCATTTATCCATCATTTGTATCGGGACTTGGGTAGTTATAGACGCAGCACAACTCTTAGATGAGGGGTGAGACATGTTACATATGTGAGTGGTGATGGGAAGCATTCAATTTTAATTAACTCTACTATTGGACAATAAATTTAATAAGTTAATTCTAGCACACTTTAGGGCGCTGACCCAAAATCATAAATGTTTTCTCTCCCCAGGTCCTCCTAGACAAGGATAGAAGGACTGTGGATAGTTCAGTCTTCCCGTCTCACATTGTACATTAGACTTTTGATCATTGATTCTAGATTAGGTTTCTACTATATTTTTGTTCTTTTATTTTTGGATTAATGTATGGGCATAAGCCCGAAGTTTATTTTACTTATTGCTAGTTCAAGACACTTATGAGTATGTTGGGATTTATTTATTTTATGAGGATGTTGGATTCTATTATTGCAATGGATGTTAATTTAAATTCAATTTCAATTTCAATCGTGGTTTATAAATAAATATCTTATATGATTTAATGATGAGAATGATATAGATTGTATAACAAGCCACATCTTTAGCATATTGCGTTTGGCCAATCCTTACGTGACAAAAATGAGGGTTGTTACAGTTGGTATCAAAGCATCCAGGTTCTAGTGTTCTTAGGATCTATGTTGCATTCATTACGTTATGTAATCGTTTTACAATATGTAAAGCCTATAATTAGGATTCATTATATTCTTGCAATTTGTACTATGTCGAACCTTATTTGCTTTTATATGGCAAATGGAAGGAGGCATAGACCCAGGCGCGTAGCGATACCCACTGCAAATGAAGAGCCTCAAACGGAGCCACAATAACAACCTCAGGCCCCATCGTCCCAACCTATGATTACCCCAACAGATATCACTACTATTGTGACTTGAGAAGTCTCTACTGAAATAGAAGCAATGCTCCATCACATTCCACCACCTTAGGCACAACATCAACGACCACCATCACCACGGCAGATGGAATTACTAATCCAGATGCTAGGGTTAATCTGGGACAAAGCTAGAGAGGCCTTCATAAATGGCCAACCTATAGAGTTTTCTGAAAATCCATACATCTTGGTGGCAAGCAGGTGGAAAAAGGACATTTAGCAGAACTTACGAATAGTTGAGTACACTCGAGTTCAGAGGCAATTTTTTTTGCCTTGTTTTGACTTGTGGGGGCAACACTCCAGTGGTTTGAGGGTAAGTATTTCCCTTAGGCGATGCAGTCAGAGATGAGGATTCAGTTCATGGACCTCAAATATAATGGTCGCACAGTGGTGGAATACGAGAAAGAGTTCACCTCTCTTTATTACTTTACAATGGAGGTGAATACATAGCATAAGAATATGGATAGGTTTATAGCAGGGTCATCCTAGCATATCAGGAAAGAACTTTTAGGGAACTTGGCATTCACTACATATAATCAGAAGGTGAACACTGCCCTTCTATATTACAAAGACAACATGGCCTTTTAGATAAATAAAAGTGAAAAGAGACATGGAACTGAGACGTCAAACCCACAATGTATGACGACTGGAGGTAGAAGTTAGGAGGCCCAATAGTTTAGGGTCCCTACATCGGCAGATTAGCATAAGCAGTTTCAAGGTTTTGATGATTGGAACAAGAAGGGCCAGCAAGGCTATTGACATCAAGGGTAGGGCTAGGGCCAGCTGGCTAGCAGCATAGGGGCCATCAGGGCCAGGGTTAGCTGAATCCAAGACAGTAGGTCCAGAAGGTAGAGAGACGCCCGTTTAACAAGAATTATTAAAACTGTAGTGAGAGAGGTCATACGTCGAGGCAGTGTTCTTGGGGTAATCATGGACCTCAGGATCAAGGTGGTCACAGAGGATATCCGACACCATAAGGGTAGCACCAATAGTTACCAGCTATAGAAATTGTAGCACCATCCATACAAGCATCAGTCGCCCCACCTCGGGGACAACCACCACAGCTTTAGTACGGACGTGAGTACCACATTGCAACAACACAGGGACTAGTGTCAGTTCAGGCAGTAGAGGGTATGTTCCCCATGTTTGGGCATGTGGCTTATATTTTTTTTGACACGGGTGCATCTCATTCATTTATTAGAATTAGCTTTGCACGTCATACTGGAATGATAGACTTTGTTTCAAATATTATACTGGACATAAATTCACTCATAGGCAGAGGCGCACCCATATATTTGATATGCCGAGGTATAGAGGTCGAGATTGAGCGACTCACATTTGTGGAAAACGTACTATACTAGATATGTATAAGTACGATGTCATACTAGTGATGGATTGGGTAGATACGTATAGAGCACATGTTGACTGTTATGGAAAGTCCATCGTCTTCGCCATTTCAGGGTTGGAGGTGTACTTGGTTGCGATGTCACACCTCGGTGGTGCATCGAGAATGAACTTACATTAGAGGATACTTCTTCAGATTTCATAGTGTCTCTAGATTACATCTTGGTAGTTAACAAGTTTTCTGATGTATTTGGTGAGATCCTAGGGTTGCCACCTGACAAAAAGATAGACTTAGTGATTGATTTGATTCCAAGCATGAGACCTATTTCCCATAATCGTATTGGTTGTCTCCTCTAGAGTTGAGGGAGCTTCAGGACCAGATTGAGAAGTTATCGAGACATGGGTTCATTAGGAGGAGCACTTCACCATAGGATGCTCCAGTTTTGTTCATTAAGAAGAATGACGGATCCTTGCGACTTTATATCGACTATAGGGAGTTTAATAAATTCACTATTTGTAATAAATATTCATATCTCCACATTGATGAATTGTTTGACCATCTTAAGGGTGTTGTGTATTTTTCTAAGATCGATTTGAGATCGGGTTATCATCAGTTGAGGGTCCGAGAGCAGGTTATCTCAAAAATAGTATTTCTTATGAGATACAGGTCATATGAGCTTTTGGTTATGACCTTTGGTCTAATCAATGAACCTACGGTGTTTATGGATTTGATGAATCGGGTATTCAGGGATTTTTTGGATCAATTAATTATAGTGTTCATTGATGACATCCTGATTTATTCTCGGACTGCCGAGGAGCGCGCACAACTTTTATGGGTAGTCTTACAGACACTACGACACCACTAGTTGTATGTTAAGTTCAAGAAAGATGGTTTCTAATTGTGGGAGGTATAGTTCTTGGGCGACATTGTGTCTCAGAGGGGGACTTTAGTGGATTCGGGGAAGGTTTTCTGTATTGATGGAGTGGGGACAACCCATTATACCCACCGAGGTGCATAGATTTTTAGGATTAGCCAAGTACTACCGTTGATTATTCAGGGGTTCTCAAAGATAGTCTGTCCCCTAATGAACTTGATGAGGAAGGACATGCCATTTGTATGGGATGATGCATATCAAAGGGCATTTGATGAGTTGAAGGCTTGGTAGACTACAACACTGGTTCTCACATTACTTCGGGTAGGGATACACTATAAAGTCTTCGTAGATACATCCTTGAGGGGACTGGGAGGAGTATTCATGCAGGAGGAGAGGCCGAAAGCCTATTATTCATGAAAGCTAAAGCCTCATGAGAGACATTACCCGACTGACGGCTTAGAGCTGGAAGTCGTGGTGTTTGCTTTGCGGATATAGAGGCATTATCTCCTAGGGAGAAGTTCCATCTATTCACAGACCATAAGAGCCTATAGTACTTGGTCACATAGCAAAATTTGAATATGGGGCTTATGAGATGGCTAGAGTTTGTGAAGGACTACCATTTTGACATTCAGTACCACCCTAGGAAGGTGAATGTTGTGGAGGATGCTTTGAGCCACAAACTGATATTAAAGTTAGCGGAGGTATGGAAGGTGAATTAGAAATCACTTCATGGGGATGATAAGTTGGCCAGCACATTTATGGCGGTTCCCACTATCACATTGAGATCATTATTTAGTTCGTGAAGGCATAAGTAGGAAATCAGATTTGCTAGGAGCAGGTTAGGTTCTTGTTAGTCGAGGGGGCAAAGCACTAGTCTATTGGGTTAGATGATGGATTGAGATTTTAAGTAGGCTAATTGTCCCATATGACAAGGAGTTGAGGCGATCCGTTATGTTTGAGGCTCACAATTCACATTTTATGGTACATCTGGGAGGGGATAAGATGTACCATGACATGCGACCTCAATATTAGTGGCCTAATATGAAACGGGACATAAAAATCTTTATGTCCAAGTGTTTTGTGTCAGCTGGTGAAGGTAGACCATTAGCATCCTGCGGGTGTGTCACAACCTTTGGAGATCCTGATGTGGAAATAGGAGAGAATCTCCATAGATTTTATCACTGGGCTACCTATATCGTGGGGGCACAATTTTACCTAGGTGATTGTCGATAGATTGACGACGATGGCTCACTTTTTATCATTCAGAACAGATTAAAGTTTATAACAGTACACTAGGCTTTTCCTTACAGAGATTATGAAATTACACTGGGTGCCGCTCATTGTATCGGATGGGGACATGATGTTTGTGTTCCATTTTAAAGGAGATTTCAGAAGGCCTTAGGGGTAGAGTTGATGTTGAGTACCTTATATCATCCTAAGACCAATGGGTAGATGGAGAGAGTGAACTTGATGTTGGAAGATATGCTATTGATGTGCATATTAGACTTTAATGGGAGTTGAGAGAAGTACTTTCCCTTGGTGGAGTTTGCGTACAACAATAACTATAAGTTCATGATCGGGATGGAACCTTTTGAGGCGCTTTATGGGAGACCTTATCGTTCATCTTCATGCTAGTCGAAGGTTGGGGAGAATAAATTTCTTGGGCCAGAGTTCATTCAGGACACCTTGGAGAAGGTGGGGTTGATTTGGTCCAAGATTTGAATTGCCCAGGACAGGCAAAAGAGCTATGTGTATGCTGACACTTGGGTTTTAATATCGAGGACGAGGTATTAATTAAGGTGTCTCCCATTAAGGGTGTTGTTGATACCAAAAATTACTCGCTAACGTGGACCAATTATAAATAGACATGTGTCATCCACTGTAGCAATAATCTTAATTGTCAATGCATGACCACCGACCAAGGCCTGGAATACCGACCAGTATATCAGAATCCCAACCAGCGTACAGGAAGTCCGACCAATAGTAGGTAGGCGGACCAACAGTATCAGTAAAACGCCAATAGCCAAAAACATTATGGATATTATGTAATGATGTAAATGCCTACTTTATAAAGGCATTCCATCATTTAACATTCCATCTATTTGTCTTCCTACTGGGCTATAAATACGTTATAATCCCTTCATCAAGGGCAAGTGATTGAAGAGAAACATAAGGCAATAAGAAGCACAATGGATGTTGACTTTTCTCCATAGGCCTAACAACTTTAAAAACCTCTTTGTCTATTTCTTTTACTTAAAAATATTATATGTTATTAAATAATTAGACCTAGTCTTGTTTTCCACATTAACAGATTGTCATTGTCCGTTGGAACGTATTTTTAAACATTTTCATTCTCGTTCATTGAACCAAAAATCACTGACATTCATGAATCTAGTGCCAGAAACGATTGTACTCAGCCTATTCCACCTGCTTCTCCAACTAATAATGATCTAACTAGAATCTTAGCTAGTCTAGCTAGAGGATAAGAGGCTATGCAGGATATTATTAGGTAATTGGTCCAAACACTACAATCTAGATCTCCCACCTTGTCTATTTATAGGAATAGGAATATGCCACCATCGCCTCCAAGAACTAGCAGTCATAGACAATCATGGACAACCAGGGATATTTCCTACCATCCAAGATAAAGTTCTTATCTTAGGACTTCAGAGACTTATGATGAGCATTCTTTTACTCCTGAAAGATTAAGTGCTTTAGATAGACTGAGTAGAGCATTTCCCTTTGATCGTCTAAGACCCAGAGGGAATAAAAATATTCCTAGGGCATTACTGAGGAATACTCGATGACCATCCTATCAACATGAAGTCTCAGCCCAATCCATATTAGATGCTCGAGAATCTATCCATGCCGAGCAAAAGATGAGAGTTCAACACAAACCGTTGGCCATGATAGTCGAGCAACCACTCATAAATATAATTTCAGCAATAATGCATGGAAGGGATCTATTCAATGACTGGAAGATAGGTTGGGAGAGATGGTAAAAGCGAAGAACCCTTTGCAATGAAGATTTGTGAAAGGGTATCCTTTTGTCCACACTATTGTGGATTTTCCTACTCCTTCAAAGTTCAAAGCTCCTGTGGTTACTCGCGAGTATGATGGGAAAATAAATCATGTTCTTTATATAAATAAGTATCAAGCAGCAACTAATATTTATGCTATCCCTGATGAGATGAAATACAGGGCATTCCCAGGTACAATCACAGCTCCTGCTCAGATTTGATACAATAGCATTCCTCGAGGACAAATTTCTAGTTTCAACCAGCTTGCCTAGCGGTTTATTAGAAACTTCTGCTTCGGAGCCAATCCTGTAAAAAGAGTAACTCACAGTGGGTAGGAGAAAGTACAAGGGACTAAATTACTCATTTTAATAATAAAAAATTAGAGGCTATTGATGACAAAAAAAATAGCTACTACAACCCTCATGAGTAGATTAATTCCCGAGAAGCTTCACTACACACTTACCAAAGATACTTCCAATACTATTATTGAATTGATGGCTAAGGAAGCTAAGATAATGAATGATGAGGAAGTAATGGCAGCAAAACAGAGCTCGAATGCAAAGCCTGAGGTAAAAACTAAGAAGAAGGATCAAAAGGAGCATAAGGAGCATAAGGATTCAAGGCAAACGAAGATTGATGACAGGATCAGGAAATACAACAATTATACTCCATTAACGATGGGTATTTACCATGTTTGGGAGGAAATTAAGCAAAGCAAGGAGGTATATTGGACCGAAAAGCTAAGAGCACCTACTGGGATGCGGGGCATATTTAAATAGTGTGAATTTCATAAGGACCATGGGCATACTACATATCGTTGTATTGCTCTGCAAAATGAGATAAAAAAAACCTTATCTGACGAGGAAAGATGGACAAGTCTGTTGATCGACAGGATGACAGAGGAGTTCGACGTA
Organism: Sambucus nigra; assembly: GCA_949130495.1. NCBI lineage: Eukaryota > Viridiplantae > Streptophyta > Magnoliopsida > Dipsacales > Adoxaceae > Sambucus > Sambucus nigra. The sequence continues at coordinate 392,583,291 of OX422211.1, read as the reverse complement.
GGGCAAAATCTCCATGAAAACCCAAGGAAGAGAAGAAAAGAAATCCTGAAGATGATCCTGACTTTCTCATAAAACCTAAGCAACCAGAATGTAAGGTATTTACACTTAGTTTTGGTACCTTTGAATGTCAAATGATTACAGGAGGAGATAATGGAGGTGGAGATCATACTGTTGAGAGAAAAGATTATCTCAATGAAACTCTAGCTTGTTCTTACATCTAGAGGATCAATTTAGCCGAAGAAGATAGACCAAGGAAGGTGAATAAAGAAAAGTTGGTAATTGGGTTTTCCAAAAATGACAATTCTCTACCCTCATGATGACCCTCTAGTGGTCAAATTTAGATACCAGGACATAATTATTTCCAGGGTGTTAATTGACAACGAAAGATCAACAAATATAATGTTTTATTCCTATTTTCAAAAGATAGATTTAAAGCACGATCAGCTAGATCCGTATCACAGGCCTTTGATCGATTTTTCTGGTGAGAAAGTTTATCCTTTGGGTAGGATAAAGCTTGAGGTATTGCTCATCACCTGGCCAATAAGTCAAATCAAGAAAGTTCGTTTCTTTGTAACGGATAAGAACATTCAGTTAGCCAATAATGTCATCATGGGCAGAGTAGGGTTGAAGAAGTTTGAAGAAGTTCCCTCCATAGTCTACTAGTGTTTGAAATTCCCGACCAACTATAGAGTAGGTGTGGTGAAGGGTGATCAAAAAGTAGCTCGAGAATGTTATTACTCCTCTGTCGAACAAGAGGATATTGAGGAAATAAAGAAGACCATCAGTTACCAAGTATGCACTACTGAGCCCAATAGCGAATCTGAGGTTTAAACCTTGGATCCAAGAAAGGACACAAAGCTAGTGAAAGGCCAAATTATGGAAGCAATGGAGAGTATCGTCTTAGACGACAATAAAACGGAGCGAACTTCCCAGGTGGGATCAACACTAGACCCTATTCTTAAACATGAATTAGTGACATTCCTGAGACAGAGAAAGCACGTGTTTGCTTGGAGTGATGAGTACATGCTTGGGATTGATCCTAATTTCCTCTTCCATGAGCTCAACGTCAATACGGACATCAAGACAGTGAAATAAAGGCGTAGGGTGTTCACCCCCAAAAAGAACCAGGCTATCCAGGAGGAGGCTGAGATGCTTCTCATTCATTGAAGATGTGAAATATCCCTATTGGTTGGCCAACATTATTGTGGTAAAAAAAGAAAATTAATAAATGGAGAATGTGTGTGGACTTCACAGATTTGAATAAATCCTGTCCAAAGGATCACTTTCCTTTGCCTAGGATTGATCAACTTATTGATGCTACGTCAAAGCATGAACTATTGAGTTTTGGGGATGCATATTCTGGTTATAACCAGATTAAGATGAAGCTAGAAGATAGGAAAATCAATTATTTTATTACTCCTCGAGAAACTTATTGTTATACTGTTATTCCATTTGGTTTGAAAAATGCAGGTGCTACTTACAAGAGGTTGGTGAACAAAGTATTTGTGGAATAAATAGGTAAAAACATGGAGGTATACATGGATGATGTGCTTACAAAGAGCAAAAAAGCACCTGATCACATTTCTAACCTCAGCCAAATCCGACCAAGTGCGTATTTGGTGTCCAAGAAGGCATGTTTATCGGGTACATAGTAAATCAGGGAGGAATCAAGGATAATTCTAAAAAAATCAAGGTTTTGATTGAAATGTAATCCCCGACCTTCAAAAAGGAGGTGCTAAGGCTCACTGGACAAGTAACAGCATTGAACAGATTTATTTCTCGAGCTATAGACAACTGTTTACCATTCTTTAAAGTGCTTAGTAAGACTTTTTAATGGAACGATGAATGAGAGAAAGATTTTATGGAGTTGAAAAAGTATTTGGGATCACCCCGTTGCTTTCTCGACCAGTTTTGGGAGAAAAATTATACTTATACTTAGCCGTCTCTGAGTCAGTTCTAAGTTCTTCTTTTATAAGAGAAGATAATGGAGTTCAGAAGCTAGTTTACTACACTAGCAAAGCCTTTTAGGGAGAAGAAATTAGATATCCGCGGTTGGAGAAATAAGCTTTGGCATTGATTGAAGCATCAAGACGGATGAAAGCTTACTTCCAAGCACATACCATTGTGCTATACACTGATATGCCTCTTTGGCAAGCTTTTCATAAATTAACGAAGTTGAGTAGACTAATGTATTGGGCAGTAAAACTGGGGGAATATGATATTATATATGAGCCAAGATCCTAATTAAAGGGTAAAGCTGTAGTAGACTTCATTGCAGAATTCACTTATCTGGAGGTGCTCGAGAAACAACGAATACGGGAAGAACAAACACCAATAGGGGATAATTCAACGGTAGTCTTCACCGACCAACATCCCGAGTAGACCCCGTTAGGGGAGAGCTAAAAAAAGTTACTGTCGACCTACCGAAACAATCGAATAAAGTTCATGAGATGGATAAAAGATTTGATGAGGCAAATAAAATATTCCATCATTGGATATTATTAGACCACGGGTTTGATAATTATAGCCCAATATGGAACTTGTATGTAGATGGATCACCATATGCAGTATGTATTATACTCAACACCCCTGATGGGATACATATTGAGTATGTATTGTGATTCCAACTTCAGGCCTCAAATAACGAAGCAGAATATGAAGCTCTCATTGTAGGATTGAGTTTGGCTTAATCATTGAATGCCGAGCAAGTTGTGTCAGATAGCCTGGTTCTTTTCGGGACTAAATACTCTACGCCTTTGCTTTACTGACTTGACATCCTTATTGACGTTGATCTCATGACAAAAGAAATTAGGGTCAATCCCAGGCATATCTTCGTGACTCCAAACGAACACGTGCTTTCTCTGTCTCAGGAACGTCACTAACTCCTATTTAAAAATAGAATCTAGTGTTGTTCCTATTTGAGTAGTTCGTTCCGCCTTATCATCACCTAGAGCAATGTTCTCTGTTGCTTCTACTATCTTACCTTTCACCAATTATGTTTCTTCCCTCGGATCTAGGGTTTCAACCTCAGAGTCGCTAATGGGCTCAGGACTATCTACTTGGTAAGTGGTGGTCTTTCACTTTATTTCTTCCAAATTTTCTTACTCGGGAGAGGAGTAATAGCATTCCCAAGCTACTTTCTGGTCGCTTTTTACCACGCCTACTCCAAAGTTGGTGTGACACCCCGACTAATTAAATACCAGGTAGCTACTCCTTTATTTAAATTAATACAAAATGTCAAGTTGGTTCAGTTCATAACATCACTGTCGAAAACATTTAATTAATTACAAACCACCTAATATTTAAAATAGTGAAGTGTCAAGTTTTAATGTTCAAATTACCCATCATCATCCAACCATCACATGAACAATCCCATAAGGTAATCAACAGAATGAAATAACAGATGTCTAGAGTAAACACTCCAATAATAATGGCAATGTAAAATAAACCAAGTACAATAGTCTGAATACATAAAATCCCAAGACTGAAATAAAATGAAAGTCTAAAACTGTTGTCACTGAATAGAATGGGCAACAGGCCCTAACTGGAATAAATGACTCCCAAAAGAAGCAAGGATAGAGTGGAGGCGTCTAGTAACGAGATCCTGTAACTTTCACAGCAGCTACAGCACGTCAATGGAATGGAACTCCTAAGCTTGGCGTCCCGGTGGCTGGGTACCTAAAAGGTTTTTACAAAAAGAAATAGATTTGAAAGCAAACGGGTCAGAGCCCGAGGTGAAAATATTTTAAAAGTAGCAAGTTTTTAAATTACAATATTAAACAACACATATATGAAACATGTTAGTCACGTGCCCTCACTTGAGATCCTCACCCCTCAACTATTGTGCACGTCTAACGCATCTTTTAAATTCCACCTAGTTATGCCACTACCTGGCTAGTCTATTCTAGCCCAATCTAGACGATTCTTACTTTAGATACCACCCATAATATTTAACTAAAATATATTCATAACTCACACATTCAATAATCAGATTACTTAGCTCAAGTGTTGGTTAAGTCTACATTATTCTTAACTTAATTAAATCCCTTAACTATTCGCATCTATTAAGTAGCAGTGAATCAGTCACAAGTACATATATAAGTCACTCTCATTACATATATACATATACGGCACCCCTACGCTAAGCTGCAGTGCACACATACTCTGTTATCGTATCCCGATACATCACGTACATAAGGATCACGTGTTCCGAATCGCTCAGGAACCATTTCAATACAAATCACATATAGTGGAGGCGAACATAGTTCATAAACCCATGGGTCATGCACATACCTACGCTCCCATGGTCAGCTGACTTATCAACTCACCAATAAGTCATCACAGTCCTATGTCCTTAAGGTACCAGTCTAAATCCCCCCGAAGGCACACAAAGATAAGACGGTCCTTTTGCGAAAATCAACCTCCCGTGATGGAAAGTATGCTAGGTATGTCATACACATAATCATCCATATACTAAGTATTCACACAACTTAGGTAATCATCATTTTAGTGTAGGTATATTCCAGTCCTATATCGTAAGAATCACACTTATAATAATATCATCCTATTTATTCTACACAATAGGTTTAGCGCGATAATTCTCGACGTATAGTTCCAAGTACATACCTTATCCCAAAAATGTTACTACGTCCCCCGCTAGTCTCCAAGGTTATCTCAAAAATTAAAGTTTCCATTTTTCAGTCCTTAACCTCAAAATTATAATCGGAGAAAAATATATTCAGGTTCTCACAAATTCTGTTTGTATCCCATTAGTCGGATATTCGAAAGTTTACCACTTAACCTCAATTAAATCTAATAATTTTTAGGGCTTCAAATACCATCCTATTGGTCTTCCCTAAGTACCAATATATTCAATCAATCATTACTAAAGAGTTATAAAAGTTAGAAGTTACTCAATTATTTAAAGGGAAAATGTTTCATTTTTTTCCAGAGGGGTCGATCTATCGACATTCTTGGGTCGATCGGTCGATCAAGCAGTTATCTACCCAGATTTCCTTTAACAGTTATGGGTTCTACCATTTTTACACCTCCAATTCACATTACAACGTCCCAAACTCCCAAATGAGTATACTAGATATTAAACCAACATTACTACACTAGTTCAACGTTCAAGATTCATCAAAACTTCACAGATTATTGATTTCTTGGATTAAAAGTCATCAATGATACTATAACCCTAGTTCTTCATCATCTCTTCAAAAATCATCATAAATATCAATTTCATTTCATGATTTCCTAACTCTTAATTTATAAATTCGTTCACTTAATAATTCCAGAAGATCCACTACATGCAAACCTATCCAAGTTCATAATTTACTCTCCAATTTCACATTATCACAATTATTCAAAATTTATCTTCAAATCTAATTTATCATGTAGAACATATGCCTTAAATCATTGCAAGATAAATGACTTGCCTGGAAAATAAAGATTCTAATCCTTGAAGCAGATGGTATGGGAGTGATCCTCTCTTTCTGATCTATCCGGTGGTGGTAACGGTGGTGCAAAAGCCTTTAAGGGCAGTTTCTTCTTTGGGAACTTTCCTCTCTTCCTCTCTAACTGCCATTGGTGATTTTTGGTTGTAATAACCCTAAGATTTCTGGTGTTGGCTGATAATATAAGTCTAAAATTCGTGGGTTATAATTCCTCAAAAAGTTAAAATGACTAAAATACCCTCTCGGGCTGCCAGTTAGGCCTAAAATGTCCCGAAACCCAAACTAAACCCTTAGTTAGTGTTTTCTGACTATCTCGACCCTTTCAGACACGTTGGTGCACTCGAAATAACCATACGGATGATGTAAAAATAATTTACTTTTAAATCCATTTAAATTGGTTCCTGACACGACTGACACGCGCGTCCCAACTTAATTTTCGAAATTGCCATATTTATAACTCGCGACATTATTAATAAATTCATTAATCATATATTACCATATTCACTCAGTAATATTCAATATACTTATCATAATCAAATACTGACTCTCGTCTCACTAGTATTTAAATCCAGACTAATTTCCAATAAATTTTCCCATTTAATTTAATTAATCCCAATAAATAAAATCAATAAAAATACGGGGTATTACAGTTGGTTGGGAACTTCAAATTTCTTCAATCCTACTCTTCCCATGATCATAATGTAGGCAGAATGAACATTTTTGTCCATTACAAAGAAATGTATCTTCTCTGTCCGACTTGCTGGCCAGGTGCCGATCAACATTTCCAGCTTGATTGTGCCCAATAGAAATACTTTTTCTCCAAAAAAGCCTATTAAAGTCCTGTGATAAGGTTCTAATTGGCTGAGATTGAAGTCCAGAATGTCAAAGCAAGGGTAGAACATGATGTCCGTCGAGCTGCCGTTATCAACCAATACCCTGGAAACAATTATATCATGCCTTCTAACATTGATTACTAAGGGGTCATCATCGGGATATAGTACCCCTGAAAGGTCATTTTTAGAAAATCCAATCACCATTTTATCTTTGTTAACCTTCCTTGATCGATCTTCCTCGGCCAGATTAATTCTCTGGATATAGGAGCAAGCTTGAGCATCATTGAGGTAATCTTTTCTTTCATCAGTATGATCTCCTCCTCCTGCATCTCCAATTGTAATTATTTGACAATTAAATGATCCAAAACTAAGCATGAATACCTCACGTTTCGGTTGCCTGGGCCTTTTAGGTAGGTCGGGGTCTTCTTGGTAATCTTCATGAGTTCTCTTTTTCTCATCTCTGGGCTTACATGGAGACCTTGACCTTCGCCGAGCTACACTATTGTCCTGCCAATCAACAAATTTATCTAGCTTTCCTCTTCAAATAACTGCTTCAATTTCATTCTGAAGGGCAACGCAGTGATCTGTCGTATACTCGTAATCTCTGTAAAATTCGCAGTATTTGGACCTATCCCTCTTTCCAGCAGGTGCTCTCAGCTTTTCAGGCTAACGTACCTCCTTGTTATGCCATATGTCCTCTAAGACACGGTGGATGCCCATTGTTAATGGAGTGTAATTATTGTATATATTGAGTCTATGAGTATTCCCCTTTTGCTTTGATTCCTTATGCTCCTTATGATCTTTATTCTCCTTTTTCTCGATTTTAGCTTCAGTTTTTAATTTTGAGTTTTGTTTGGATACCATGGCTTCCTCGGTGTTCATTATCTTGGCTACCCTGGCCATCAACTCTGTCATCGTCTTCGAAAGGTCTTTGGAAAGTGTGTAATAGAGATTCTTAGGGAGTAATCCACTCATGAGGGTTGTAATAGCTATTTTTTTCTCGTAATCAATGACTTCCAGCTTCTCGTTATTGAAGCGAGTAATATAATCTCTAGTACTTTCTCCCGCCTTTTGTCTTACACTGAGCAAGTGAGCTAATCTTTTCACATGTTTGGATCCAAAGCAGAAGTTACCAATGAATAGCTCGGCGAGCTGGTTGAAACTAGAGATTTATCCCCGAGGAAGGCTGTTATACCAAATCTGTGCAGGACCTGTAATTTTTCCTGAGAATGCCCTGCATCTCATTTCGTCGAGGATAGCGTAAATATCAGTTGTTGCTTGGTATTGTTATATGTGAAGAACAGGATCAGTCTTCCCATCATATTTGGGCGTAACCACAGGAGCCTTAAACTTTGAAGGAGTGAGAAAATCCATAGTAGTTTGCACGAAAGGAGATCCCTTCACAAAACTTCTCTATAAACGGTTCTTTGCTTTCGCCATTTCTCCCAACCTATCTTCCAATCGTTAAATATATCCCTTCCATACATTATTACCAGCATCAGATCGATACGTTGCAGCTCGGCTATTCCAACCAATATTTATGCTAAACTCTCCTCTTGTGAAGTCTGCTCGGTACGGGTAGTTCGTCGGGCATCTGATCTTGATTGGGTTGAGCCTTTACATTAATTGATTGGTCTTCGAGTATTTATCTACAATTCCCTGGGAACATTTATGTTCCCCCTGGATCCCAGATGATCAAAAGGAGATGATCTACTTAATCTTTCCAAAGCACTCAATATTTCAAGCGTTAAAGATTATTCATCGTATGGTTCCGAAGTTCTAAGTGAAGAACTTGCTCCTGGATGGTAAGAAGTATCTCTGGTAGTCCTGGATTGTCTATTCTGCTATTTCTTGGCGGAGGTGGTGGCATATTTCCACGAGTAGATAAGGCAGGGGACCCGGCCTGCAGCGATTGGGCTAATTGACTTATTGTATCTTACATGGCCTATTGACCTCTAGAGAGGCTAGCCAGGATTCTAGTCAAATCGTTATTTATTGGTGGAGCAGACGGAACAAGCAGGATTCCATCATTCCTGGTGCTCGATTCAGGAACATCAGTCATGTTGAGTGAATGAATAAGTGAAAAACGTTTAGCAATATGTTTTCCACAGACGACGTCAATCTGTTGATGTAAAAAACTAGACTAGGTCTAACTAATCAATCAGAGATAATATTTGTAAGTAAGAGAAAGAAACAAAAAGGTTTTTAAAGTGGTTTGGCTTATAGAGAAAAGCCTACGTCCATTGTACTTGTTATTTTCTTGTGTTTGCCTTTCAATCACTTGCCCATAACGAAGGGATTACAACGTATTTATAGCCCAGTAGGTAGACCAAGAGATAGAATGTTAAAGGATGGAATGCCTTTATAAATTAGGCATTTACATCAGTACAAAAGGTTCATAATGTTTATGTTGTTGGCGTTTTACTGACAGTGTTGGTCGGCCTCCCTACTGTTGGCCGGGCTTCCTGGCATTGGTCAGCATCCCAGTATAATGGTCTGCATTCCATGCCTTGGTCTGTCGTTATTCCTTGCTAACGAGGATTAGTTCCACAGTGAATGACACATGTCTATTTCTGATTGGTCCACATAAGTGGGTAATTTTTGGTATTAACAATTATTTTATTTGTAAATAAGTTTTTAAAAAATTTCAACTTTTTCACCCATTTCAAAATTTGAATAACAAAGTGGGTTCTCAAATTTCAAGCTTCAATCCGACTGGAAATGAAAATGAAAGACATGAAAAATAATGATTAACATATATATGTTAAGAGGGTATTGAAAAGTATCAAAACATCTTCCACTAAAAAACCAAATTACAGTGATACGTTCTTCAAATTTCAATAGGTTTTGAATTGAAATTATCAAGTTTGACTCAATTGTTGGATCAAAGTATACATGTTCGTCTATATATGTATATGAAATTTCCAGTCGAAAACCACCAACGATGTTGGGGATTTATGGTCATACATACATGTGTGTGTGTATGCATATATATATATATATATATATATATATATATATATATATATATATATATATAGAGAGAGAGAGGTTCAAAAGCGAACCAAAAGACCGAACTTTTTAATGAACCTATTAAGACATTAAAAAATAACCCAATTAATTATTATTCCTATGTGGTATTTGGTATGCGCCAGCAGTAACGGACATGTGTGTTTTAAAAAAAACACGCGTGTTTTTTAATATACCCCCAACCCCCCCAACTGTTAGGCACCCACCTAGCGATGCGCAAGACTATAATGCGGAAGTAACAATTTGCCGAATAAACTCCAATTACCTATGAGTTATATATGTTATTCAAGGCGAGACAATTCAAACTTTTCTTGAATTGCTAACTTAGCTAAAACAGATTTTAGTTTGCCAAGTCAATTAATAGTCCTATTTATTATCTTGAGTTAACTAGGTGTCAAAACTGATAATATACAATTCAATTAATTAAGTTCGTTTCTAGTATTAAACCTACTTTTTCGTATGAGGTGAGGTATTGCAAATTTGTAAAGTAAAGCACGAGGTATTTATTTTACGTCGCAAAAACCTTTCCCCGGGAAAAACGACGAACTCCTCTAGGAGTTACCTAATCTACTTCCACTAAAATAATAAAACCAACAGGAACGAGTTACAATCAACAAACTTGACAACTAAAGAAGATAGATGTAGCGATTACCCCACACGACCAAGACTCCTCCCTAGTTGCTTATTCTTCTCTCTCTTTAAGTCTGTCCTCGATTGTTATTGCGTTCTACACTTCTCAGCTTCTCCCTTTTGCTCTTCTAGATCAAGATTAGCTCAGTGCCTATTGTGTTATTTTCTAGTGAAGTATTTTGAGTGTGTGGTGTACTATCCTATATGACACACACCCACACTTAATGAATACACACCAAATGCGATGCAATAGATTATATCTCCTATATATCTTCGCAAGTCTTATGTCACTCAAATCAAGTCTTCTTGACTTTCAATACAGTTTTGAAAACTTTCTTTTCTTTTCAAATCTTAAACACTAGACTTGTTCAAATATTCACAAATAAATGTGTCTACGTGAATACAACGTGAATAGGTATATGTGAGTGATTTCTTAAGTGATATGCACAATGAATTTTAGTTCCTGAAAATCACTTAAACAACCAAGAAATCATATACACAAAATATGACTGAAAATATATTCAATAAACTCAGACAGTCAAATATTCACAATCTTATTTTTCAGAAAATAAATATTAGATTAAATCAGATTTTAATCTAAAATCTTATCAAGACTATTTTCACAAATATTTCAGATTAAATCAAAACAGTCTTAAACACTCAAGAAAATAATATTCAGTCAAGATATTAAATCTTCACAAATCAGATCTCAAAAATCTTAGGTTTAACTTGCTAAACCACAAACATTACAAATCTGAATATTACCAAATATTTTTTGAAAAATCCTGTTTTAAAACAAAATGTTTAAAAACATTCAAGATCTCACAAACAAGATACAAACACAATATTTACACATAAAAATTAATTTTGTGAATATTGTGTGTTGTGTACAAATATTAGATCTAAAGACTGATCTAAATAATATACACAAAAATGAGAGAACTCACTTACAAAACTTATATACTCTTGAAAAATCGTAAGTGCAGATTTAGAATGAGAGATGTCCAATCTTCATTTTCATTTTGATAGAAATCAACACTTGAAGATGACACAAAAATAGTTCTTGTTTAATCTCTCCCTCTCTCTAAAAATTTTGACAGAGTTTAACTACAAAAATTACTTTCTCAGCTCTACAAAAATGATACACAAAGGATACTATTTATAGAGTGCACAAGCGTGTGTTGATTGGTGTAAAATAGGGTCACATGGATTGACATAAAATTACACATAACCATAGATAAAAATAGATCTGAGGGTTCACAAAGAAATACAAAATATAGTGTTCAAAATGTGACACGTGTAGTGCAAGTTGTTATACACTCTGCGTAACAAAAATGCAATAAAATATTACTGTTGTAATAAAAATGGTACTGCGTCATTTTGGTGAAAGAAGACCAAAACCAATTTCGATTTTGATACAAAACCATGGGCTAAACAAAACATCCGACGCCGTCGTTTTACAACAACTGAAAACCAGTTTTAAAAAAAATTACGACGTCATTTTAAATCAAAATTGGTTTTGAAAGAAAGTGCATGTGCGTGCGCCAACTGCTATGGGCATGTCGCAACTAACAAAACAGCACATGCTAGCTAACAGCTAAGGGGACACACATGCTAGCTAAAAGGTAAGGTACAACAGGTCTAGGGTTAAGGGTCACGGCGTCGTTTTAAAAAAAACATTAACAGCTAAAGGGGGTAAGGACAAGTCAAACCGTAAAAAAAAACACCGCCAGCTAAGGGAATAGCTAAGGGGGTCAAATCAGTATCGGTCTGATAAGGAAGCAGTCCAACAATGCAGAACCTTATCAGGTCAAATCTTTGCAGCTAGGGTCAAGTCGCACAAGACAAAAAATGGGCCAACAGTTAATTGCGAAACTATCAAAATATATATGTATATATTATACTAAGGCCAAAACGCCAAATGCCAAATGCCAAAGACCATAATAAGGTCAAATCCACATGTTAACATATATAAAGGATATGCACACATACATAAACTATATAATATATAAAATCATACAAAACAGCTACCTACCTAATCTCTTATGAGAAAAGGACGAACAGGTCTACTTGGTCATGATAGGCTACTAAGGAAAAGGGACAAGATCACATAAAAAAATGCCGCATATTCAACATATCATCATACACGCATATATATACAAAATATACTATACATATATAATACAACCTTTAGAGCATAAGTACTGGAGGGATGCAACGAATGGTAAAGTTAGCAAATGAAAAGGTGAGTTACCTTTCATTCAGCAGCACTCTACACAATGGTGATTGGTATAAAAATGTAAGCATCAGTTCCTACGAACATATATTGTTCGTAGGAAGTGAAAAACTTTTCTTACGAATGTAATAACCCGTCCTTTTTGGAGACGATTAAATCCCATAATTAAGTATAATTTGGAATTTGGAGAATTTCTCGAATAGTAATTTTTGGGATTCTCGAGGATTGAATGATTTTGGAACGGTGTTATCAATTATTTTGGGACCATATAGGTCGAAATATTTTATTTATACGTCGCCATGGAGTATAGCGACAAAAGAGGTGAGATTTTGAGAAGGACACCGCATTTAATTATTTCGGATTAGAATAGTGATTTGCGGTCAAGTGCCTCGGATGGAAATTTCGACTGCGCCACGAATCTCGGAATGTCCGAGATAGTCGGAAAAGAGTGTCCGATTGTCGAAATCAAGTTCCGGGTAATTTTGGAGGTAAATAGGCTCGTAATTGGGTAAACGAGTCGTTTTGGGGTTTTAGGGTTAAAACCCTTTTTTTCTCTATATATATAGAGATAGAGAGGGAAGAAAGAAGAAAGAAAAGAAGGAAGAGAGAGAGAGAGGGAAGAAAAGAGGAAAAAAGGGGGGAGATTCCGGCCGGCCTCCGCGGGATTCGGCTCGAGGACGTCGGATTGTATCCACGAGGCAAGTGTTTACTTGCTTTATTTATTTTTGAGCATAAATATCTCATATCATTGTTGGTATAACATACCCTAATGATTTTGGGTTGGGTATTCGTGTATAAAACGGGTTTTCGGGAGATAAAACGAATAAACCCCTAAAATTGGTAAATTGGAGATTTTAGTAATTAACCAAATATATTGGGTGATTCCGGGTCCTGGGATGTTTAGGACCCGTATTATAGGTGTATTTATTGTTGGTAGAAGTTGTAGGCCGTTGGGTGGAGTGATGGAAGCTTGGGGGAAGCTTCCATGGCCGAACAGCTTCTCGGAGAAGAAGCTGCCCGATTTGATCGATCAATCGATCATCGGGAGTCGATCGATCAAAGCCTTCGATCGATCGACGGTCATGGGTCGATCGATCGACCTCTGCTGAAAAGGGACAATTTCTTTAGGGTGATTTGGAAGGGATAGAATCCATTTCATCTTGCTTTGAGGATAATTAGGTAATAACCTAAGGGACCTTTTAGGACTTTAGGGTCCACAAATTAAGATAATTGAAGAGGGTAAAGTTAGGGTTTTAAGTATATAACCCTAAAGCTATATTTTCGAGGAAAATAGAGTAATCGTAGAAATTGATGGATTAGAGTTCCTAACTTTAATTGGGGACTTATAAATGATTATTTGGACTAGGTATAGTCTTGGGGTTTAAGGAAATGAAATCCTTAACCCATTAAGTTAAAGTTGTTCGGGTGAGGTAAATCCTGAGGATAATTCTCGTAGGCTTATAAGCCTATATAATTATGCTTATAGAAGGCATAATTATATCGATTACCGTTGAGTATTTTCCTAAGAGATAACTAGGATAATTTGGGGGTATATATATATATATATATATATATATATATATATATATATATATATATATATATATATATACTTCACTTAGAGGAGAATAGTATCATTGGAGATATCCAGTAAATCCTTAGAATGGGATTTAAAGTATATAGTGATTATTAAAGTAAGAAATACTTTGGATTTAGAATCATGCTAATATCAATGCATGATTATGATTCCCGGAGGGAATCTTTGGGATTATTATCATCGTTAGATGTTATAGGCCACTAAGGCCGTTTATATATATATTCTAGGAAGAATATATAGGATATGTATATACTGTGTGTTTTAGGTATATATATATATATATATGATGATGGAAATGATTTTGAAAATATATAAATGAATATTTTCAAAATGGAAAGAGAAATGTTTTTCATAATTAATAAAATATGGATTACACACCTCTCTAAATCGCTATCATTGGGAAGTTGCGTTCGTATGGTGAATCCCCCTGGCTAATGATGCAGGGTGGATATAGTCCTATAGGCCATGTGAGCGTTTGTTGTTATCTTTTCTGCGCTGGTTAGGAGATTCCGGGTGTGGTCTTGACTATCCCGCAGGCACATGGTCGCTTCCCGACGTCTTTCGATATAGGATCCCAGGTTGTCTTGGAGGCCCTGGAAGATGATAGCCATTTAGGGGCGCGCACAATGGAGAAATCTGGACGGGCGGTCTTAGAACGCGTTTATTAAAGCAGTTCATAATAATGGATTTTCTTTAATTACATTTCCTGGATATAGGAAGGGAAATGGGTTATATATAGAGTGGCTTCGGTAACACTTCCCGGATGGAAGAAGGGATGTGGAAGCATATGGTCAAAGCATTTTTATGATAATGAAAATGTCTTTGAATACATTTCCTGAGTATAAAAAGGGAAATGGGATATTTTGATAAGGAAAAGCTTTTTATGTTAATAAAACTGGCTTTCAAAAGGTATATGATTTATTAAAGCAATTCATGATAATGAATTGGCTTTTAAATACATTTCCTGGATATGAGAAGGGAAATGAAAGTTTTTGAAATGAAAAGGATAAGTATTGATAAATACTTTGTGTATAGAATACACCTCAGTCCGGGAGATAGATCCGGATATGTATTATAAAGATACAATTGATTTGGAAATCCTCAGTCCGGGTGATAATTATATTACCCGGAAGTATATTGTAGACGTATGTATATGTATAAACTGGGTGCCGAGGGTCTAATGAATCCCGACGATCGACCGTGCCGCATAGTAGTGTATCGGGGGGGTTCCTTGTTTGGATTTCGCTTTGCGAGACACCCCACGCACGAATATGGCACTGTGTTGAGACTGGGGAGAAGTTTAATCCTTAGTTCTCTTATTATTAAATATCTATGGTATATATATTATATACATCTTTCTGTACTGAGGGACTGGCGGATCTCAAAGATCGACCTTGCTGCATAGTAGTGTATCGGGGGGATTCCTTGTTTGGATTTTGCTTCGCGAGACACCCCACGCACGAACATGGCATAGCGTCAAGATTAAAGTGAAGTTTAGCCCTTAGTACATCTGTTTGACTATCTAGGTTAGATAGTGGTTGGGTGTTAGATTAGTCTAGCAGGGTAGCTTGACTAGGAGGTTTAAGGGATGCGCTAGGAGTGCACTATTAGCGGAGAGGTGAGGGGTATCTCATGGGAGTGCGATACCAACCTTAAGTATGAGATAAAACCTTTTTCAAAATAATAAGGCATTTATGCACTTGCAAATATTTTCTAAACATTCGGGCTCTGACCCGTTTGTCTACTCTCCTTTCTTTCTCTATATTGTATATATATAGGTGTCCAGACACAGGGACGCCTGGATGGAAACTCTTTCGAGTCAGACGTCTGCTGCAGCAGCTGTGGATGCTTGCAGGTTATCGGTAGACGTTTCCTTCCTTGTACTCTAGATAGGAGTTATTGTATAAACACTCGAGCCAAAGGCTCAATTGCATTTATTTATTCTTTCAGTTCAGCATTCGATATGGTTGTATTATTTGGACCGAGTGTTCGGTTATTTTAGTTCCTTTATTTTCTATTTCAGTTCATTACGCATTTAATTGTGAATGTTTTAATTTGTGCACTAAAAAGAGTAGTTAGATAAAAGTTTTTAACGGCCACCTAATAGGATATTAGTAATTAAATGGATTTTCGACAGTGATGCTAAGAATGATCCATATGAAACTCCTGTTTTAATTTAATATTGGAGTGATCGCCCGGTATCTTATTAGGCGGGTTGTTACAACGAACAACATTTGTTCATAAGAAATTGTTACGGACAAATGTTGTTCGTAAGAACCCAAATATAGCAAAAAAATAAATATTTATATTTCTTACGAACTTCTGAAGCTCGTAGGAACTTCTTGCGAACAAAAGAAGTTCGTAGGAAGTTGCTACGAACTACACAAGTTCGTAGGAAAGTTTTACTGATTCACTAGCCATTCCGTAACTTTGCAAATCGTCTACCTTTCTCTCTTCCAAATTTGGCAACTGCCACCAACCAGTATATCCCTCCCAATTTGTAACTTTGCCAATTTCCATAGTTATCCTTCCCACCATTGTGGATGCTCTTACGAAAACATAGTGTGCAAATTATATATATAATATCGCGCACATGCAACCAAAAAAATAATTCTGAAATTTTATTTTTAAAAAAATATTAAATGATAAATTTCAAAACAGTTTCACTAAAATATTTTTTTAACAAAACTAATTTTGCAAATTTTTTATTTAAAAGAATATTTAGTGTCAAAATTTATTTTTTAAGAAATATTTTTATTATAAAAGTTTCAAATAAAGTTTTTGACCTCAAAAAAAAAATTTATTATGACAAATATTGTGCACTATCGTAAGATATGACAAATGCAAATGCACATGCATCATGGTGTCGTGTCCTACGTGACATAAATTCCTATCAGCCATAGAAAATGAAACTTACCTTTTTCTGACAGGGCGGACTGAATTGAGTGCACATTTGATGTAGATGAATAAGGAGAGCTTGGCGTCGATAGGGGGGACACACAAACCTAAATTACAAAATTATTTTGTCAAACTTCACGTCCAACTAGATGAAGTCCTATATAGCTAAAGCACGAAAAGCAAACCCTAGTTGTGCTCTATATAGGGACCATCACCAACCCCAATCCAGTTTTTGGTCAACAGAAACCAAACAAGACAGTAGGAGAATCGTATGCATCCCAATCAAAATGGACCACTCGACCGACCACCGAAAAACAACCGTCGGGGAGAATGGACCAATAATCAGCAAACACTAAATTAGAGAAACACCATTGAATGCTTAGCCATAGCATTACAACCCAAGATCAGGACCATCCAACAGGCCAACTCCCCCGGGATGGCTGGAGTACCGCCAGCAGGCCAACTCCACCCCAAACGATGTTCTCCCCAGTCAAGGAGGGAAGATCACCGGATCCACCAACCGCCAGCCACAACACCTCCTTTTAGGGTTGTTATGAGGCAGAACGAACCCTGACGGAGCTTCAAAGGGCTAAATGGGTCTCTCCAGAGTAGGTGGTCAGGTGGTTTTCTGGTGAGGGTGGCTAGCCGGGGTTGTTGGGCATAAGGTTTGGGTCATCGGAGTTTGTGGGTTTCTTGGAAGGTCATCGGAGTTAGGAGGCTGAATGAAAACGATAGGTTATGGATTAAGGATGGTTCATTGGTTATCGATTAGAAGCAAGTGGGGTGGGGGTGGGGGTGGAGGTGGGGGATGGGGGTAAGGGGTCTCGTGTCACACGTGTGTCCGTTGCCGCTAGCGTGACCCAATTACAACAAGGAATTAAAATTAATTGGGTTACTTTTTAATGTCTTAATAGGTTCGTTAAAAAGTTTGGTCTTTTGGTTCTCTTTTGAACCTCTCTCTCTCTCTCTCTCTCTTTATAACACTACACATTCTACCTACATGTAGAGTGTGATTATAGAACACTCACACCCGAGTATTTGTCCCCAAGTATTATAGAACACAAGCAGATGGCACGGTGAAAAATTTGCTCCC
Source organism: Sambucus nigra (assembly GCA_949130495.1). Taxonomy (NCBI): domain Eukaryota; kingdom Viridiplantae; phylum Streptophyta; class Magnoliopsida; order Dipsacales; family Adoxaceae; genus Sambucus; species Sambucus nigra. The sequence goes on along the minus strand of OX422211.1, from coordinate 392,565,518 downwards.
GAGTATTTGTCCTTATAGCACTCTTACCTTCCTCTTGAGTATCTGTGATTATAGAACACTCACACCCATGTATGGTGTTATTCATTTGATACTTTTGTAACACTACACATTCTACCTACATGTTTTTTAACACTACATATTCAACCTAGGAAAATATCTTGTAAAAATTTCTTGTTCGGTAAAAATAATACAATTTTGTATCGTATTACATCATTTAATTCTTCTCAAATTTCTTAACAAAGAAATAAACATTAAAATTGTTATTGGCAACAAAATATAACCCATGCCTACCAACTAAATTTAGCATGATCCACATGTGTTGGCCTAATAGTCATATGAATATCAAATTTAATTGTTTTAAACAAATATACTTATGCATGGTACATAAATTTATTTTTTATACTATATTTTCGTCTCATGGTTTGTCCGGACAAATACTTAGACAAAAAGGTCATACAACCATTTAATTACAGATTAATAAAATTCAAATCTGTAAAAAGTCATATAACCCGTGCCAATGGAACGTTTATAAAATTGTCCTAGATTTTTTGGGGTTCAACATCCCAATTATTGCACCGACATTATGACCAAGCCTAAATTCTTATGAATTTAGCCCCTTAAGTTAGTGATTTTGATATCTCGAACAAGGTAATTGAATCGTTTTTATTCCATATCATTGCCATTGACTATTTCTAACAAGTACCCCGAGTTTCGTATATTTCTGATGGATTTTACAGGAATTTAGTGCAAGAAAAGAGAGAAAGAAACCGGAAGAAAGGAAAAGAACAAAGGAAAAAAAGTCGAAGGGCAAAAGCGTAAATTTATACCCAGAGTTCGGATTCGACGCCTAAAGGGAAGTTAAAGATATTGATTTCACAAGAGCATCAGAAGAATCGACACTCAAATCGGAGCTCGATATCAAAAGTTATGGCCAGTCAAAGATGGAAAGAAAAAGTCAACATTGAAGAAAATCGGACCGATCCGGTATATTTCAGATCGATCCGAAATTCCACCATTCCAGTAGACCCCGGATGGATGCCGAACCGATGATAGCAGAACCGGTCTGATGGGATCCGAACCGATCCGATAGAATTAAAAAAGAACCGATCCGGTGCTTGAGAAACGAACCGATCCGAGGGGGATCCGGACCGATCCGGGTGTGCGAAATCCTGGCATTAATTATGAAGATCAAGAGGTGCATATCTTGCAGAATCTTGCGCAGCCAATGATTGTAGCTATCAAATTCATGCTAGTTGGTGCTATAAAAGACCAAACCCTACCTCATTCCAAGAGAGTCGAATTAGAGAGAGAGAGAGAGAGAGAGAGAGAGTCAGATTTTAGAGTCTTTGTAGTTTTCTTTGGTAGAAGTTTTCATAAACCCTAGTTTGTAAGGTTGATTAAGAAGAAGTTTTCTGGATTCAAGTTCATTTGCTTTTCCTGTTGCAGAATACAAGTATAAAATTTCCATTCTCTTAGTTATTATTTCTTTTCAATTCAATTCTCGATTGTTTTGCAATTTGTTACCAATGTTTTTTAGATCCATAATTCCATGTATTGGTATGAATTTGTTTTCTAGAAAAATCATGTCCAGCTAAATTCTCATGGGCTGGGGTACATGAATTCATTCCGAGGTGAATTAACCAAGTAGAAAATAGGAAGTAAATTGAATATTGACCGAATCGTGTATGGAAATTATACAAACTTAGCCAATCTTTTAATCTCACTTGCCCTAGGTACTTGGGATGTTTAAGAACGCTATGCAAGTGTAATTGTCCATTCACCGCTTTGTATTTGCCTTTGATTTCATATGATGCAGGCTAGTTCCCTCATATATGTAATGCTTAGAATTTATAAAGATTGGATTTAGTAAAAATTTCAATTTACCATTCTAGTATTCTATACGGTAATTTGTTTAGGTTTGAGGGATTGTACCCCACCCTATTTTCTCTCATTTTAAATCTAATTTATTTACACATTCTATTGGAAATTTATAACCATCAATCATCTTTTGATTTCTTTGGAGAAATCATTTCAAGGTTAAATAACTATTCCTACAAAAGTGCCAATTTTTTATCCCCGTGGATACGATCCCGACTTGTCGGATTATTACTAACGCGATAGGCTTGCACTTGAGCCTAGATAAAACGCCTTTTTGAGACAAATTCTTAGTCCCGTCACATTACACATTTCACAAATAAAGGCTTAATCAATGTTCTTGATGATGGAACCTGTTCCTAAGTGTCTTGAGTTAGTGGGTAACGTAATTCGGAGCTCACATTTTTAGCCTCCAACGCAAGCAACAAAATCTTCTCAATATCATCAGCATCATCATCCAAACAAATAGCAGCAATATTAGATAGAAGCTTCAACGCGTAGCTTTGAATTGGAATCATAGCGAAAAACTCTTGCGAACCTGTCCTTCATGTGAATCAGAACTCATCAGCCTCTTGTCCTGAGTTTTCTTGTATTGCAAACCTCTTGCATATTCCTCCAGCTTCTCAAGCATTTTATGCTTCGTTTCTTCATCCACGCTGAAACCACAAAGTGCAGCAGAGAACTCTGACAGGTGACTGAATCTCACACCAAAATAGCTCCCCTTATTTGTTGCCAGGGGTCATCACCATCACTGACCAATAGAGTTGCACCTTGTACTGATTAAGTAGTTCAAACAGAACAGAAGAACGAACTGCAGCAACATGCACATCTATATCAAGCTGATGTTCTCCTTAAACACCCTTTTTGTCAACTCTTCTATCACTCTTTTCCACTGTCCAAACTTCACAAAATAAGAAAAATGGTATTAAAAACAACCAAATTAAGGGTAGTTAACCATTTAAGCTTGCAAATTCTTCTTGAAATACAATCAAATTAAAAACAAAGGCATTAACTGAACTTGCTTGGTATTAATATGAGAGAAGACAGTACGAACAAACACATGGAAGATAACACAAAGGTACACAACACATCCCAATGTAGGAATCTTGGTTCAAGACTTATTGCATACTAAGTAATTATAAGACAAAGGATACCACTGATCACTGCCCTACATATAAAATCTTCCTTGATTTTGGTCTCACCTACTAATCAAATCTACTAATTTTATTTATCAATCAAATATGTACATACGAATGGCCCCAGCAGATTTTTTCTCCTCTGAACCACAATACAAAATCATATGGTCTAATATATGCCTAAACATCTGTAGTATCATCTTCTTAAAAACCAAAATACAAATGCATATGGTCTTATCTATGCCCCAACAAATAAGCAATGAAAATCCTTTAAGAAAATATTGCACAGCGAAATTTTATCTTGCATCCTTTTTATAATATTTCATTAAATCTTATACCCCATAATGCTAACCAGATGAAAAGAGGAAAGGGGGAAGAAAATAGGTTTCATAAATTTATGCACCTATTTTCACCTACTTTATGCTTAATTCACATAAGGATCCAACATACCTGACTTCGTAAACTATATATACAATTCAACAAATATACAAAGAAATTATAAGCACAAAGAAGAAAATAGATAACACATGGGTTTTTATCTATTGAGAAACACATAAAAACAGAGCAATAATAATGTTTCTCACCTTAAAATCCAAGATATGTTCATGGATCCACACTCGTCTATGTCTATGCACATAATGGAAATGAGGCCGTGGTGTATAAACCGGAACCATCACCATCCTGATGTAAAGCTCGTCAGAAACCCTTTAAACCAAAATAAAACAATATCAGATATATGAACATTGAAAAAAAAGATAGAATAAATTTCAGCGATTACCAATTTCGATTACCAATTTCCAGAAATCACCATTCTCAAACCAATTTCCAGAAATCATCATTCTCCATCTCTGCTTCTTTCCAGAAATCACCATTCTCAAACCAAATTAGTGAGGGTTTGAGAAAGATAAACTAAATTAAGAAAAAAAAATAGAATAAATTGTATATTATTTGAACAGATCTGGACACATGACTTTATATTATCTGAACAGATCTAAACCAAAAAAATAATCATCTCATTGTAGATCTGAACAAAAAAAAGGATGAACAATGAGATAACATGGATTTTGAAACCCTCAAGATCTGAACAAAAAAAGGATGAACAATAGATGGAATCATTTGAACAAAAAAAGGGTTAAGAAGCCAACGGGTCTTAGAGAAATCGTTTGAACAAATTATTATGTGGCATGTTAGAATAAATAAAAAACGAAACTAACGGGTCTGAGAGAAAGAATGGATCTTGAGTGAAGAACTAATAGGGTTAATAAGATCTTGCATTCTTGAGTATACACCAAAAGATAACTGTGTGTAAAATGGTTGTAAAACAACCCAGTAGAGTATACCCTTCAAGATTTGATACCCCATCAAAATGTTACCTTATAAAAGGCTTCTCCTTTTAATTCTCTTATCTGCAAAAGAGTAAATAGTGGAGAACAAAATAATATGGAAAAACCCAATATCATGCTCATCTTCTTCTTACATGGAAACAAAGAAAGGTACAAACCTTCAGCCCCGCAGTTGGTTGGATCCTGACCCGAGGAGAGCAAGAGAGAGAGACGGTTGAGGAGATTAAGAGAGAGACGGTTATCTTTCGTTGGATCCTGACCCCCAATATCATGTCTTTCGTTGCAGTTTCTAGATGTTGGCCTAAAAATAAAAGAGTAAAATGAGTGTAAAAGAGTAAATCGAGCTCAATATGAGAGAGAGAGACAGAACGGAACATACATATGGCCATGGTGTTGCATCGCAATATGAGAGAGATAAAGAGAGAGAGCGATGATACAAAATGAGTGTAAAATCCTCTTCCCAATACACCTCGAGCCACGCACATCGACCCACTCACAGCTATCAAATCGGATGAAAGAGATTCTGAACCAAAAGTGTGTTTGGTTCGTGGCAGGATATGAAACCATTAGATTCAATTTGATAAGATTTAATCTGAGCCACGAGTTGATAAAGACCAAATTCTTAATTTTCAATCTCAACCGTTAATTGGAGGAGATAAAAAAAAAACCTCTTCCTTTATTATATATATATATATATATATATATATATATATATATATATATATATATATATATATATATATATATATATATATATAATCTTGATTTAATCACAAAAAAATACGAAATTTATGTCACTGAAAATATCCCAGTATGATCTTTGACGTGGAAGCTATGGAAGATGGAAATAAAATTAAATTAAGAGAGAAATACCTATGGATGAAAATATAGTTATCAATGTAACCGGTGATAATGGAAGGTGGGATGGGTTTTTAGAAATGCCAAGTTTTTATTTCTATTCAACAACCCCTGTCACTAGGGATTATAAATGAGTTTGAACCCATTATTGTGGGTTTAATAAAAGTAGGAGTCGTAAACAAAAAATGAGGGTTTATCCAAAACCACCCTATAATAAAGGTAATGTCAAACACAAGAATAAGGGCTTATCCAATGTACACATGGAACTTTTCTTACGTGGATGTGGTGGAGGATAATGTGGTACTTACGTCACCAAAATAACAAACTCACAAAGGATCAACATAATAGATCTTCTCCAGTGGAAACGTTCTGCTTAAAACTTCTATCCAACCTAATACTGAATTTCCCCCCAATTATTTGGAGATAAAAAAACATCCCCCTCAAATCACTTAAAAAAATAATTCACTATATATACTAAATGAATTGTTATCATTGTACTCAACAAAAAATTTCTCTTCCGAATTTCAGAGAGCAACAAAAGGTACCATTCTCTCTTCTTTTTATTCATTATTATTTGTATTAAGGATTTTGTATCCACAACTGTACACCAACGTACACCAACTCTATGATGTAATTACTAGTTCAAATAAAAATCAATTATCTCATGTAACTATCAAACCATGCCATATTCAAATGAGAAAAAAAATATTGATCCCAGTTTAATAATCAATGAAACATGAGATAATGAAATTATTGAAAATGCAAATGAAATGAATGATGTAAACTTAAAAGATACATCTATAATCCACTGAGCATGTTTGTGAATACTTACTTTTAGTATTACATTTAGGGAAATAATTATAGCTTTATTCTTAAAGATACCTGTAAATATTTAATGCCGTGTTAAAAAGAATTTTTTAAAATACAAAGAAAAACATTTGTAACAGTTGGTATTATCCCATCATTTTTTGTAATAATCTTTTGTAGGAATTCATGGAGTCACAAGACACTCAATTTCCATTCTATCAACAATCCACAACTGACCCTAAAGCTGTAATTATAAGCGAATCACCAATTTCACAAAACACTCATATCCCTCACTTTTTTGTACCAAGTCCAATGCTTCAATCTAATAAATATCAGTTTATCCGATCAAATGCACAATTCCAAAACATTTTTTTTCCTTTAACCCTCTTAATGCACTATATCATCCTCATGTTCAACAACAATATAAATCTGGATTTTCCTACGAAAGCCTTCTGAATGGTTCCATACCCGTATCTAATTCCCAAACATCCATTTGTTCCAAAGGACCAAAAAAGAAAGGAAAGAAAACAAAGACCTCAAATAATTCCCACACCAATCAACCCCCCTTTCCTCGCCGATTTTGGACAATTGATGGAGACACAACACTAACGAGGGCATATCTCTATATTAGCATTGATCCAGTTATTGGTAAGGATCAAATAAATGAAACGATATGGAACCGCATCTTCAAGACCTGGAAGGGGAACATGAGAGTGTATGATGAGACCCAAAGCATTAATGCTTTATCGTGTCGTTGGGGTACCATACATGCAGCCATTAACAAGTTCCATGACTTATATGAATCATTCGAGAGAGCTCCAAGAAGTGGAGCATTAATCGAAGATATAGTAATTATTTATTTTGATTTGATATACACATTTTGAATTATTTATATTTCATTCTTTGAAAATTGAAACTATAATTTGTAGAAACGAGAAGCCTTGAGAATGTATAAAAAAATGGGTGATGGGTCGTCAATCAAATTTCAACATTTTTGGGAGATCATGGAAGGAAATCTAAAATGTTGTTCAGAACAACTCACGAAATGGAAATGTAATGGGAGGAAACGCAATTTAAGACAACTACAGTAGAGATAGGAAACATACCATCATGTGACAAATTCTATATTGATGGATTCGTGTTATTTTATGACACCATTGTGTTAGTTTGAAACCCTCTTAGACCATCTATTTATCCTTTTATTTTTTTTCCTTTAATTTAAGAGGAATTTGAACATCTCTAGGCATTTCCACTATGTATTATGTCATGCATCAAATAATGAACAAAGTGAAGGTGATTTTAAGTCTTAAAAAACTATTTTAATAGTAATTTGAAAACAGGAATACATAGCATTTCCACTATGTTTTTATCAGTACATCTCTAAACATTTCCACTATGTTTTATGAAACCACTGCACTTGTTTAACAGCCATATATTTGCAAATTCCACATACTAAAGCTAAATAACATCTATAGCCCATGGCATGGATTTTAATATGTTTAGAAGGCCAACAATAGATGAATTTTGAAATTATTCACTGGACTAAAATGGTCATTAAACAAACTGGCCTTTGGATACTATCAACCATATTAATGACATCTTTGGTATGTACTAAATTGGTTGGTATGCCATACATTATACTTACCTAATCAAAGTCATAAAATAATAAATTAGTAGCATTACACTTGGATTGTTCTGTCTAGATATGGTAAACAAGCCTAAAGTTAGATGCATGATCAAATTTGTAGTAGTTGGGATGCATTTAAATTACTATACATATCTGATACTGCTTTTATATCTGTTAAAACTATACAAACTGTTATATCTAATAATAAAAAGTTTATTAACTAACATAAAGTTACATTTTACCAAAGTAAAAAAAATAAATACAATAAAAATAAATAAAAGCGTTCGTGAAAACTAAATCTCATGATCACCATATAGTTCCCAACAGTGTATAATGAGATCGGTCTTCAATTCGTTGTGGATCCCCATGTCTCGAATTCTTTGCAATCATCCAATCCTTCTAGAAACAAGATATGTATAATCATGCTCTAACTCCACATGCTCAACCCTTTCATGCACAATAGTTTCCTAATGTTGGGGGTTTATTCCTTAACGATGTTCACTCTCGAGAATCATATTATGTAAGATGATGAATGTCTTCATAATCTTTCTAAGATCCTTTGAATTCCACATACGTGTGGGGCCTTTAACAATATGCCACCTACTTTGCAACACCCCAAATGCATTTTCCACCTCCTTCCGTATTGGTTCTTCTTGTTTTGCAAATAACCTCTCTTTAACATTAGACGGTTGAGAGATGGTTTAAATAATAGTAGCATATTAAGGGTAAATTCCATCAGATAAGTGTAACACCCCGTAATTTTTAATGATTTTTAAATGTGGTATTAATTAAAATTAAATGTGGGAAATCAATTGATAATTAATTCGGATTAAAAAAATATTAACTAGCGAGAAAATGGTTAATATTTATTGATATGAATTATATGAAATATTACTTAGCGAGTAAATTAATATGTGATTTTGAATTTATTAAAATTATCGTGAGTGAAAAATACGACACTTACAATAATTAAGTCGGGATGCCCATGTCAGTCGTGTCGGGACGCAATTTAATGAAATAAAAAGTAATTGATTTTTGAGTCATCCGAATGGTCATTTTGAGTGTTCCAGAGTGTTCGAACGGGTCGGGATAGTCAGAAAAGTCTACCCAGAGGTTTAGTTTGGGTCTCAAAGCAATTTTAGGCCAAACCGGCATCTCGGGAGGGCATTTTGGTCATTTGTATTTTTGGGGTAATTTAACATAAGAATTTTCTAAGTAAAATATATCTGATAAGAGAAGGGAAGTTGGGTGAGAGATGGGAGAAACAAAGAGAGGTTACTGAGAAGCCATAAGAGGAAGAGGAGAGGAGTTCCAAAGGCTAGAACCACCGTTCCTACACCTTTTGCACCACCGACACCGCAGGAGCGTAGATCGGAAAGAGAGGAACATCAATATACCCATCTCCTTCAGAGGATCAGACCGTCATATTTAGGCAAGTGTTTAATCTTGCAAAAACTATAGCATGTATGATATCCATGTTAGTGTGGGATGTATCATATAAGAATTTTGTATGCTTTGGGTTAAATTGGAAGACTTAAATCATAATCCTGTGTTGGAAATTGATAAAGGATGGAACCCTCCATGTATGTAACATGAAACCCATGAAATTATATTGAATCTTGATGAAGAAATTTGGGTTTTGATGGGCATGATTGAATTATAGAACAATTTCTTGAATTCGAAGAAGTCTATGAAATTGGGTAAATTAAACCGTCGTTTTAGAAACTGTTTTGAGCCGTTTTGGTTCTGAAATGGCTATTTCATCCTCGTGACCTCGTAGAAAATCCCGTTTTTTGCATTTTGTTCCCTAATACATTTTTTCCAAAACGACTCTGAAATGCCTCAAAATTGCATTTTAAAAATCTAGGCAGATTCGTGGAGTAAATTTTAAGAAATGTTATTTTCAGTGGTTATTCCATTGGAGGTTGCCTAGATTGATTGATTGTGATTGTTGTTCTATAATAAGGACATTAGGCCTAAAGTGTAGATTAGGTTTACATAAAGTGAGACGAATAAATATTGGGATAATTGAGAAAATATCCGTAATTGACAAATGAATGAAAATTCGAGAAGGGTGACGTAGTGATGAGTGAACCTATATTTATGACCAGTAGTGACGAGAGGAATAATTTCTAGAAAAAAAATGAAGGGGTAACTAGGGCCCTTAAAGTTGTGTGAAAATTCATATAAATACGATGATAGGTATAATCGAAATTTAATAATATGTAGGGTATTTGAGAGATATATATGTACTACGTATGGGACATATAACATAGGTCGTGTGTGTATTTATACTGATGATATAAGTATATAGGTGTTGTGAATACCTATTGTATGATTTCTTATGTGTACGACATACCTACGCCGCTTGCTATCGGGGAGGAGGTTTCGCGTAATGGGCGGTCTTATCCTGATGAGCCCATTGGGGGGATTTTAGATTCGTACCCAGAACATAGAACCTTGGACACATGTTATCTGAGAGTATGATAGTTTCGACGGTTGAATGGGAGCGTAGGTATGTGCGTGACCCATTTGGAAGGGGACTATATTCACCTCCAATATATGTGATTTGTATTTATGGTTCGCGTTAGATACCAAGCCAACAGTTCTTTATAAAGTGCGAGATGTACCGGGACATGATAACAGAGTATGCATGCACGACAGTTGAGTCTAGAGGTGTCGTATTAGTATATATGTAATAGAGTGATGAATATATATATATATATATACACACACTTGTGATATGTTCCACTGTGTGAACTTAGTAGATATGATTGATAGTGAAATCTAAAATAACTTAAGTGCGTGAACACTTAACTTTGAATGTGAAAACTCTCTCGCTCAAGATAATAGATGTGAAAATATTCGTTTATGTATTATGTGAGAAGTACGGGTAGCTATTATGAGATAATTGATTTGAAGATTAATGAGCTTGAACTAGTTATGCGTGACAGCAGTAACTAGAATGCTTTAGCTGCACGTTAGGGGTGCACACTAGTTGAGAGGTGAGAATTCTCGAGAGAGAGACCGCATAACTAACATGCATATAATATTTGCTTTTAAGCATTTTGAATACTTGCTAAACTGTTTTAAACTATTTTTACTCGGGCTCTGACCCGTTTCTTGTAAATTTATTTTCTCTTGTGCGATCTATTTTAGGTGTCCAGTTGTGACACCCCGAATAATTAAATACCGAGTAGCTACTCCTTTATGAAATTAATACAGAATATCAAGTTGGTTCAGTTCTAGCATCACTGTCGAAAACATTTAATTTATTACTAGCCACCTAATATTTAAAAAGAGAGATGCCAAATTTTATTAATTAAGTTAACAGTAACCAAGTAATTAAATCAACAACCAACAATCGCTTAAATAATCTCATATAAATAACTGACGAAAATAAATAAACTGAGTCCGGAGTAAACACTCCGAAGATAATACCAGAGTAAAGTAAAATCCCGATACAAGAGTCTGAATAAATAAACCAACATCTAAAAAAAGTCTGGGAATGTTATCTCTAACTGGATATGGGCGACATGCCCTAACAGATATGAATGAATCTGAAGGAACCAAGGATAAATGTGGAGGCGTCTAATACCGAGATCCTGTAGCTTCCACATCAGCTACAGTACGTCATCAGAATGGAACTCCTATGCTTGGCATCCCTGTGGCTGGGCATCTAAAATGTTTTTACAAAACAAAATAGATTTGGAGGAAAATGGGTCAGAGCCCGAGGTGGAAACAGTTTAAAAATATAGCAAGTGTTTAAATTACAATTAAACAACACATATTATAAACACGTTAGTTGCGTACTCTCACATGAGTTTCTCACCTCTCAACTAATGTGCACGCCTAACGTATACCCTTACCCATCCTAGTTATGACGCTAACTAACTAGTGTGTACCACTCCTGCTTTCACATTCTAACATAAGGTGACTACTCGTATTACACAACCATGTTATATTTATAACTCACATCCACATTCATTAAATTACTTATCACAAGATTTATTAAATTTCTCGTATTTGTAGCCCATTCAAAAGCGATAGTGAATCAGTCATAAGTATACATATATATACATATATGGCACCCCTAGTCTAAGTTGTGGTGCACGCGTACTCTGCTATCAAATCTATGTACATCACGAACGTAAGGATCACGCGTTCCGAATCACTCAGGAACCGTCTCAATATAAATCACACATATTGGAGGCGAACATAGTTCACATACCCATGGGTCACATACATACCTACGCTCCCAAGGTCAGCAGACTTATCCATTCAGCGATAAGCCCTTCCAAGTCCTACGTTCTGAGGTATCAATCTTAAGTCCCCCCGAAGGCACATCAATACCAAACTATCCTCTTACGAACGACCTCCCGTGATAGCAATTATGGTACGTATGTTATACACACAATAATCCATATACTAGAAAATCACACAACCAATATATGTAATTTTAATATGGGTACACTCCTCCCCTATATATTAAGTCTCACCCACAATATTTACGTTCCGGATATTCTATGTAATATTTATGTAACGCGATAAGTCTCATCATACGGATTCGGGTACCTATACCTATCCCAAGTGAATACTAGGTCTCCCATTTGTTCCTAAGGTTATCTCAGCAAATATAAAATTCCTCTACTATTGTTCATACCCTTACATTAACTTTCATTCCACTTTCAGTCCCAAATCGAAAGATTTAAAACCGTCCTCACTCGGTAATCACTTGTAATTATAACGTTCAATCCCATAAGTTATAACATTTTTCGGGTAATAACTAAGACCCTACTGACCTTAACTAAGTCCCACAATATTATACTAATCACACTAAGAAGCAATATCGGCTTTTGAATTTTCATTAAACCTTAAGGGAAAACAATTACCAAAAATCAGGAGAGGTCGATCAATCGAGGAAAAGGATGGATCGATCGATCATCAATTGATCAATCATCGATCGATCGACATTCTTGGATCGATCGATCGATCAAGAAGGTAATTGCCCAGATTCTCTTAAACAGTTACGAGTTTCTTCCTTTTTACACCTCAAATTCCTCATTACAACGTCCCAAACTCCCAAAAAAGTTCACTAATCATCCTATTAACATATTAGCATAATCTGTAACGTATTAGAATCATTAAATCATCATGGATCATCCGTTTCTTGGATCAAAACACTCAATTTTCATAAAAACCCTATTTCTTATATTTCCTTCAAGATCTTCATATAACTCAACATAAAATCACGATTTCCTACGCATGGATCATGGTTTCATAACTAGTTTATGCCCAGAAGTTTTATCTACATGAAGCCTACCCATATTCAATGTTTAATTCTCCAATTTCACAATTAATTCACTTATTTATGATAAATCATCAAATCTAAACTATCATGTAAAATATATGCTTTGAATCTTTGCAAGATAAATCACTTGCCTCTGATTAGAAGTTATGATCCGTTGATGACGGTATTGGTTGGTTCTCCCTTTCTTTCCGGTCATAAATCCGGTGATGGTGGTGGTGTGTGGTGGTTATTTTGCCTTCGGAACCCTTGGAACTTCTCTTCTCCATTCACGTTGCCCACTTTTTGGTTTTGACAGATAATGGCCCTAGTGGCACTACGGTTGGCTGATAAATATCACCTAATTTTCGTGGGTCACTATTCATAAAATATAAAATGACTAAAATACCCTCCCGGGTTGCCGGTTAGGCCTAAAAAAGCCCCGGGACCCAAACTGAACCTCCGACTAGTGTTTTTTGACTATCTCGACCCTTCCGGAGTGTTGGCGCACTCAAAATGATTATACGGATGACATAAAAATAAATTACTTTAAAATCCATTAAATTGGGTCCTGACATGACTGACACGCGCGTCCCAACTTAATTATCGAAACTGTCGTATTTTTAACTCACGATAATTTTAATAAATTCAATAATCATATATTACCATAATCACTCAGTAATATTCAAAATTATCATCTTAACCAAATACTAACTCTTGTCTCGCTAGTTATTTAAATCCGAATTAATTTCCAATTAATTATTCCAAATTAATTTAATTAATCCCGCAATTAAAAGCAATTTCATTTAATTAATCTCATAATTAAAAGCCATAAAATTACGAGGTATTACATACTTCCCCCCTAATATAGGAATTTCATCCCGAAATTCGGAAAAGCAGGCATACCTGGAAAAATTTAGGTATCCTCTAGTATTCAAAATAAAATACAAAGAAATGCTCAATCACTACATCCCTTGCTTCACAACAAGCTTGTTGAACACTCTTAACACTATATCAGTTATAGGGTTACACCTCAATAAATGCACCTCATGTCTTGCTCTTACTAAACAACATTCGAATAAGAATAGCCTATACATCATTGGCCGCATTATCTCAATTTTATTGTGAGTTCGCACCTCACTTTGTATGAACTACCGCGTTTATTTAAACACAAAACTTCCATCCTGAGAGAAACCATAAAACATATGACTACTCTTGTCCATTCTTTGAAACTCTGTTCCCGGCATTGTGACTTTTACACAAGGGAAAGCCACTTCAGACGGTTGGTGGTCATCCCATTATAGTCATCGGACTCTAACTTCTGAATGATCCTAAAACTCTGATAATTCGCTCGCCTTTAAGCATCCATAGGGAGGATAGTAAGGTTCATTTACACAAAACATCTATAAGTACCTTGTCCACTATAAATCGGTAAGGGTGCTCTCACACAACTCTACTATTCGGTAATATCCTCTCCTTTTTACTATATTATACGACACTTACGATCTATCTCCGTTGTGGAAAATCAAATGATCACAATGAGTCCAAAATTTACTTCCATATAGTTCCACCAGTCATCAATCACCTTGAGATTATTCCTCGTGCTATAGGTGATACAACTTTCTCAAAACAAAACTATTTCCACTGCTTCCTTATACCCCATATTGAAGGTGGGTGTCGGGTATCTCATCCTAGTTCAGAATAATACTGGGCAGGACCACATAACGGTGCGATCACTATCTAATAGTGTAAATCACCCAAGGATGTAACAATTTCTTTCCTTCTTGACAACCCGTTCCACACATTCGAGGAACTCGTTAGTTATCTTTATGATTGCAACCCGTCAAAGAAATTTACCAACTTAACTCTTCCGCTACTGGAATCGTCGGCTCGACACCAAGTTTCTGGTTGATACCCTTACCCCAACCAATTTCTATCGACAAGTGGTGCACGTGGGGGCTACTAATTATGTCCCACTCAACACCGACTTCCACTTGTAACTCCTCACATTAAGTGGTACTTAATAACCCTCTTTTTCCCTCGGTGTATACCAAAAGTTTCTACCCGTGCACTTTTCACCACGTTGTACACCTCTGGACTCTTTATACCTTATTGAGATCCTCATTCTATTTACGCGTAAGCCACCCTCAACATTCGATTTGGAGGAACTCCGCTCCAAATTGTCCATAATAGTTAAATATTTGTCTTCTCAAGGGATACCCCCTTTTTTAAATGGCTTCCCACTGCCTTTCCACCAAGTACGGACGTGTTACTCTAATTGCACATGAGTATATTGATTATCATCCTTCTCTTACAATGCTTAATCCATTCTACCACTACTATTTTGTAATATCAGTCTCACTAGTATAAATCTCACCTATCTCTATGTCTCTTCTTCTGACGATTATCACATTAGCAAACCAGGGTGTCTACACCCCTTATATCCCATGCATGCGGGTTTAAACATCATATATGTTTCATACGTATTCTAAACTCTTTATTGCCCCTATATTCGCAACGTGGCTATACCACTTGGGCGTTCTCAATCACCCCCCGAATTAGAAATTATAAATCCTCCTAAACATCATTCCATCCTTCAACCTGCCAGAATAAAACAAAATTATCAGTACTTCCTCACCACCCAACTGGCTCTACTAGCCTTATATCGTAATTTACCCTTTAACTTCCAGTTATAATTACTTACTTCCATAACGGTCGAGGTACCCAAATCATGGACGAATGGTCACACAACTCCTTACTACCAACCTTACGCTAAGTTTCATGCGTGGGATGTCTCGCAAGGCGAAATCCAAACAAGGAACCCCCCCAGATACACGACTACCTAGCATTGTCGGTCATCGAAATCCGTTAGGCCCTTAGTCCATAACATGCAACCCTATATCCCCGTCTCTTGACAACAAAGTTACATCTCCTTTTGCAATTACACTTAAACAAGGAAATTTTTTCAAAAGGCACTGTCTTTTAACATTGATGGTAATCACATTCCATAAACATAATGCAAATATAATCGGGGCTCTCAAAATCCCGTCCCCAGACATACAACTATGAGTATTAACTTCCGCATCTCTAGAGGGTGATGTAACAATGCACTCTTCTTATTACCATATCCTGAGCATTGATTGTAATAACCAGCTAAATCTTTCCGCTGAACAGTAAACCAAATACATTCCGAATCATATCAATTAAATCCCTACACATACTAGGATCAAATATCCGAGACCATTATACCTTTCGAAATCTCGATAATATATATATATATATATATATATATATATATATATATATATATATATATATATATATATATATATATATATATATACATATAAATAAACATAAACGCGAGCCCAACCCTCTCGCAGATGGGGTCTCGCCAAAACAAAACATTCTACACCAAGGTAGTAACCCCGATTATTGATACCAAAATTAATATGCTGATGTGGACGAATAACACGAAGACACGTGTCAATCTACGTGGCACAATAGCAGCGAGGAAGTTCATTTCCCGACCAACCATGCTTCTTACCGAGGAACTCTAGCGCACCGAGGAACTCTAGCGCATCGAGGTACTCTAGTGCTCCGAGGAACTCCTGATCAACGAGCAGCTATGGCGGTCCGAGCTGCACCTCGGTCGTATCATTAATTGCTAGATAATCAACAGTTCAGATATTCATTGAATGCTTATATTCTTGACGCGCACGCTGCATTAAATGTATTACCCTTTCACATGTCTATCATTTAATGTATCGAACCTTTCATGTACAGCCTCAAGGCTATAAATACCTTGTACCAAACCCATTCAAGGGGACTGGAATTTCTTGAGAGAACTTGTAATCAAGAATTCTGCAAACACTCAGCAATAACATAACAGTGGACGTAAGCTTTATTCCTAGCCGAACCACTTTAAAAATCTTTGTCTTATTTATTTATCTGTGATTAAATAATTAGAGCAATCTAGTTTTTTACATCAACAGATTGGCGCCGTCTGTGGGAAACGACTGTTACTATCGTTTTTCGCAAAAATCATTTGTTATCAATGGCAGATAATCCAGAATCCAGTAATCGAAATGCTGGAAATGCTGGAAATCCTCCAAATCCATCTGCAACTCCAGATCTGGCTGGAATTATGACAAATCTGGCTCAAGGACAAACCGCCATGCAAGAATCTATGAGGCAACTCATTCAAACTTTTCAAGGCGGTGCACCTACCTATTCAGGACAACGGAGTGATCGTGGGCAATCACGATCCAGACGAACTGCGTCATATCGCAATGGGGAGTCTAATGATTCTTCTTATCAACCTGGGCGAACTTCATCGATACGGGCTACGGATACAAATCAACCTATATCTCTCTCTCCGGAGAGAACCAGCGCTTTGGAAAGATTAAGCAGGGAGTCTCCTTTCAGTCGGTTAGGACCAAGGAGAAACATGAGTCCACCTAGAGCTCCATCGAGAAGTGTTCGACCACCATCACGTTTGAGAGAAGGATCAGCACAATCACGACCAGCTACTCGTCAAGATAAATCTCAGGAAGCTACATCAGAGCGATCAATTGCTCAGACTAAGCGGCCTGAGGAAGGAAATGAAGCATGGAAAGGTTCTATTCAGCGGTTGGAGGATAGATTAGGAGAAATGGCTAAGGCAAGGAACCCCTTACAGAGAACTTTTGTTCAAGGGACACCTTTTGTGCAATCCATTGTGGATTTTCCTACACCATCGAAATTCAAAGCACCTGTAGTGACTCCTAAGTACGATGGAAAAACAGATCCTGTACTTCATATAGAACAATATCAAGCTGCCGCCGACATATATGCCGTCCCCGACGAGATGAGGTGCAGAGCTTTCTCGGGAACTCTTACTGGATCTTCACATATATGGTATAACAATCTTCCTTGGGGTAAGATTTCAACTTTTATTCAATTAGCCGAGTTGTTCATTGGCAATTTTTGTTTTGGGGCGAAGCCAGTAAAGCGAGTAGCACATTTGTTAAGTGTTAGACAAAAATCAGGTGAAAGTACTAGAGATTACATAACTCGTTTTAATAACGAAAAGTTGGAAGTCGTAGATTACGAAGAAAAGACAGCAATCACTGCTTTGATGAGTGGTTTGCTGCCTAATAAGCTGTACTACACCTTGTCCAAAGATCCACCTAAAACTATGTCCGAGTTGATGGCAAAAGCAGCCAAAATTATGAATGCCGAGGAGGCTATGGCTGCGAAGAAGAATATGGATAAAGAAGTAAAAGTGGAGGTCGACAAGTCTAAGAAGAAAGATCAGAAAGGAAATGGTGGTGACAAGCATTACAGGAATAATAGGACAACGTTGGAAGTCCTAAAGAAGTACGATAATTATACCCCAATGAAAATGGGTATTAATCATGTTTTGGAAGAAATCAAGAATAGCGAGGAAATCAAGTGGCTAGAGAAACTGAAGACAAATCCCGATCTGAGGAATAAGGCCAAATATTACGAGTTTCATAAAAATCATGGCCATATGACCAAAAATTGCATAGCCCTTCAGAACGAGATCGAAACACTCATCCGAAGAGGAAAATTATCAAAGTATGTAGATCGCAGGAGTGAGAGGAAGAATGATGATAGAACTAGAGAGAGATCTAGATCTCCTCGTCGTGCAGAGGAGAAAAAGAGGAGGGACCACGAAGATGATCCAGATGATGACCCTGATCTTCCCAAGAAGCCAAGGCAGCCTGAACGAGAGGTATTCTCCATACGTTTTGGGTCATTTGATTGTAATGTTATTACAGGAGGAGATGCAGGGGGAGGAGACCTTACTGCAGAAAGAAAAGCTTACCTCGGAGAGGCTCAAGCTTGTTCATATATTCAGCGAATAAATCTGGCCGAGGATGATCGTCCGAGGAAGGTAAATAAAGAGAAGCTAGTGATTGGTTTTTCAAAAAACGACCTGGCAGGTGTTCTTTACCCTCATGATGATCCTTTGGTGATCAAAATGAGGATGAAGGATGTGGTCATTTCAAGGGTGTTAGTAGACAATGGTAGTTCGGCAGACATCATGTACTATTCATGCTTTGATAGCTTGAATTTAAAATTATCTCAATTGGAACCTTATCACAGACCCCTTCTGGGTTTTGCTGGCGAGAAAGTTTTTCCACTTGGGACGATCAAGTTGGATATACTCATTGGAACTTGTCCTGCTTGTCGAACAGAAAGAATACGCTTCTTTGTGATGGATAAGAATGTGCAGTCAGCCTACAACATCATCATGGGAAGAGTTGGATTGAAGAAGTTCGAAGCAGTTCCATCTACAGTACATCAGTGTTTGAAATTCCCAACGAATTTTGGAGTCGGAATTATGAAAGGTGATCAAAAAGTAACTCGGGAATGCTATTATTCGTCTGCCGAGCAAGAGGAACTTGAAGAATCAAGGAAAAAGACTACTACTTATCAAGTGGAGGAAGGTACAGAAATTGAAACTCTTGACCCTAGGGATGAATCTCAACTTGTAAAAGGACAGGTGGTGGAATCTACAGAAACTGTTATCCTGGACGACGAGCATCCTGAACGAGTAACTCAGATAGGATCGTCGTTGGATGTTTCAATAAAACAGGAGTTGATAACTTTCTTGTGAAACAGGAAGAATACTTTTGCTTGGAGTCATGAAGACATGCCAGGTATAGATCCAAACTTCTTATGCCATGAGCTCAATGTGAATAAGGAGATCAAACCTGTAAAGCAGAGAAGAAGAGTGTTTAGTCCCGAGAAGAACCAGGCCATACAAGAGGAGGTCGAGAAACTCCAGAAAGCCCAATTCATTGAAGATGTGAAATATCCAGATTGGTTGGCAAATGTGGTGATGGTAAAGAAGAAGAACAACAAATGGAGAATGTGTGTTGATTTCACTGATCTCAACAAGGCATGCCCAAAAGATCATTTTCCATTGCCCAGAATTGATCAACTAGTGGATGCTACCTCGGGACATGAGCTACTCAGCTTTATGGATGCTTATTCTGGCTACAATCAGATCAAAATAAAGCCAGAAGACAGGGAAAGTACTTCTTTTATTACCCCAAGGGGAACTTATTGTTATAATGTTATGCCTTTTGGTTTAAAAAATGCATGTGCAACATATCAGCGGCTGATGAACAAGGTTTTTGCCGAACAAATCAGTTGCAATATGGAAGTCTATGTCGACGACATGCTCACCAAAAGCAAGAGAGCTACTGATCATCTAGTTGACTTAGGCCAAACCTTTGATCAACTGGACAAATACCAAATGAAGCTCAACCCGACGAAGTGTACCTTTGGAGTACGAGAAGGAATGTTCCTCGGATACATCGTCAATCAACGAGGTATTGAGGCAAATCCAGAAAAGATCAAAGCTCTTTTAGGGCTGCGATCCCCAACGACGAGGAAAGAAGTACAGAGTCTTACCGGACGAGTTGCAGCGCTCAACAGATTTGTATCCCGAGCAACTGATAAATGCCTCCCGTTCTTCAAAACACTGCGAAAAAGTTTTGAGTGGACTGATGAATGTGAGAAGGCCTTTCAAGATTTGAAGAAGTATTTGGGAGCCCCACCATTGTTGTCTAGGCCAATAACTGGAGAGAAGTTGTACTTGTATTTGGCAGTATCAGAGAATGCAGTTAGCTCGGCGTTGATCATATTGGAGAATGGAGTCCAGAAGCCAATTTATTACCCAAGTAAGGCCTTCCGAGGTGCAGAAATCAGATACCCAAAGTTAGAAAAATTGGCACTGGCATTAATTGAAGCAAGTATAAGAATGAGGCCATACTTCCAGGCCCATACCATCATAGTGTATACCGACATGCCATAAAGACAAGCCCTTCACAAGCCAGAAAAATCAGGAAGATTGATGTACTGGGCAATAGAGCTCGGTGAATATGATATTGTGTACGAACCCAGATCATCATTAAAGGGGCAAGCTGTAGCAGATTTTATAGCAGAGTTCACATACCCTGATACCCCCGAGGAGCAAAAGGTACTTGCTGACTTACCTGTGGACGATACAGGATCAACAGACACAAATCCAGACCAACCAAGGTTGGTAAAAGGACTTGTGGATGTAGAAAAATCATCATATTCAAACCCAGACCAACTAAGGTTGGTAAAAGGGCGCGGATAGATGACCGATGAGGAACGAAAGATACCAGGGAATGAGGAAACAAAACAGCAGATATTTTACCGAGGAACTCTGACAGATAAGAAATTTGAAGACGAGGTACCTACATGGAGATTATATGTAGATGGATCATATTGCACAGCTGGTTGTGGAGCAGGGATTGTTTTAAACTCCCCAGATGATATTGACATGGAGTATGCCTTGAGATTCCAATTCAAAGCTTCCAATAATGAGGCTGAATATGAGGCTATGATAGCAGGTTTTCATTTGGCGAAAGTTATGGAAGCACGACAAGTAATTGTTTTCAGTGATTCTCAATTAATTGTGAATCAAATGATGGGAATATATGCAGTGAAGGGAGAGTTAATGGTGAAGTACCATGCAAAGGTGATGGAGTTATTGACAGAATTTGATGCTATTCAATTGGTGAGGATACCGAGAATGGAGAATGCTAGAGCAGACGCATTGGCCCGACTAGCGTCAGCTACGCGCACCGAGCTGCGAAGAACAATACCAATTGAAGTATTAGAAAGTCGGAGCATAGAAGAAGATCTGACGGTGAAGATTATTACCCTTGATTTAGGACCATCTTGGATGGATCCTATCAGAGCATACATTAAAGAAGGAGAATTACCGGAGGACAAACTAGCTGCCAAGAAATTGAAGTATAAAGTTGCTCGGTATGTGTTAACTAATGGTGTTTTGTATAGACGAGGAATTATAGCAGGTTTGCAGAGATGTGTGCATCCATCAAAAGTCAAAGAATTGATTGAAGAAATTCATGAAGGATCTTGTGGAGCTCATGTAGCAGGTCGGACACTTTTGCAAAGGGTAATGACACAGGGATATTACTGGCCGACGATGAGGGCTGATTGTATAGCCTATGCTAAGAAGTGTGACAAGTGCCAACATTTTTCCTCCATCCGAAGAACTCCACAAGCATTGTTGACACCCATAACTTCACCTTGGCCATTTGCCATGTGGGGGGTTGATCTGGTTGGACCACTGCCGACGACCCGAGGAAGGTTCAAGTATCTCGTCGTGGCAGTAGATTATTTTACTAAGTGGGTGGAAGCTGAACCACTAATTGATATGACGTACGAGAAAGTATATCAGTTTATTTGGAAAAACATCATTTGTCGATATGGTCTCCCCCATGCTTTCATTACAGACCATGGAACACAATTCGATAATGAAGAATTTGCTGCTTATTGTCATCAGTCAAACATTTTGAAGTATCATTCAGCACCAGGCCATCTCCAGAGCAATGGACAGACTGAAGTGACGAACAGAACATTACTAAATGGTTTGAAGAAGAGGTTAAGTGAAGCTAAAGCAAATTGGATTAATGAGCTCCAATCCGTACTATGGGCTTACCGAACAACTCCCCGAGCAACAACTGGAGAATCACCATATATGTTGGCATTTGGAAGTGAAGCTGTGATACCTGCCGAGTTGGGTCTCCCAACTCATAGAGTGCTGAATTTAAACTCCCCGATCAGCGATTTGATGAGAAGACTGGATTTGGATATGCTCGAGGAGGTTAGAGAAGAGGCAGCCATTAGAAATGCTGCTTACCAACAACGTACAGCTCTGTTTTACAACAAAAGGGTGAAGAAATGTGATTTAAAAGAAGGGGATTATGTGCTAAAGAAAGTCATTCAGAAGCAAAATAAGTTGGAAGCAAACTGGCATGGACCTTACCGAGTTACAGAGGTTGTTCGTCCAGGAACTTACAAAATAGCAACTCTAGAGGGAGAAGAATTTAAGAATGCGTGAAATGCTGAACATCTACGCAAGTATTATCAGTAATGTAAAATGTAAAAGCATTTCCTTCATTATGAATAAAGCGAGGATGTTTCGCCATTTTCTTTCTGGTTGAAAGTTTTTCGTGGAATACTAGTGTAATACACTATGCACAAAAAGTGCTCTAAGGAGCCAAAAGCTCTAAGGAGCTAAAAAGTGCTCTAAGGAGCCAAAAGCTCTAAGGAGCTAAAAAGTGCTCTAAGGAGCCAAAAAGTGCTCTAAGGAGCCAAAAGTGCTCTAAGGAGCCAAAAAGTGCTCTAAGGAGCCAAAAAGTGCTCTAAGGAGCCAAAAAAAGCTCTAAGGAGCCAAAAAGTGCTCTAAGGAGCCAAAAGCTCTAAGGAGCCAAAAAATACTCCTTTGGTTAGGAGGCGCTCTAAGGAGCCAAAAAGTTCGAAAGAACCATTACCACTCCTTTGGTTAGGAGGTGTACACCAGCATGATCAACTACGGTTGGTAAAATAAAAATATATTCTCACATTACAACTTATGTTGGTCGAAAGATAACATTATTACAAAAAGTTCTTTGAAGAACAAAATATTCCAAAATACACCAAGTATAGTTGGTCGGGGATAAAGACCCAATAACTGTAGTTGGTCGACGAGGACAAATTATTGAACTAAGTTGGTCGGACACATTTTTATATTCGAAATTGAACCAAGTATAGCTGGTCGGGGATAAAAACCCATCAACTGTAGTTGGTCGACAAACATTATTTATCCACCTTGGTTGGTTGGAAACAGTTTGAACAATTTATATTCATTACTTTATTATTAAGTGATTGATCAACCTTGATACTTGTAAATTTTTATTATTAAGTTGGTGGATGAACAGCACGATATTGTTATCTTTTTAACAAATACATAGATACATATGCACAAATATAAAGGTGTTTGATAAACACAAGACAATAGCAAAATTGGCAAACAGAAAATGAAAGTCTTTTCATTAAAAATCTAGAATAAATTACAAGTTACATGAATGTACTAACTGTTACATTGAAAACCTATTCTATTGGTTTCTTTCCTTTATTTTTTGAAACAGGCTCCTCACCAGCAGGAGGATCCTCTAGACAAAGAGGAGAATTAATGAAATTAACATCCCTGAGCATTCTGACATTCCTCACAGAAGGTGTATCCAAGAGATGCTCAGGACGAGACAATTCAACCTGAGAATGAAGGCTATAATCACCAAGGTACTTTGAAATCAAGCTACGAGGAATGGAACGAGCTGGGATCCATGCCATGTTCAATTTGAAAGGTGGTACAGGCAGGTCTAATAATGATGGAGCATGATAATCCCATAAATAATTCCCTTGCTCCAATTTTAACACACCCAGTGCGTTCAACCATCCTTGCTTGTAACCTTCATTGTTGGCATGTTCAATACGAGCATCCAGATGAACAAGAACTTCATTATATCCTGCCATCCAGAATTCCCTGGGTTGTTTATGAAATTGAAAGGTTAATCTGTCCAATTGCTCGAGAAGATTTTTGGCAAAAAGATCCTTAGTATGAAGAGCAGACTTTGTCGCAGCCAGTTGATCTTCTAAAGATAAGTTTTTCTTGGACAATTCAGACAGAGCACGATCCTTAGCCTTCAGTTGGAACGCTTGAGTTTCCAGAGTAGATTGTGTGCGAGCCTCTTCAACGTTGCGACTAAGAAATCTTGATCGGCTCCGAGAAGCAGCTGGAGAACTTTGCTCCTCGACAATTCTTCCTCGTCCCCGAGAACCTCTTCCTCATCCACGAGCAGTCCCAGAAACAGCAGATCTTCTTAAATCATCCAGCTCTTGCCTTAATTTGGCATTTTCGACCTCTAAGAAAGAGAAACCCTCATCAGTAACGGGCACTAGAAGCATTGGAAGATGACGCTGCAGATTCATATTGAGCCAACTTTTTCTGTAAATTATTGTTTTCTTGTTCTAGGATCTCGGCAATCTGCCTACAAGCTTCAACTTCACCTTTAAGGGTCCTTTCCCTAATATCATATCCAGCAATGATCTTCTTATGGCCTGTTTCAGAAGAGAGCTGCTGGTATCTATTTTTATAATCCTTGTGCAATGAAGCCAATGATGCATTGTGTTGATTTTGAAGATCCTCTATGGAACCATGAAGTTCCTCGATCAATTCGTAGTATGCCACATTATTGGCCACAGATCTATCAAGTAAATCCTTCAGATACCGATAAGCCTCAACTGCTTGTTCTGAGGCATCGTGACCAAGGATATCAACAATCTCTGATACACTTAGGTCTGTATGACCAGCTTTATAATAGCCATTGCATTGTCGCATCAATTCAGTATCAGGAGCAGATATCAATTCCATTCTGGCCAAAAACTAATAAAGAAGAGGAAGCAGGAGTTAATAAATAAGAGCAGACAGAGTATCAATAAAGAAGAGAAACGAAGATGTATTTTATTAGATCATCAAAAAGTTACATTGTTCGATTACAAGTAAGGAAATATAGAAATGATACCGAACAACTTCACACCTTTTCCTTGTCCCCCAAGACTTTCTCGGGAGGCTGGGACGAGGAGCTCGGTTGCTCGGTGGTAACAACGGTTTGATCAGCAGGAATCTTCTCGGCAGGAGGAGGCATGGAAGAAATGTCCTCGTTGACAGAGGGTTGAGAAGCAGAGACTGGGTCACCCGTAGCCATAGAAGATTCATCTGAGACAGGCTCATCTTCTTCTTCTTCCACAATTGCTGGAGGAGGACCAGGGAGATGTTGTTGGAATAGCTCAGAATCGTCTTGGACCTTCAACTCTTGCAGAGCAGCTACCCAGCCATCGTGGAAGTATTTCAACTTCCCATATTGGACTTGGGATGTCATTGCAGCAATCCCTTTATCCCATCCTTTCTCCCAACCAGCACTGAAATGTTTCTTGATTGCGACTTTTCTCCTCAACTTCTCCGAGGAGAGCTTCACATCCAATTCCTCTTTTTTGACCTTGATATCTCGCAGGGTAGATAACTCTTCCTCTGCCTTTTTCAGCTGGCCATCATATTCCTGATGTTTAACCTCTAAACCTTTTACTTTCTCCTCCAAATTCTTGGAGGTTTCAGCCATTTTCACCTTCTCAGCTTCAGCCACAGCTAATTTCTTCTCCCAAACAGCTTTTTCGTCAACATACTGTTGACGAGATTCCTTTAAAGACTGGGTCAAACCCAACAGAGCATCCTCTACGCCTGACGAGGAGCTTGAAGCTTTAATAGCTTCATCCTTCTTCACAATATTATTAAAACAGTTCACCAACTGAAAGATGAGAAAAATAGCAAAGTCAATACAAAATGCAAGCTTTCAGAGAAAGAAAGAAAAATCAGAAGTATAAGAAATTTACTGAAGCAAGGTGACGAGCAGCTAAGGATGTCAGCATATCCCTAGGAATTCTTTCATCAATACCATGGACCTCGGGTACGACCGAGCTCATTGCAGAACTTGGAAGAGTGATGTTTGGAACATCAGTACCACCAGCAGGTAGGGAGGAGGCAGTTTCAGCCGGAGTAACTGAGGATGATTTCCTCAATCTCTTCAACGGGCGATCAGAACCTTCAACCAAAGAGGTCTTGGTCGGAGAGATTGTAATTACATCTACAGGAGCAGTTTTCTTGCTCGGAACCACTGGGGGCTTCTCGGCAGCTTTAGAAGACCCAGCATCCACTTTTTTAGTCCCCTCTGGGGCATCAGTTTTACTTTTCTTGGCCCCAGCAACAGAAGTAACATCATCAAAGAGAGCAGGAGGATCTCTTTTCTTACCCATCTTTTGACTTAAAGGAAGATGAGAATCTGAAGATGAACCTTCTGGAGTTGAAGCTGGTTCAACAGGGCGAGCAGTATAAGAGGTTGTGTAACTCTTATACTGTAGCAGATATGAGGCAGACCTGATGTGTTCGTCTGCAATGTTCTTGTGCAAACCCCAGATAAGTTTCAGATGCTTGATATTAACCTCTGATTCTTTTGGAGTTCTTCTTTTGCTATCAACTGCAAATAAACACATAACGAGATATCAATCGTACATTTTGTCAAACATGATGAAAGCATAATTTCATAAATAAAATAAAATGAAAAATAAACCTATCCCATTGCCATATGGGGGGCATCTGGGACCGTTGTATACTTCATCTCCAGTTAAAGGGGCATATTGCCAATTTTTTATAACCAACCCATGTTCAAAATAATCTCTATTTGAGTCAGGGAGGTTAACTACAAGAGCCCTATTCAGAAACCTAGTTTTTAAGTAATAAATATTATCTAGAGTGGCCCACTTATAGCAGTACATAATCTCAGGGATCCCAATACGAGTCCCATGAGTTAGATTTAATTTGTGCACCCCATTAATTATTCTCCATGAATTGGGGGCTATTTTTGCAGGGACAAGATCAAAATATTGACAAAATTCAAGACACAATGGATTTGGTGGAAAGGAAAAACCACATTCAGCAACAAAAATACTGGGGAACCAATGTCCCTCAGCCAATCGAAAGTAATCTAAAGGCTCAGAAAGAACCTCTAGAGTTACCCACGAAGGAATGGAAAAATCAGAACGAAATTTCTCAACAGACTCCACAATATAAACCATACTGAATAAAAGAGAAGAAAGGAAAAAGATCTTACAGGAAGGAAGGACGAATGTTGACAACGAACGAAAACAAGGATGAACGCACAAAAGAGAAGGAGAAAATAGAAAGCTTGAAGGCAGAAAATTGGAAAACGTAGAAGACGGTATAGTTACCTAAGAAGTTTAAATACTTTGCATTGGGAAGCGGCGAAAGAAATGATTACCAAAAAGAAACTACTGAACTTCCGGCGACTAAAAGGACAAAAACTGCACGGAGATCGAAGCGCTTATAAAAAATTCAAGAAAAAAAGGGCGGAAGCTGCGAAATGAGAAGGAAATTTGAACACAATGTTCCTGAAACCCAGGAAAAGTCATTTAATATTGCCATATACCGAGAAAGAATGTTCCATACTCCTCAAAGTTCGAAATATGAAACATTGGGGGCTTCTGTTGATACCAAAATTAATATGCTGATGTGGACGAATAACACGAAGACACGTGCCAATCTACGTGGCACAATAGCAGCGAGGAAGTTCATTTCCCGACCAACCATGCTTCTTACCGAGGAACTCTAGCGCACCGAGGAACTCTAGCGCATCGAGGTACTCTAGTGCTCCGAGGAACTCCTGATCAACGAGCAGCTATGGCGGTCCGAGCTGCACCTCGGTCGTATCATTAATTGCCAGATAATCAACAGTTCAGATATTCATTGAATGCTTATATTCTTGACGCGCACGCTGCATTAAATGTATTACCCTTTCACATGCCTATCATTTAATGTATCGAACCTTTCATGTACAGCCTCAAGGCTATAAATACCTTGTACCAAACCCATTCAAGGGGACCGGAATTTCTTGAGAGAACTTGTAATCAAGAATTCTGCAAACACTCAGCAATAACATAACAGTGGACGTAAGCTTTATTCCTAGCCGAACCACTTTAAAAATCTTTGTCTTATTTATTTATCTGTGATTAAATAATTAGAGCAATCTAGTTTTTTACATCAACACCGATAGACTTGAAATAATCGTACACTATTGGTTTAATAATTATTATAAAACTATAATTAGTATAATATCATACTCGTATATCACATCACTAAAACGAGTAATCTCAATAAAGTATATACCACTATCGATACACCCATTCATCCTCCGTGGATAACACTAAAGGTAACCCCGCCATACCAGGGAAAATATTCACATAAATAATAACATTGTCGATATACGCACTAAACTCGACTCTCATGCGAATATAGCAGTAATAAAAAAAATGTAGCAACTCGTTCATGTTACATACAACATGCATCATCATCTGAGGATATAACTTATACTTCTACCTTACCAATCGCCATGGCTGCTTAAATGGTTCCTGGACTTAACACACATGTTCGTATTAAAATGAAAATTTCAATAACTATTGCCCTTTCTAGGCACCATACCCTTATCCCTGTACTTGCTTCGGGAAAATTTTAACGCATGGGTTTCACTCCCCACAAAATACCTCTTCACAAACTCCACTTATTTTCGATCACATTGACCATGTTAGGGTTGTCCTCCTCTCGGATGTTGGTAGTCTCGACTCTGATGACTACCTCTGTTGTTCCCTTAGCTTTGATGGCTCTAAGGAACACGCTACTGGCTTCGACAACTCTTACTTAAATCACTATTGCTCGATAAAAATTTTACTATCTGAATTATTTAAATGGGTCCCCTAATGGGTCTCCCCCTTGTGGTGCTTCACCAACACTGTTTCCCCCAGTTACTCTATCTAAATTCTTCGATTCTTGTAGCTCCCCACACAAGGATGCATTTACTTCCATATTAACAAAACGCGACATTATTACCGTCTACATTGACTGTCCAACCAGAATTCCCCAGAAGTGCTAACAATTCTTCTTGTAAGTTAATTTTCCCCTTCAATGTCCTCTTCTCCATTGCACCTACTTCATCCGGTGTAAGGTTCGCTAATTAATTAAATTTCTTTTCACAAAGTGACCTCTGTCTGGCCCTCTTGTGTGAGTTCAAAACAACGTTCACATCTTATCCTAAACATCTGATGCAGGAACTTATGATCAAACCATACGTATGCACCTTCTCTTAACAAAACATTCCACTTCTAAGTGTGGTGGTTGCCCCTCACCATTTTAACTCTGCTCGTATGAGCCAAGAAAAATTTTACCCTAAATTTTCACTCCCGATTTTCCATACTCCGACATATGCCCATGCCTTTGAATATTTTACCTTCGTTGGCTAACAAACGCCATTTCTGTATTTCTAATATTCCACTGTTGGTTCTCTTCAATATTTCGTCCGACTCTCTCCCATTCCAACCTTGCTGGGGGAGTCTAATTTGACCCCACCTTTTACTATAGTGGTTCCTGGAAGTCATATGTGTGCCTTAGCTGTCTTTACCGTCTTGGCCTTCCGTGCCATAATAAGGGTGACCACAACTACGGTCATCATTCTTGAATATAGCTTATAATCTCGACTGATCTTTGCCTCCTGCTGTCCGCCCAACTCGCACGACATACTGCATCGTTCGGCACAAGAACACACCCGGATGCAAATAATATTCACTATCATATACATTATAGCAGGAGAACGAAATCTCACCAAAGAAATCAACAATCCTAAGCATAGGGCTCTACATCAAAGAAAGATACGCTGGAAGCATAATAAGCCGCACATATCATAAAGGACACTAGAACATGATGCTCTCATACCACCTGTGACACCCCGACTAATTAAATACCGGGTAGCTACTCCTTTATGAAATTAATACAGAATATCAAGTTGGTTCAGTTCTAGCATCACTGTTGAAAACATTTAATTTATTACTAGCCACCTAATATTTAAAAAGAGAGATGCCAAATTTTATTAATTAAATTAACAGTAACCAATTAATAAAATTAACAACCATCAATCGCATAAACAATCTCATATAAATAACTGACGAAAATAAATAAACGGAGTCCGGAATAAACACTCCAAATATAATAGCAGAGTAAAGTAAAATCTAGATACAAGAGTTTGAATAAATAAACCAACATCTGAAATAAAATAAAAAGTCTGAGAATGCTATCTCTAACTAAATATGGGCGACATGCCCTAACAGATATGAATGAATATGATGGAACCAAGGATAAATGTGCAGGCGTCTAATACCGATATCATGTAGCTTCCACAGCAGCTACAGCACGTCATCAAAATGGAACTCCTATGCTTGGCATCCCTGTGACTGGGCACCTAAAATGTTTTTACAAAACAAAATAGATTTGGAGGAAAATGGGTCAGAGCCCGAGGTGGAAACAGTTTAAAAATATAGCAAGTGTTTAAATTACAATTAAACAACACATATTATAAACATGTTAGTTGCGTACTCTCATATGAGTTTCTCACCTCTCAACTAATGTGCACGCGTACTGTATACCCTTAACCCATCCTAGTTATGCCGCTAACTAACTAATCTGTACCACTCCTGCTTTCACATTCTAACAAAAGGTGACTACTCGTATTACACAACCAAGTTATATTTATAACTCACATTCACATTTATTAAATTACTTATTACAAGTTTTATTAAATTTCTCGTATTTGTAGCCCATTCAAACATCTTAGTTATTCGCATCTACTAAGCAATAGTGAATCAGTCATAAGTGTGTATATATATATATATATATATATATATATATATATAAATCACTCTCAATACATATATATACATATATGGCACCCCTAGGCTAAGTTGTGGTGCAAGCATACTCTGCTATCAAATCCATGTACATCACGCACGTAAGGATCACACGTTCTGAATCACGCAGGAACCGTATTGATATAAATCACACATATTAGAGGCAAATATAGTTCACATACCCATGGATCACGCACATACCTACACTCCCAAGGTCAGCAGACTTATCCATTCAGCAATAAGCCCTTCCAAGTCCTATGTTTTGAGGTATCAATCTTAAGTCCCTCCGAAATCACATCGAGACCAGACTATCCTCTTACGAACGACCTCCCCGTGATAGCAAGTATGGTAGGTATGTTATACACACAATAATCCATATACTAGAAAATCACACGACTAGTATATATACAATTTTAATATAGGTATACTCCTCCCCTATATATTAAGTTTCACCCATAATATTTACGCTCTGGATATTCTACGTAATATTTATGTAATGCGACAAGTCTCGTCATACGGATTCGGGTACCTATACCTATCCCAAGTGAATACTAGGTCTCCCATTTGTTCCTAAGGTTATCTCAGCAAATATAAAATTCCTCTACTATTGTTCATACCCTTACATTATCTTTCATTCCACTTTCAGTCCCAAATTGAAAGATTTCAAACCGTCCTCATTTGGTAACCGCTTGTAATTATAACGTTCGATCCCATAAGTTATAATATTTTTCGGGCAATAACTAAGACCCTACTGACCTTAACTAAGTCCCACAATATTATATGAATCACCCTAAGAATCAATATCGGCTTTGAAATTTTCATTAAACCTTAAGGGAAAATAATTACCAAAAATCGAGAGAGGTCGATCAATCGAGGAAAAGGATCGATCGATATTCTTGGATCGATCGATCGATCAAGCAGGTATTTGCCCAGATTCTTTTAAACAGTTATGGGTTTCTTACTTTTTACACCTCAAATTACTCATTACAACATCCCAAACTACCAAGAAAGTTAACTAATCATCCTACTAACATATTAGCATAATCTTTAACGTATTAGAATCATTAAATCATCATGGATCATCCGTTTCTTGGATCAAAACACTCAATTTTCATAAAAACCCTATTTCTTCTATTTCCTTCAAGAACTTCATATAACTCAACATAAATTCACGATTTCCTATGCATGGATCATGGTTTCATAACTAGTTTATGCCCAGAAGTTTTATCTACACGAAGCCTACCCATATTCAATGTTTAATTCTCCAATTTCACAATTAATTCACTTATTTACAATAAATCATCAAATCTAAACTATCATGTAAAATATATGATTTGAATCTTTACAAGATAAATCGCTTACCTCTGATTAGAAGTTCTGATTCGTTGATGACGGCATTGGTTGGTTCTCCCTCTCTTTTCGATCAGAAATCCGGTAATGGTGGTGGTGTGTGGAGGTTATTTTGCCTTCGAAACCCTTGGAACTTCTCTTCTCCATTCACGTTGTCCACTCTTTGGTTTTGACAGATAATGGCCCTAGTGGCCCTAAGGTTGGATGATAAATATCACCTAATTTTCGTGGGTCACTATTCATAAAAATATAAAATGACTAAAATACCCTCCCGGGTTGTCGGTTAGGCCTAAAAATATCCCGGGACCCAAACTGAACCTCCGGCTAGTGTTTTCTGACTATCTCGACCCTTCCGGATGCGTTGACGCACTCAAAATGACTATACGGATGACATAAAAATAAATTACTTTAAAATCCATTAAATTGGGTCCTGACACAATTGACACACGCGTCCCAACTTAATTACCGAAACTGTCGTATTTTCAACTCACGACAATTTTAATAAATTCAATAATCATATATTACCATAATCACTCAGTAATATTCAACATTATCATCATAATCAAATACTAACTCTTGTCTTGCTAGTTATTTAAATTCGAATTAATTTCCAATTAATTGTCCCAAATTAATTTAATTAATCCCACAATTAAAAGCAATTTCATTAAATTAATCTCTTAATTAAATGCCATAAAATTATGGGGTATTACACCAGCCACGGGGGGCGTAGACTATGAGATGATTTGACGTGCTGTCGCTATTATGGGAGTTGCAGGTCCTCGTTATTAGACGCCTCCACTATTATTCATTCAGTTCCTAATCTAGTTATCTCAGTTAGGGCATGTTGCCCATTCTCAGTTATCATTTATTTCAGAGGGATATTGTACTGCTTTATTTCAGTTTAATGGGATTCAGTTTTATTATGGATTTTCGTATTTGAAACTTTTGACCTGGGATGTTTATTCCAGTTTTATTTATTCAGTTAGATGGTTTCTTATTCAATAGAATGGTGAATGTGGTTAATGGTTTAAATTGTTGGATAATATTTGAATGATTAAATATTTTTAACACTAGCTAAATTAATTGTTAGGTAATAAAAAAAATAAATATTTTTCGACAGTGATGCTAAGAATAAACCAACTGGATATTCTGATTTAATTCTATAAAGGACTGGTCACCCGGTATTTAATTGAGCGAGGTGTCACAGGTGGTATCAGAGCAACAAGTTCTAGAGTCATTAGGATCTGTACGAATTTTCACGTTTCAGCTTAGCGTTCTTTGATATAAAGCCTTATTATAGGATTGTTATATTCCTCTACGTATGTGACCTACGTTCTTCTGCTATTAAATTTTGTTATATGATTCATATGCGAGTTCGGTTGGTCTTCGTACACCGAACAATATAGGATGACCAGCGAAGGCCGTTAGAAGGACTAGAGGAGGAAAGGCTCAGTAGAAGCCATGTAATATTCTGGGAACGGTGATCGCGATGGAAGTTACCATAATTATTGTTCCGGCGGATAACAATGGGATAATCACTCGAGGGCAGTAACTTTCCCAAACATTGCCATAGATAACGGTAGTATAAACTTAGACTCACCCCACATAGTAAATAGGGGGAAGGCAGAGGGACTCCTTTGAAGAGTCATATGTAAGAATTTAGGGAAAAGAGGAAGTGTGATTGGCCAATGGAAGGATAATCCAAAGGCAATTGTGTAGGGTGGAGTGCAACGATGCTCGGGATTAAATTTCAAGCGAGATTATTTATGCTCAGAGGAGCAGCGTAGAAATGATGTGAGTCAGTCATCAGAACCATGGAGACATAAATTAATGATGAGAAATTTAGGTACGATTTGATCGTAAGATCTTCCATCTACTGTTCGGATAGATATGCGAATGGAGTTTCGAAACTATTCACAAATGGGCAATAGAGACCAATTGTGAGGGAGTTACCCTATTTAGCAAATTTAGTACCTGACGAAGGGGATACAGAGAATATTAAAGAGTCCGTAAGTTGATAATGGACCCATGATGAGATTTTACAATCATAGATGAGGAATCTGATTAGGATAACTAGTACCGATGTCGTCAAAGTCGTACGTTTACAAGTTTATATCAATGCTCGCATGGGAATGGAGCCAAGAGTGTTGGAGGATCTAGTTAAAGAGCAAGTCTAGATTTGATGGTGATAGTGAAGCACCACGGGAGGGTGTACCCAATAGGGAGCCCATTTAAGTGATTTGGATCAATCGAACTCCTATTAAATGACGATGGATTCAATGAGGGACGCCAATACCAACAACGAATTCCATAGGGTCAGTGAAGCCCAAGGAATAATGGGGGTAGAAATCGAGGCCAAGACTACCCGGCCCGAGGGAAGGATACCCCGATATGGCCAGTCGGACCAGAAATAAAGGAATAGCACTGAAAGGTGTCCTATGTGTGGAGATTAGGATCACTTGTATTGAACTTGTTCACAACGAAAGAGTGAGATCAATTAGACTAAGAAAGTAAATGGGATCGGTGCCAGTGAGGCACACTAATAACGGGAATAAGATTTCCTGCGAGGAAATTAAACTAAGAGATTTATATTTCAGAGGTTGCCAACCTAAGAATGGTGGGTGCAGGCATGATCAGCAAGGTTCTCGATAGCAATATCATCCCAATCCTCTGGGTCGTTAGGGACAATGGAGCAATGGGGGAGGCTAGCAAGGCCAGGGCTAGAGTCAGGAGAGTTTCTCTGACAGTTGTTACAATTGTGGAAAGAGGGACCACATCAAGGAGGCTTGTCGAAGTAAGGCAGGGGGAAAACTACAGGATGAGATCCTGAATATACAACCATTGCAGTAAGTCACGGGTCAGTTCCGGTACGAGAGTGATGCTTAGGGATCCGTTGACTAGACAACGTAGATTACAAATGGAGATAAAATCTTTATTTTATCCCTATGAGAATGGGATTAGGATGGGGTGACATGGGTGCGTCATTATATATGATTGTTAACACTAAAATTCGAGTGTTAGTCGAGTTTAGTGGATGAGCTGGTGATATCAGCCTTATTATGTATATAATTACCACTGGGTAGCAGGATTTTTTTTATCACCATTGGGGAGGAGAAGGTGTGGACACTGAGAAATTTTTTTATATTATGTAACGATTTTTGCTCCTTTAAGTGTTATGAGAGGAGAACACATATTATTTTTGCGTAATCATTATTTCGGGGCAAATTGTATTATTTTTGCGAGGTATCACTTGAAAGAGGGTTGAGCCTATCTACATGTGTGTATATGTTATAAAATAGTGTGTAGTAGACTTTAGTGTGTATGTTATCTAGTTATATTTGATCCCGGTGAGAAGGATCGTTTACTGATGTGATTTAGGGGTATATTGGCTTCTATTGAGCTGAGAGATACAACTCGTGATTTATTTGCGCTAAGAAACTAGTGATAGTAAGAGCGCCGTAATATATGTGGTCTTTTGTAACATAAAAGTGGACGAGTATTCTATTATGTCAAAAGGCAGGGATTTGAGGGTACGTGCTATGGACTGAGGACTTAATAGATCTCGATGACTGACAATGTTAGAGAGTAGTGTATCGGGGGGTTTCTTATTTAGATTTCGCTTTACGAGACATCCCACGCATGAAACTAGTGAACATTGGGAGTTGAGGGAAGATTTGTCTTTTGTATATGAGTTTAGTACCCTGGTTATTGTATGTATATGTGATTATAACTGAGAGGTGATAGTTATATTACCATTTAAGGCCGGTAGAGCCGAATATTGCTGATGTGAAAACCAGTGTGAAATGTCTACACCACGAGTATATCAGTGAGGCAACCCAGAGAATAATTAAGTGCGATTAGTAGGGTAATCGAGTATAACCTTGTCGTATGTCCATGCTAAGTATGCGAAGATTCATTTAACACTAGTCTATTACATTTAGTGTTATTGTGCAGCAATGCACGGAACATAGGGTGTATGGGCGCCCTAGTTAGTTAAGATTTACAGTATCACTCATAAGGTGTAAACGTGGAAATTTATCAAATAAATGTAAACGCATGAGAATAAAAAAAATTAAAAACTAAGATAAAATGAGATAAAGAGAATGTAGTGGCATTGAGAGCGAGGCGAGTCACTAAGAACCGAAGAATGGACAAAAAGGAGTGATTATAATGTTAAAAAGTACACAGAATGTACATATTAAATTTTCGGGGATAAACCGATGCTACCCTGTGCAGAAGGGTAATATGAGGGGAGTTACATCAGAAACAACTGAAGGCGTAAAAGGTTTGACGTGAATAGTCGCGCATGATTGCAGATATCTTCCATGAACGGAATGATCACTAGTTTTAATGGTGGATTATAGACAGTCGGATTAAAGAGTACCATTAGCGAAGGGGTACTAAGAACATAGAAATGTTCCCAACTTTAAAAATATATCGAACTATATGTGTAATAAGAGCTAAAGCGAATTAGTCACTAGATGGGATTGTAAGGGAAAATCGTTGGATTGAAGGATACCGTGAGTAGAGATATAATGAGAACAGCAGAACGACATAACTGAGATAGTAAGCTTACATGGGGTGCCACTTGAGGTTGTGTTTGACATGGACAAAACTTTTGTTCCTTGATTTTAAGAAAGTGTCCAGGAGGCCATGGGTACGGGATTGAGATTACGTTCGAACTATCACCCGCAAACTGATGGGCAGATCGATAGGATGAATCGGATGTTAAGGGATATATTACGGATGTGTGTCCTTCATTTTAGGGGAGGTTGAGAGCAGTACCTTCAACTGGTGGAGTTTGCGTACAGTAGCTCCTATCAGTTTACTATTGGCATGACTTCATTTGAGGTCTTGTCGTTCTCTTGCTTGTTGGCTAAAGGTGGGCAAAACAACAAGCTATTCGTGCAAGAGTTGAGTCAGGACACTACACCCAAGATTGAGAGGATTAGGGGTCGTATACAGGTAGCTCAGAATGGACAGAAGAGCTACGCCGATGCCATGCAACACTTTCTGGAAGTGTAATGTGGGGGATCAAGTGCTACTACGAGTATCTCCTATAAGGGGGATAATGAGGTTCGGGGAGAAAGGGAAATTAACACCGAGATACGTGGGGGCATTTTCTATCATGGAGAGGATTGGATTGGTAGCGCATAGACTTGGGTTGTTGGAGTACTTGCATTGTATTCATGATGTGTTCCATATTCCTTCGTTGAGACGGTATCTCCGGGATGAGTTGTCTCACACTTACTTTATGCTTGAGGAGATTGACTTACAACCTGATAGTTCGTTTGAGGAGAGATTAGTGACTATCTTAGACCATAGCGAGAGGATATTGAGGTCAAAGATAGTTCCACTTGTGCGTGTCCAGTGGAAACATCCTAATGTTGAGGAGTCTACTTGGGAGCACGAGGATGAGATGCGCGGAAAATATCCAGGGTTGTTATGACCAGGTATACTTTTATTTTTCTGAATTTCAGGACAAAATTTCATTATTAGGGGGAAGTATGTAATACCTTGTAATTTTTAATGATTTTTAAATGTGGGAAATTAATTGATAATTAATCCGGATTAAATAAATATTAACTAGCGAGAAAAGGGTTAGTATTTATTTATGTGAATTATATGAAATATTACTTAGTGAGTAAAGTAATATGTGGTTTTGAATTTATTAAAATTATCGTGAGTGAATAATACGACAGTTACAATAATTAAGTTGGGGCACGCGTGTGTCAGTCGTGTCGGGACTCAATTTAATGAAATAGAAAGTAATTAATTTTTAATTCATATGAATGGTCATTTAAAGTGGGCCAAAGTGTACGAAATGGTCGGGATAGTCATAAAAGTCTACCCGAAGGTTTAGTTTGGGTCCCAGGGCAATTTAGGCCAAACCGGCATCCCGGGAGGGCATTTTGGTCATTTATATTTTTAGGGTAATTTAACCTACGAATTTTCTAAGTAAAATATATCTGATAAGAGAAGGGAAGTTGGGTGAGATATGGGAGAGACAAATAGAGGTTACAGAGAAGCCATAAGAGGAAGATGAGAGGAGTTCCAAAGGCTAGAGCCACCGTTCCTACACCTTTTGCACCACCGACACCGCAAGAGCGTAGATCGGAAAGAGAGGAACATCAATATACCCATCTTCTTCAGAGGATCAAACCTTCATATTGAGGTGAGTGTTTAATCTTGCAAAAACTATAGCATGTATGATATCCATGTTAGTGTAGGATGTATCATATAAGAAATTTGTATGCTTTGGGTTAAATTGAAAGAATTAAATCATAATCTTGTGTTGCAAATTGATATAGGATTGAACCCTCCATGTATGTAACATGAAACCCACGAAATTATATTGAATCTTGATGAAGAAATCTAGGTTTTGATGGGTATGATTGAATTGTAGAACAGTTTCTTGAATTCGAAGAAGTCTATGAAATTGGGTAAATTAAACCGTCGTTTTAGAAACTGTTTTGAGCCGTTTGGTTCCGAAAATGGTTATTCCGTCCTCATGGCCTCGTAGAAAATCCCATTTTCTGCATTTTGTACTCTGATACGTTTTTTCCAAAATGACTCTGAAATGCCTCAAAACTACATTTTAAAAATCTGGGCAGATTCGTGGAGTAAATTTTAAGAAATGTTATTTTTAGTGGTTATTCCGTTGGAGGTTGCCTAGATTAATTGTGATTGTTGTTTTATAATAAGGACATTAGACCTTAAGTGGAGATTAGGTTTGCATAAAGTGAGACGAATAAATATTGGGATAATTGAGAAAATATCCGTAATTAATAAATGAATGAAAATTCGAGAAGGGTGACGTAGTGATGAGTGAACCTATATTTATGACCAGTAGTGATGATGGGAATAATTTTTGGGAAAACAAATAAAGGGGTAACTAGGGCCCTTAGAGTTGTGTGAAAATTCATATAAATACGATGAGAGGTATAATTGAAATTTAATAATACGTAGGGTATTTGAGAGATATATATGTACTACATATGGGACATATAGTATAGGTCGTGTGTGCATATATACTGATGATATAAGTATATAGGTGGTGTGAATACCTATTGTATGATTTCTTATGTGTATGACTTACCTACGTTGCTTGCTATCGGGGAGGAGGTTTCGCGTAATGGACGGTCTTATCGTGATGAGCCCATTGGGGGGATTTTAGACTCGTACCCAAAATATAGAACCTTGGACACGTGCTATCTGAGAGTATGATAGTTTCGACGGTTGAATGGGAGCGTAGGTATGTGCGTGACCCGTTTGGCTGGGGACTATGTTCGCCTCCAATATATGTGATTTGTATTTATGGTTCGCGTTAGATAC
Source organism: Sambucus nigra (assembly GCA_949130495.1). NCBI lineage: Eukaryota > Viridiplantae > Streptophyta > Magnoliopsida > Dipsacales > Adoxaceae > Sambucus > Sambucus nigra. Next base: position 392,525,702 of record OX422211.1, on the reverse strand, counting down.
CAAATCAACAGTCCTTTATACAGTGCGAGATGTACCAGGACATGATAGCAGAGTATGCATGCACCGCAGCTGAGTCTAGAGGTGCCGTATTAGTATATATATGTAACAAAATGATGAATATATATATATATATATATATATATACACTCGTGATATGTTCTACTGTGTGAACTTTGTAGATAAGATAAATAGTGAAATCTAAAATAACTTAAGTGCGTGAACACTTAACTTTGAATATGACAACTCTCTCGCTCGAGATAAAAGATGTGAAAATATTCATTTATGTATTACGCGGGAGATACGGGTAGCTATTATGAGATAATAGATTTCAAGATTAGTGAGCTTGAACTAGTTAATGTGACAACAGTAACTAGAATGGTTTAGCGGTACGTTAGCTATTATGAGATAATCTATTTTTTCTTGTGCGATCTATTTTAGGTGTCCAGCCACAGGGATGCCAGGCATAGACTATCAGATGATTTGACGTGCTGCAGCTATTGTGGGAGTTGCAAGTCCTCTTTATTAGATGCCTCCACTATTATTCATTCAGTTCTTGATCTAGTTATCTCAGTTAGGGCATGTTGCCCATTCTTAGTTATCATTTATTTCAGAGGGATATTGTACTCCTTTATTTCAGTTTGATGGGATTCAGTTTTATTATGGATTGTTGTATTTGAGACTTTTGAACTGGGATGTTTATTCCAGTCTTATTTATTCAGTCATATGGTTTCTTATTCATTAGAATGGTGAATGTGGTTAATGGTTTAAATTGTTGAATAATATTTGAATGATTTATTTTTGACACTAGCTTAATTAATTATTAGGTAACAAATAAAATAAATATTTTTCGACAGTGATGCTAAGAATAAACCAACTGGATATTCTGATTTAATTCTATAAACGACTGATCACCCGATATTTAATTGAGTGGGGTGTCACAATAAGTAATATTAGATCTAATATCTAAATATAATTTCAGTGTCTCCTCTTAGAGGATTGACACGTGTCATTCAATAAATGTATTGATATCTAATAGTGGGTGCTTGTTGTTTGTTGACACGTGTATCATCCATTTAATAGAATTTGTTAATTCATCTCATCTGATACCACAAGCCATCTCTGCCTTTTCGATATCTAAAAAAATCCAAATGCTTTTCAGTTCTACAAGATTATTTGCCTTTCCAGTTTCCGCGTATCATCCATTTAACAGAATTTGTTAAATCATCTCATTTGATACCACAAGCCATCTCTGCCTTTTCGATATCTAAAAGAAAGCAAATGCTTTTCAGTTCCATAAGATTGTTTGCCTCTCCAGTTTTCAAAAATAGTCTTATTATCCTCTCTATATACATATAGCTTTTCATGATATGCAAATGATGAAATCATGGTCTCTTGCTACATTTTTAGGGTTCTCAGTACCGTGGGCAATCCAATTCATATATTCATGATTTTGTAGTTATCACAACAGTGATTGCATCAGGTAACTAAAATCATAAGAACAATTCTCATACTTTGATTTTTTTTAAAGTAAAGTTGATAACATTAGTTTTTAATATTTAGTAATTTGTTCTTGAAATTATTTTGGATCGAAACTCACACGATTTGTAGGACTTGGTCCGAGTTTTTTTTCAAGTACAGAATAGCAAGCTAATAAAATGCTACAAACAAAATGGAAAAGCATTTGTCATCTATACTTATACCTTTATTTAGATAGCCTATTTTTTGTTGTTATTTATATTTTCATTTGTTGTAGCATGCATTCGTAAGATTATTATGTCAGATGTTGTTTCAAAATATACGAGGAATTTAGCTTGCTGCATAAAACATGTTGGTAACATGTTCATTCATCTTATTCCCTCCATGTTAGAGTATAAGCATTTTCATTTTTTTTTACTCTTACACATTTTCTCAAGCGTTATATGATTTTCATTCATGGTTATATTTAATGAAAAAATTCATAATCATAAAGCACGTGGCTTTGTGCTAATATTTGCATTGGAAACAAAAATTGGCTCCTGGAATTTTTTAATGCAAGTATAAAGATATATCTTTTTAAATCAAACAATTTCTCATCTATATGGTAATGGGTAATTTTTTTAATTTTCTTATTTACTATGTGTGTATGTAAGAATACACTGTTACAAATATAGATGAATGTTTAAGCTAAGGAGTTTGTGTATAATTTTTTAAGCATCTTCAAACTAATTCTAATATTTTAGGAATGTAATTTACCTTTAATATGATAATAATAGCATCATATATGCAACCAATTTTATTAAAGCAAGCCCTCTTAAATCGTTATGAAACGTAAACAACTTGCTTATGTTTACTACTTGCTTACATTTATTATGATTGATTACAGGAAATATAATGGATGATGAGTGGCGGTATTCTCTTTATCTTCGTGACAAATAAAATTATTGAAGAGTTTATAACAATGATATTGGTTGGGAGAGTTGATAAATTTTTTAAGTCCGTTCTACAAATTTGGATTACAATAAGCTCTACAAAATCCTTACGCATCGCGTGGGGCTCAAATCTAGTCATATAATTATGGCCTTGTACAGTGAAATTACATGGTGGAGCAACTTCATTTACAATATCATCGAACGACGGAGATCAATCGAGGACAGTGATATTGTTGTTTGTACCAGCCATGTCGAATAACGCATGCCAAATCCACAAATCCTTTTATACTACAACCTCTAAATTAGAGTGGTAGCCTTTTTTAAAACATTAGTGTGCGTGTCGTTCCATGCCGTGGGATAATGTTTCCATGTCCAATGTATACAATCAAGACCTCCGAGCATACCAGGGAAACCCCGATCCTCCCCTTCTTTAAAAAGTCGTGCAATATCATATTCGTTTGGTTTTATTAGATATCGTTCTTCAAAAACCCCGACTACAACATTGCAAAAATGATTGAGGCTTTCGATCGCAATGCTCGCACCAATTTGAAGATATTCATCAAGAAGATCAGCAGGACAACCATATGCAGGCATGCACAATGTTGCTATCAACTTTTGTAAATGACTCAACCCACTTTTTCCCAAAGCATAAACCTTTGGTGTGAAGTAATCATCATAAACCCCAATTAAATGTAAGATGTGATTGAAAAGTTCTACATCCATTTGAAATCGACGATGAAAATGCTATGGTGTGTACTTGGAATTCTCACTGTTGAAGTAGTCATTAATAATTAGATCATGACATGACTTCCCACACCGACGAATGTAGCGTCTCCTCAGAAGAGAGCCACCATGAGGTCGTTTATTCTGAATAGTTATAGTTGTGACTATGATAGGGACATGGATTACGGTGGTTTCGACCAAACTTCGTGTTAACTTAGTACACATTAAACTATGATCTGGACATGGAACTTATAAAAGGTTTTGGGTGAGATGCAATGACTTATTGCTTGATGAACTACTTAAGTCGGATTCTGAACTTAATGAAGACATTAATTTGGAAGTACACAAGCTGCAAAAAAAATCAACATATATAGAGAGACATCATATAGTAGATACACAAATGAGAACATATAGATTTCTCAACTATTTTAACCAAAGTTTATCTACAGAGCACAACCACGATAAGCATATTCAACGTAATGATGAATATTACGAAGGTGATACTGACAATGATCATAATATGGCAGAGGGGTAAACTATAAGATAATTTTTTAGAGTTGCCATATTTTTTATGGGGGTGGGGATGATATGAGGTTTTCAAGTCACAAGTATAGATGTAAAAAATTGACAATGATCATCATATGGAAGATGGGTAAACTATATACGATGTTATCAAACAAACAATATGCAATATTCAATATTCCACTTCAGTAAACAATAATCAAATGTAGAATTATAGACTGTTAAAATTTTGACTCACAAGATTTTTTTGTTGCACTTGTATATGGAAGGGGAAAAAATAACTTGATGCTGTATCAAGTTTGGTGAAAAGTTTAGAAACAACGTATGGATACAATTAAACTCAACACAAAATAATAAACAAAGGCGATCATGAGAATAAATAAAGAATCTCGAAATAATTGCAATCACACACAACACAAGATATACGTGGTTCGACAAGAAGACATACGTCCACGGTGGTGCTTTCTGTATTTTATTTTTGTTTACTTCAGGGGAGTGTTTTACAATTACATGCCCATTACCCCGGGCTGAGGGTTTAATATATACATGTCATTTTCGGAGAGTGGGGGTATGAGACTCCTCCATGTGAGCCCATAATCCCTAGAATGTCTCCTTAAGAGATTTTTGGAATTGACTGGGTCATAACTGAGTTAGTGAAAGTGCGAGGCCTCTAGACTTTGGGTCGGGTTTAATTGGTCTTCTCGCCTGGGCCGAAATGATAAATCGAGGTACCCACAATTGCCCCTAAATTTTTTGGGTCACAATTTGGGATCAATAATTTTAAATGATTGCCTTAATGGCATTTTTATGTATCATGCAGCACTTTGGGATGGGATTGAGGCGCTTTTCTCGAATCGATTTAGGCTGTAGACTACTTCGTTTCATGTGCGTTATGATTAAAAAGGTTTAAAACAGCTTGGAGAGGTCATTCCTCGAAGTTTCTTCAAACTTCTTTTCACTCTCTAGATTTATCCAACCTCTCATCGTTGCGTTCTCACTTCCAGGTCTTCATCTTCCATTTTTGAGTTTCTTCCTTATCTTCTCATCATCCCTGCTTGCGGCTTTGCATTGTCACAATTTGATTCCTACTTCGTAAGTTCTTCACACTCCTTTTTTTTTCTGTTGGAACTTCTTCATATTTGATATTAGGGTTTCTTCTTTCTGATGACGAAAATAGGCAATAGGTCGATAACTGAGTTTAGGAAGTTCTACAATATTCCAAATTGGGTAGACATCGAATGTGCCCCTGTTCCTCATAATATTAGGGAAATTAAGGATGACCACTGGATACATGTTATTTTGTTGTCACAGGGGGGTCTTACTTTTTCCCCAAATCACTTTTTTTTTCTTCACTTTTTCTAATACTTCTATATAGTTCCTGCACAGTGCTCACTAAATGTTTGGAAAATTATAAATGGCGTGCATAGAATTAATCAGCTCTATGGCACCAATCTAGGACTTGCTGAAATCTGCTACTGTTAATCTTTTTCTCGAATAAGCACTGGTCTTCTTTATCTCAAGGCTAGGAGTTCTGATAGGATGTTGGTAGTAAATCTTCCTGATTCCCATAAGGACTACTAGCATGAGGGGTTTATTGCCAGGAACTGACAGTTCCCTCCCCAAGCTGAAGGGGAGAGGTACAGGGGACCTGTGATTCCCTTCTATGGGGAGGAGTATATAGGTAGATATAGCTCTTTGTTCTGCTTATTGACTTTCTATTAGTGTATTGTCTTTCTCATATCTTTCTCTTTTTCAGCGAAGATAAAGAACTCAGACCCCACTCTTCATGAGATTCGAGCTACTAAGTTGGTTAAGGCTTGGAACAATAGGGAACTCAGACCCCACCGTCAGCTAAGAGTTCCCTATTGTTCCAAGCCTTAACCAACTTAGTAGCTCGAATCTCACGAAGAGTTGGGTCTGAGTTCTTTATCTTCGCTGAAAAAAGAGAAAGATATGAGAAAGACAATACACTAATAGAAAGTCAATAAGCAGAACAAAGAGCTATATCTACATATATACTCCTCCCCATAAAAGGGAATCACAGGTCCCCTGTACCTCTCCCCTTCAGCTTGGGGAGGGAACTGTCAGTTCCTGGCAATAAACCCCTCATGCTAGTAGTCCTTATGGGAATCAGGAAGATTTACTACCAACATCCTATCAGAACTCCTAGCCTTGAGATAAAGAAGACCAGTGCTTATTCGAGAAAAAGATTAACGGTAGCAGATTTTAGCAAGTCCTAGATTGGTGCCATAGAGCTGATTAATTCTATGCACACCATTTATAATTTTCCAAACATTTAGTGAGCACTGTGCAGGAACTATATAGAAGTATTAGAAAAAGTGAAGAAAAAAAAAGTGATTTGGGGAAAAAGTAAGACCCCCCTGTGACAACAAAATAACATGTATCCAGTGGTCATCCTTAATTTCCCTAATATTATGAGGAACAGGGGCACATTCGATGTCTACCCAATTTGGAATATTGTAGAACTTCCTAAACTCAGTTATCGACCTATTGCCTATTTTCGTCATCAGAAAGAAGAAACCCTAATATCGAATATGAAGAAGTTCCAACAGAAAAAAAAAGGAGTGTGAAGAACTTACGAAGTAGGAATCAAATTGTGACAATGCAAAGCCGCAAGCAGGGATGATGAGAAGATAAGGAAGAAACTCGAAAATGGAAGACGAAGACCTGGAAGTGAGAACGCAACGATGAGAGGTTGGATAAATCTAGAGAGTGAAAAGAAGTTTGAAGAAACTTCGAGGAATGACCTCTCCAAGCTATTTTAAACCTTTTTAATCATAACGCACATGAAACGAAGTAGTCTACAGCCTAAATCGATTCGAGAAAAGCGCCTCAATCCCATCCCAAAGTGTTGCATGATACATAAAAATGCGATTAAGGCAATCATTTAAAATTATTGATCCCAAATTGTGACCCAAAAAATTTAGGGAACTCAGACCTCAATCAGCGACATTTCTTCTAGAATACAAGAATATTGGGTCTAGTTTCATCGCACGACCTGTGGATAGCATTCCTCAGCTAGATATCACAGAAGAGGTTGTTGCTGACCCAATTCAATTGAACGAGGAGGGAAACAACTCTGGTGAAAAGAGCTAGGGAGCTAACGGGGTGGTGCTGAAGTTGATTATAGTGAGGAGAGATCAAGTAGTGAAGAATCTTCCGGCTCGAAGGAGGGTTCAGAGGCTCAGGAGCCTTCAGGGGATTTAAGTAGCTCCAGCGAGGAAGATATGGCTCCTCCCAGGAAAATTTTGATCCAAAAGGATGATGAAGACAATGTTATGGTTGCTCTCCGGTTGAAGAAGTAGAAATCTAGCAGCGAGGATATTGCCACTGTTTCCCAGACTAATGCTCATGAGCAAGAGAGGAAGAAGAAGGAGGAGGCACATGTGATAGAGAGAGAGATAAAGAAAGAAAGAAGTTGAGAAGAAGAAGGTGGAAGAGAGAAAGAGGATAGAGAGGGAGAAGAAGGAGAGAGAAGAAAAAAAGAGGAGAGAAGAGATGAGGACAAAGGCGGGGCAGTCACGGGTGCCCGTGTCCGCACTTCCTGAGGGGGCTTCTGCTGCTCTTACCCCTCAGTTAGCCCCTACAGTGCTTGAGAGGGCAGTGCTACCAGCTGATCGCCAAAGGTCGACAAATATAGGGACTGACCAGTTATCCCTGAAGGCGAGTCAGGGGCTAGCCTTGGTAAGTCTACTCTTACTCTTCTTTTCTTACAATGCTCTTCTCGATACTTTCTCTACTAATGTTTTCCTTTACTCTGCAGTTTGTGTCTGATTTCACCATTCTTTATCGCAGTTGTGACGAGCTGGAGAGGAGGAACGCTGAGCTGGATAGGAAAAATATCGAGCTGGAGGCTATCTTGAAGATTGTCAGTTATGCTTAAAAGTCTTCTGACCTCGCCTTGGCCCAATCCAATAAAGCGAAAGAGGCAGCGATCAAGGATCTCAAAGAGCTGAGGCAGTCCTATGACTTGGTCTACATGAGCAAGCTGGTTGTGGTTAAGAAAAAAAAGGTGCTCGCGGGGAAGGTGAAGAAGGTGGAATCTGAGGCTGCCATTCTCAAGGAGAGCTCGTATATTACTGGATGGGTCGCAGCATACGAGGATGTTGAGGTTCAGATTGGCTACATTAGCCGTATTAACTTTAAAAAGGGTTGGAACAAGGCTCTGCTTGCTACCGATATGGACATTGACTCCCCACTCTTTAACGAGCACGATCCTAGCCCTAAGCCTGTTGTGGATACTACGCCTGCTCCTGCTGTTAATGAAGGTGCTCCAACTGCCCATACCACTTTTTCTGGTACTCCTATTGACCAGGGGACGGTGATCGCTCTGTCTGAGGGAGGCGTACCTGGGGCTGCTGCGGACAAGGGAAATTAACCAGCGACCTCAGAGCGGGCTGAGGTTTCCAGTTAGTCTTCTTTAGGGAGCTCTTTGTATTTTTGTTATTCTTTTCTTTTGATGATGTACTTTGAACCCTCTTTTAATAAAATGAAATTCAGTTCCCTTCCTCTTACTGAGTTATTTGTTCTTCAATGCTTATATGGTTTGTAGCTGATTGATGTTAATGAGTATATACCTGTTACTTCTCAACTATGAAGGATTCTTAGTCCTAATGCGAGAAATTAAGTTTGAAAAGCCTTTGTAAGGATCTACAAGTCTCTTAGGTCAAGGAATAAAAACTATAAGGACCAGTCAGAGCTCGTTGCCAAACTAAAAGATAGGCTCCAGGAAATGGAGGAGATCGGTGCCTCTGTGAAGTGGATGCTCTGAAGTCTAAGCTTCTGGATGCCTCCTAGGTCAATCAAGTGGGAGAGGTACTTCAGCAAGAGAACGATGCTTTGAGGAGAGAAGTCTCGTGACTTAGGGAGAATGGGCCGAGCATTGCTGCTCAAGTTTTACGTGCCTCTTCTTCATCGGCTGAATCGCGAGCTGGTTATGATAACACAGGTTTAGCTAGGGAGATTATCGAGCTTCGAAGTGATGTTCGTCGGGGGTATGTGATAGATACCGGTATCTAAAGAGATGTTACCTTGCTGAGGCATCTGTTCAATAAAGGTCCCCGACGAGTGTGGGCTGATGGTTATGATCAGGGTTGGACCGATGCTCCGACGAAGTTGGGGGAGGTTGAAGAGTTATCCTTTGTTAGGGGATGGTTGAGTGCTCTTAGGGAGTTGCAGGTCCCTAGGAACTCTGTCCTCTGGTATCGTCATAAGATCTCCCCCTCAACTGTGATGCCGAACCCATTTAGGAGGGATGATCATTGAGTCCACATAGATGCTATCCCAAGGCAGCTATTGGAGACAGATTCAAATGAAGTCGAGGAGGAATTAGCTCCTCACCCAGATAACGGCCGAAGAGTGCAAGTAGCTGACTATCTTGCTCCGAGGCTCAATCCTCATTAGGATTTATTTTGTTCAACATATGTAACTCTTTGTACATGTAATGATGTAATAAAATAATTATGTTTTGGGCGATTCGCCGACTAAATATATGTTGTGTATTTTTACTTCATTGATTTCTTGTTCGATTATCTTGGGCTCTTCTTAGCCGACTAGATTTGATATAGGCAGAGTTGTTGTGTTGATTGAGTATCCCCCCAGTCCAGTATGCTTATAAGATACCATTCTGCCTCACTTTACCTTTTAGGTTTTGTTGTCACACTTGCTTAGGCCTAAGTGTGGCAATAGCGAGGACACAACTGGTGTTGGATGTTCTATCCAAGTAGGTTTTTTTAGCCAAACATTATTTGGCGACCAACCTGGGTTGGCCAATCTGCCTAAGGATCCCCTGTAGGGCTTCATATATTGCCAGGGGCAGTGCTATAAGGTAATTCATTTTCGATGATGAAAACCTGAGGAGGGTAATACTCTACTTTTATATGTTGAGAGGGGAGCCTGTGACTTGGAAAAGGTGAATGAATTATAAAGTATTTGAGCAAAAATCAACACTTCATAGAATGCTACTGCCAAATGATACTGCTAAACAATTTTTATTAATCAGAAATGAATCAAAAATTTTAACATTTGATTAAAAAACACAGAAAAGTAGAAGTAGAATTTCTTCAAATTAGTTGCATTCCAAGATCGAGGTATCTCCCTACCCTTCAGCGTTTCTAAGTGATAGGCTCCTTGTAGGTTGTCTCTTGTTACCTTGAATGGTCCCTCCCAGTTTGGCCCTTGCTTGCCATCTGATGGTTTTACTGTGCTGCCAAGAACTTTCCTTAGGGCGTAGTCCCCAACCTGGAATGCTCTTGGATTGACCTTCTTATTATAGTGCTTTGCTAGATGTTGCTTAAAACCTGCTAGTTTCACTAGAGCTAGCCCCATTCGTTCCTCAGCTAGGTCAAGTTCAATGAGTAATGCTGCATCGTTCTGGCCTTGGTCGACCAGGGTGGACCTCATGATGGGGAGGCCAGCTTCCAAGGGATGATTGCCTCCATACCATATGTCAGTGCAAATGGTGTTTCCCCGGTTGCTCGCCGTGGGGTGGTGCGATAAGCCCATAGGGTGTGGGGTAGTTCGCTCACTCATGCCCCTTTGGCTCGCTCCAATCGCATCTTTAATCCATCAATCACTATTTTGTTGGAAGCTTCAGCTTGTCCGTTGCTCTGAGGGTATGCCATCGAGCTGAAATGGTGCCTGATCCCATGGTCGTTACAGAAACCCTGGAAGAGGCCACTTTCGAACTGGGTTCCGATGTTAGTGATGATGGTCCTGGGGATCCTGAAATGGTGGATAATGTTCTTCCATATGAATCTTATCATATCTGCGTCTTTGATGTTTACCACCAGCCTGTCTCTATCCATTTAGCGAAGTAGTCTGTCGCAACCAACAACTATCCATTCCCCATTGGGCGAAAGGCCATAGGCTAGTAAGTGACTTTAGGTCGCTGACTGGTTGGTGAACCATAGGAGCGTGAAGCTGGCATTTTTTACACTTGCGAGCATATATCCCAGAATCCTTCTGCATGTATGACCACCAGTAGCCTTCCTTCATTGATCGAAAAGCTAGCGACCTACCCCCAATATAACTCCCACAGATTCCTTCATGGAACTCGTGCAGGACTTGCTCGACGTCCTTTGGGTGGACGCATTGGAGGTAAGGACCAGTGAAAGACTTCTTATATAGTTTTCCCTCGGGAGATAAGTGAAAGCGAGACGCTTTGACTCCTATCTGATGAGAGGTCTTCTTATCATTTGGTAGTGCATCATCTTTCAAATAATCCTTTAAGGGGTCCATCCAACTGGGGGCTGATTCAATCTGGAGAAGATGACCTGTGTTTGGCAGTTCGTCGCCCTGGTTAATACTTGGATGGGCAAAGAAGTCGATCGAAATTATTCTCTTTAAGTCAGAATTGATCGCTGAGCTCAAGGCCGCTAGGGAGTCAACATGGCTGTTCTGTCCTCTGGAAAACAATTGGACGCTGACCTGTTCGAAGTTAGCCATTAATTTCTTCATTGTGGCGAGGTAGGCTGCTATGCTCTCATCCCTAGCGTTGAAGTCACCACTTATCTGGTTGGAGACCAGTTATGAGTCTCCGAATATTTGGAGTTGCTTTGCCCCCAGTGCATGTGCCTTCTGTAGTCCTGGTATCAATGCTTCATACTCTGCTTCGTTGTTGGAGGTGATCACGAGTGAAAAGTAGTGTCGCATTAAAACGCTAATCGTTATACTCGTTTCACCGCATTAATACAAAACCTAAATTATGACTACACTTGCGATACAAGTATAGCGGTAAGTCGGGTATCGAGAATCCACAGGGAATGTCAGTATAGCTCGTAATCGATTTATTAATTCAAGAATAAAATTGTAAAAGGTGATGGGTTGTTTTAAATAAAAAGGAAAAACAAGAAGTTAAGTCTAAACAATAATTAACAAAACGAGGGTTGGGATCAAATACCACCATGGACTAAACACGCAGAATTAGAATTTCGGTTCGAAAACATTTAATCGAGCATTTTTTAGTTAAACATAAACATCACACATGAAGAAATTTAAGCCAACGATGCGAGAGTAAATATTTAATTCAAAATGGTCACATGCGTCTTAAAATTGGATTATCGCAATAAATACTGACGTTGCGTGACAAAGAAAGTTAAACGCATAAAAATCCCATTTTAATACGCGAGGTTTCGATTAAATAAAATTTTAAACGAAACATAATTTTCGGAGCTTGACGCCCATTAATGGCGGACACACGACCCAAACCCTATTTAACTACTCACACAACATTAATAATTAAATTAAACAACTAATTAATAATTAAAACAAGAAATAAATATATTACACTAGTTAACTAGGCATGAAATCAACAAAGCAATAAATAAAAGGAACAAAGCATAAATAAGATTGGAACTTACATTAATGGAGGAGAAGGAATAGTGCTTTACAAACCAAAAAAATATTAAAAAGGACCTAAGAGAGAGAAGCTCTCAATTTCTAACCTAAAAACTAATTAAATTACAAGATATTTCCAAAAATAAACAAAAGGGTTCTTTTATACTAAGTGGAAATAAAAGAAGAAAAGAAAAAGAAATAAGAAAATAAAAAGGGATAAGTCTTGATTAAAGGGATAGAAGAAAAAAAAAAGAAAAAGAAATAAAAAAGGAAAATGGACAACAACAAGCCAAAATTTCGGATTGGAACAGAGCACCGGTCAACCGGGGCCTCAAGTCGGTCGACCGCGTCAAAGGGAGCAGCCCACTGGTATCGATCCAAGAAAAAATGTCAAAACCCGATCGATCGCGAGTTGGTTGTCGTTCGACCGGTCTGCTAGTTCCTCCCCACCACGCAGCTGCGTCGCTGCTACTCACTGGTATGGATTGGAGCTACATGGCCAAGCCGAGACTCGCCATGGCTGCCATCATATTGGTCCAAAACCAGCGCCATATGGGTAAAACCAGAAACCACAAAGAAAAACCCACACCAGCAGCACCCAACTCAGGCTCAAATCCATCTCAAATCGGGTAAAACCCAACACCCAATCCGTGGCCAAAAACCCAACATGTTGTGTTGAATGAGACGATCTGAACCAACTGTTAAGCTATGTAGCCGAGACCTCCAACAAAAACTGGAAAAACCCACCAAAAGCTCCAAACTCTATAAATCGTCAAAACCATGAAAATGTCAAAATGGGTCCTCTGAAAATCCGAGCCAATTCACCCACAACTATATTCGAACGCAACCCAAGCTTTAATTTTGGATGAAAATCATCAATTTGGGACGAACCTTAAACTCGAGCACAAATACGAGCTTGGCAAAAATCGCCTATGGAGTCTCCCGCAAATTGAAAGAGAAAAGGACATGGATGTCATTAATTGAATTGTTAATATATTAATATAATAATATTAAATTAAATCCTTATAATTCTTCTCCGATTAAAGGTCCGTGTTTCTTTCGTTCAGACTTCGATTCATGCACCGTTCACGGTCACGCGAAGCTTGGCCCAAGGGATACAACTTTCGTGAATACTTCAGGCAAAAATTTCCAAGTGTGAAATTACGAAAATGCCCCTGAATGTGCGAATCGCGATGAGACTTAATCGAAACGTGCCCAAACTTCACACTAAGCACTATAATAACTATAACTGCTCAATTATACCTCAAATAACATGTTAGCGTATAAAACGGAGGTTGTCTGATTAACGAGCATAATTATAGACATTAAATTACCCGAGGGGGCTAAAATGCCTAAGTTCGAGGGCATAAACGTGCAAGATTTGATACGAATCACACCCACTAACTTACACATTGCTACTCCCTAGTAATGAAATTCAACGCACGAAGAACTATAAGAAAGCTGCAAAAGAGGATATATATACAAAAAGCGATAAACGGGATAATGCCACTTTTGCGGGTGAACGATTGCATTTAGCGTATGCAATAAGCCGTTAAACCCCTAGGATACCCTAGTGGACGAGTGTCATCTCGTGAGGGTTTTTAGGGATGAAACCCACAAACATCAAATTGTTTCCTCAAAACATGCCCAAACAACCAATATGTCAAACTTAACAACAATTAGATATTTCAACATATTATCAACAAAGCAAAAGAGAATTTTGCTCAATAATCTGAAACTATCAACATTAAAAGATTAACTACATGGAATTAAAACCTCAAATGTGAATGGGGTGTATGCACATGCGAAAAGATTTGATTCAGAAAAAATGCATATAGCCCGGATAACAATTAAAGCATGCTTTCACTCAATCCTCTCCGGATATCACACTCAACAAATAGAAGCACTCGGAATAGGGTGTAACATATGGGACATGCGGGCATAAAGAGTAATTGTAAAAGGAAACAAGGCCACGAACATGTCATTAATGAAGAACGAAATATAAAAGTGCAAAATATAATCTCATGAAAGGATATCGCATATTAACCGATATGAAAAGCATTTAAACAGATTATCACTAATGTTCGACCTTTGAATCACATTACCCTAGGATCAAATAAGACTTTATTGGGTTGTAATGTAGGTTTGGGGTCAGGGGTATGAAATGAAAGGATGTATTTACGGATACAAAAGATGTTCAGAGATAAAAAATTTGTGATAATGGAAAATAGCGGGCAATTTCAAAATTAGAAAATGATTTCCAAACAAGCATTAAATATATCAATCGAGAGAGTAACAAGGATTATTGAATCACTATAAACAATATATACAAATTTCTCTTTCTTTTTCTTTTCTTCTTTTTCTCACTTTTTCTTTTGTTTTCTTTTATTTTCAACTTTCTCTTTTTCTTTACATTTTTCATGCTCTTTTCTCACTCTTTTCATGCTTAAATTGCAACCATACTACACAACATCATTCAATCCCAAATATCATTCCAAACATAGGTGAGAAAGGTAAAATATATGGTGTAAAACTCCAATGTGGAGTTGATTAGGGGATTTGGAACGAAAAGAAAGGTCATAATAGGGCTCAGCGGGGTTAACTAGGGATATGTATAAGGGTAAGGGTCATGTCGTATGGGTTAACAAAAAAGAGGGCCTATGATCCTTTCCTAAAGTTTCATGTGATTCTCGGGATTCAACACCATTGAAAATCATGCTCAAGTGATAATTCAATTAATATGCAATCAATGAAATGAAAATGAGGTCGCCAACAAGATATGTTTTTCAAGAAAGAAAGAGTAAAGTACAAGCACTTCAAAATGAAGAAAAGCACGAAGCTCGCTAGGTCTTTAGTGTACACATAGCAACAAAAAGATACCAATCTATAATTGTCCTATCGAATGATTTTAGAAAATATGCTCAAATGCTCATGGGTTTTCAAGGTTTAATTCATGCATTTATTCCCAATATTGAATAATTTGAGGATTAGAGTTTAATAACATGAAAAAAAATAGAAAATACATCATTGAGTTAGCAATTGGATAGGGCAATTATTAAATTTATTATACGAAATTAAGGCAAGAAACCCAAGAAAGGAGAAAAAAGAAAGAAAATCTTTTTGATTTTTTTTTAATTTTTACAAGAAAAGCATGCTTGAAAATAACATATAATCAAAATCATGGGCGTGGACACTACCAATGAATGGATAGAATATCCCACACCCCCTAACTTAAAGCCTGACATTGTCCTCAATGTTAATTAAGAACGAAGTTAAAGAAGGAAAATAATGATATTACCCAAAAAGGAGCGATCTCGTGAAAGAACAATTCCAATGATTCTACAAAACATGTTAGTACCAAGAATAACAAAAAGAAGAAATAAAACTTAACTAATCACACTAGACAAAAAGTAAAAATAAAGAAAAATAAAATTAACTATTTACAACCTACAAATTAAACTCCTAACTAGCTATACACTAGAAGTTGAAATTTTTGAGGGTCCACCCATAATACAATTTGACTTTAGAGGATCAACGGTGGATCCTCCCTTTCATGCATGCCTCCCGGAATATAGGAATTTCGTTTGAACAACGGAAGGCATGTGGGTGGTGGAAAAGGTAAACCATCCCCAATTAAAAATTTGGGAGGGAGGATGGGGGATTTGGATAGGACGAGTGACAAATACACATGGGGGCCAAGAAAAAATAAATCATCTCCCAAGTATTTTGAAGTTGTAATGGGAGGCAGTGCACATGCGGGAAAAGATGCCTTCATGGAGGGCGACTCGAGCGAGTACTCCTAGTCGGTGAAAAGGTTTAAAACTGTAAAGTTTGGCACCGATTCATTGGGTACTAAAGACGGGGTGATCGTATAGAATAAAGATGGGGACGAAAGAAATTCAATCTCAAGATATGAGTTATCATCGCTTGAAGGTTGAATTTCGAAGGAAATAGGATCGTTTGCAATGAAACTTTCTTATTTGAGAATCAAAGAAGAAACAAGTTCATTGCAAATGGATACTACGCCCATTTCTTCCTTATTTTCGTTCTTTACTATACCATGGGTCAAGTCAAGAATGATTTGTTCCAAAGTAGGCAAAAGTACCTCATTTGGTTCAAAACATTCCTCGACCTCAAAAGTCTCGGAAGTAAAATTGTCGTCGGATTCAAATAATAAATCCAACTCATGTTCCCAACAATGATTTTCGTCCAGATAACGGTTTTCAATTCTCTCATTTTCAAGCATGCGCAACCCATCACCGAAAGTCATGGGGCGAGGAGCGGATTCTTGCAAATGAGAACTTTGAAAATTATTCTTGGGACTACAATCAAAATCATTAACATAAGAATTTTGAAAATGATTGCAATTCGTTTCAAAATTCTTATCATAAGGATCTTGCGACCCAAAATCTAAATGATCAATCCCAAGATTTATGTAATCCAAACTTTGACTTTTGTAATACTCACCTAATGTCATTTTAGACGTTGCAATTTTTTGGGCTTGTAAGTATTGACCAAAAGTCACAGGTTTACCGAAATTTTGAGAATTATCATTAGGATTACCAGAAAAATTAGAATAAGACATGCTTACCCTAAAATATAGCTCGAGAGGGCAAATTCCACAAAGCAATGTGCGACGGGAAAATTCAAGCGTTTCTAGGCGCTCAAATGTAGAAGTCCTGCAAAAAAGGTTAAAACAAAGAATACAAATACAGAAGAAAAATACTACGAAATAATAAGATAATTACAATCTATAACAAAACATTCCCCGACAACGGCGCCATTTTGATCACGCGTGAAAAGTAGCGTCGCGTCAAAACGCTAATCGTTGTACTCATTTCACCGCGTTAATACAAAAATCTAAATTACGACTGCACTTGCGATACAAGTATAGCGGTTAGTCGGGTATCGAGAATCCACATGGAATGTCAGTATAGCTCGTAATCGATTTATTAATTCAAGAATAAAATTGTAAAAGGTGATGGGTTATTTTAAATAAAAGGGGAAAATAAGAAGTTAAGTCTAAACAATAATTAACAAAACGAGGGTCGGGGTCACACACCCGCCATAGGCTAAACACGCAGAATTAGAATTTCGATTTGAAAATATTTAATCGAGTATTTTTTAGTTAAACATAAACATCACACATGAAGGAATTTAAGCCAACGATGCGAGATTAGATATTTAATTCAAAATGGTCACACGCGTCTTAAAATTGGATTATCGCAATAAATACTAACGTTGCGTGACAAAGAAAGTTAAACGCATAAAAATCCCATTTTAATACGCGAGGTTTCGATTAAATGCAATTTTACACGAAACATAATTTTCGGAGCTTGACGCCCATTAATGGCGGACATACGACCCAAACCCTATTTAACTACTCACACAACATTAATAATTAAATTAAACAACTAATTAATAATTAAAACAAGAAATAAATAAATTACACTAATTAACTAGGCATGAAATTAACAAATCAATAAATAAAAGGAACACAGCATAAATAAGATTGGAACTTACATTAATGGAGGAGAAGGAATAGTGCTTTACAAACCAAAAAAATGGGAAAAAATACCTAAGAGAGAGAAGCTCTCAAATTCTAACCTAAAAACTAATTAAATTACAAGATATTTCCAAAAATAAATAAAAGCGTTCTTTTATACTAAGTGGAAATAAAAGAAGAAAAGAAAAAGAAATAAGAAAATAAAAAGGGATAAGTCTTGATTAAAGGGATAAAAGAAAAAAAAGAAAAAGAAATAAAAAAGGAAAATGGACAACAGCAAGCCAAAATTTCGGATTGGAACAGAGCACCGGTCGATCGGGGCCTCAACCCGACCGACCCGCGTCAAAGGGAGCAACCCACTGGTATTGATCCAAGCCAAAATGTCAAAACCCGGTCCACCGCGAGTTGGCCGCCGGTCGACCGGTCTGCTAGTTCCTCCCCACCACGCAGCTGCGTCCTTGCTACTCACTGGTATGGATCAGAGCTACAGGGCCAAGACGAGACTTGCCATGGCTGCCGTCATATTGGCCCAAACCCAGCGCCATATGGGTAAAACCAAAACCACAAAGAAAAACCCACACTAGCAGCACCCAACTCACGCTCAAATCCATGTCAAATCGAGTAAAACCCAGCACCCAATCCGTGGCCAAAAACCCAACATGTTGTGTTGAATGAGACGATCCGAACCAACTGTTAAGCTATGTAGCCGAGACCTCCAACAAAAAATGGCAAAACCCACAAAAAGCTCCAAACTCCATAAATCGTCAAAACCATGAAAATGTCAAAATGAATACTCCGAAAATCCGAGCTAATTGAGCCACAACTATATCCGAACGCAACCCAAGCTTTAATTTCGGATGAAAATCATCAATTTGGGACGAACCCAAAACCCGAGCAAAAACTCGAGATTGGCAAAATTGCCCATGGAGTCTCCTGCAAATTGAAAGGGAAAAGGACATGGAAGTCATTAATTGAATTGTTAATGTATTAATATAATAATATTAAATTAAATCTTTATAATTCTTCTCCGATTAAAGGTCCGTGTTTCTTTCGTTCGGACACCGATTCGCGCACCGTTCATGGCCACGTGAAGCTTGGCCCAAGGGATACAACTTACGTGAATACTTCAGGCAAAAATTCTGAAGTGTGAAATTACGAAAATGCCCCTGAACGTGCGAATCGCGACGAAACTTAATCGGAACGTGCCCAAACTTCACATTAAGCACTATAATAACTATAACAATTCAATTATACCTCAAATAACATATTAGCATATAAAACGGAGGTTGTCTGATTAACGAGAATAATTATAGACATTAAAGTACCCGGGGGGCTAAAATGCCTAAGTTCGAGGGAATAAACATGCAAGATTCGATACGAATCAGGAGGCTTCAAATCCAATCCTGATTCCTTGCTCGATGATTACATTTTTAGGGGTAATCAGCACGATGTCTACTCCTGCCCCTTTGGAATTGGAGGCTCCGTCAACGAACAGTCGCCAAGCATCTTGTGCCGAGGGGTTTTCCCTTTGATCAATAGGTTGAATCTGTTCGCAAGAATGGTCTTCGATGAATTCTACTATAAAGTCGGTTGATTCGTATCGAATATTGCATATTTCCGCCCGTTATCTTTATGCATTCTAGCACTTTTATGGTCCTAAATGCCTATAATTATTATCATTAACCAGACAACCTTGGATTTGGATATATACATGCTTTCCAGGGGTTATTTGTGCTTTTGTAGGTCTTGGAATGCTAAAAGTGAGGTTCGGTTGCATTTCGGAGAAGTTTCATCGTCGAATGCTACTTCAATGGCAATTTGGTCTTTTCAAACTCACTATTTTTTATGTAATGAAGTTATCAACATGTAGATCATCAAATTATCTTTCCGTGGCCACTGACCGTGCGTCATTCTGACTCCGTATGTGGAAGTTATACCCATTTTTGGAAGGTTTTGGTATTTTCTTCTACTTCAAGGGCATTTTGGTAATTTCATACTGCATAATTTGGAGGGTTTCAAAATAGAATCATGTAGAGAATTGAATTAGCTTCGCGTCGGTTCCGACTACGCCTCATTTCGATTCCGTATGAGGGAGTTATGGCCATTTCCGTGCAACACGTCAAAATTGGTTCGGAGTGGAAAAGTGGACTGTCAACAGCCCAAGGCGAATTCCAAAAGTGCGGTCGACCGGTCCCAAAACAGAGGTAGACCGGTCCTATCAGATATGGACGAAAATTGACTTATTTTGGGTTTTTTGGCTTGGTTTTGTTTGGGGTTTGTTTTGGGGTATAAATAGAATGTTGGGGGCTTTTATTTGTGAGAGATATTTCATTTTAGGTTGGAGATAGGGGATTTTTGGGTGGGGCTTCTCTTCCTAGGGTTTGCACCCATTTGGGTATTGTAAGCACTATTTATTATCTCCTCCATTGTTATTAATTGTAGTTTCTTTGTTTAAGCTTTGTGTTGTTCATTTCTTGCTTTCTAATTTAGGTTTATTGCTTTATTTACTTGCTTCCCATTTATTGCCTTCTAGTGTAGATTTACTTTCTTTGATTTATTTCTTGCTATTTACCATGCTTTGTAGCTAGGTTAAATTAGGTTGTGTCGGATTGAACTCACATAGGGTTGACGTGTTGCTTTGCTTTGGTGATGGAGTTTACGGGTCTATTTCGAGTGTGTTGTCCTAGTTATTACGCCTAGGGGATTTGACGGGGTATATCATGTATGCTCCATGCTTACGACCTTGCGTGCGTAATTTTCGGGATATTTGTTGACACTAAAATCTTATTAGACTTTTATGCGAATTTAGGGGTGTGACAACTCTTGATTTAATTAACTGTCGAAACGAGACGCAATCTTAATAGCTCGTCGACCCATGTAACCATTTTATACTAATTAACTCGGGGTGAGGGATATTCGACGCAACCTATAGTTTTTATTCACTTTGTTAACGTAGTTTAAATACACTCGCCTAGTTTAATCTTTTCTCTTTATTATCTTTTCCTTTTTGTTAAAATTACATTTTACACTTTTATTTCGGAATATTAAATCATATAAATTCTAGCAACTCGTCTCTGTGGATTTTCGATACCCGACTTACCGCTATACTCACTCGTTGAGTGTAGTCGTAATTTAGGTTTTTATATAGTTCAGGTGAGCCGAATTCAAAACGACCGGCGCGTAGGTGACTCTCGCGCCGCGGAAAAACCCTGTCTATCAAATGGCGCCGTTGCCGGGGATGAGTTTGTTTTAGACTTTATTTGATTTAGTATTTCATAGTATTTTCTTTCCTTTTGTATTATTTGCTAATATTTTGCAGGACTTCCACATTTGAGCACTTAGAAACGCTCGAATCTTTCCCGCGCGCACTTACTTTGTGGAATCCGCCACTTCGAGCCATTTTTGGGGTAAGCATGTCTTATTCCAATTCTTTCGGTAATCCTTGTTATAATTCTCAAAATTCTCGCAAACCTATCACTTTCGGTGAATACTTAGAATCCCAAAAATTTACAAAATCACATATGACTTTGGGCGAGTATAACGAAAGTAAAAATCTAGGTTATTGGAATTTTGATGATGATGATAATGATTTTGGGCCTTTACCTCCTTATAATAGGAATTTTGAAACGAATTCGAATAGTTTTCAAAATTCCTATAATAATGAGTTTTCGTTTAAGTCCGATGGTAATTTTCAAAGTTCCCATTTTCATGCATCCGCACCTCGACCTATGACATTCAGTGAGGATTTGCGTATGTATGACAATGAGAAAATTGAAAATCGTTATCAGGAAGAAAATCGTTCTTGGGAACATGAGTTGGATTTATTATTTGAGTCCGACGACGATTTTTCTTCCGAGACTTTCGAAGTCGAGGAATGTTTTGAACCAAATGAGGTACTTGTCCGTACTTTGGAACAAACCATTCTAGACTTTGCCCATTGCGTAATAGATATTGAAAGCGATGATGAAAATGACATAATATCTATTTGTAATGAAATGATTTCTTCTTTGGCCCCCAAAGAAGAACATTTCATTGAAAATGATATTATTTCATTCGAAACTCAAACTTCATGTGATGATGATTCATCTCATGAGTTTGAATTTCTTTCATCCCCATTTTCATTCTCTATTACCACACCGGAACAAGTACCCGATGATTCGGTTTCGAACTTTAATGTTTTAAACCCTATCGCCGATGAGGAGTACTTGCTCGAGTCGCCCTCCACGATCGCATCTTTGCCTTTGTGTGTGCCACCTCCTATTCCAACTTCAAAATATTTGGGAGGATTTTTGGCTTTTCTCGGTCCCCACTTGTTTTTGTCACCCGTTCAATCCAAATCCCCATCGTCCCACCAAAACTTTTAATTGGCGATGGTTCATTTCTTCCGCCTTACACATGCCTTTCGTTGTTAAAACGGAATCCATATTTTTCGGAGGGCATGCTTGTATGTGAGGGTACACCGGTTATCCTCCAATGTCAAATCATTTTTATGGTAGACCCTCACCTATTTAGACTTCTAGTGTACAGTTAGTGTGGAGTCTAAATAGTAAGTTGTATATATTTAGCTTTTTATTCTTTCTTTATTTTTAATTTATTCTAGTGTACTTAGTTAACTTTGTATTATTTATTTTTGCTATGCTCGGTACTAACTTATTTTGTAGATTCTTTGGACCTGTTCTTATGGGGATCGCTCCATTTTTGGGTAATATCACTCTTTTCCTCTCTTTGACTTGGTTCTTAATTTACATTGAGGACAATGTCAAGTTTTAAGTTAGGGGGTGTGGGATATTCTATCCATTTCTTCACTTAGTCCATGTTTTTGCTCACATGTTAGTTACTTAGTATGCTTTTCTTAGAAAAATTAAAATTTTCAAAAAGATTTTCTTTCCTTTTTCTCCTTTTTTGGGCATTTTGCCTTTGTTTCCGATGATAAATTTCAATAATTGCCCGATCCAATAGACAGCCCAGTGATGCATGTTCTCGATTTTAGAAGTTATTAGACTTTAGTCTCGATTATTGATATTATGAATAACTTCATGAATTAAACTTTAATCCCATGAGCACATGCACTTTCCTCGCTTTATTGATTTGGTTTAAGATTTTTATAACTCGGTAATCTTTTGTTGCATTGTATATACTTACACCGAGTAAGCTTTGTACCTTTCGTCGTTTGTGAGTGTTATAAACTATTCTTTCCTCTTTGAAAACGTTGAATTCGTCGGTAATCTCACTTTTCTTTCATTTGACCGTTCATTAATTGAGTTCATACTTGAAATGTGTTACTTGAGCATGATTTTCATATATTATTTTGATTCGAGAATTGCGTAAACTTTAGGAAATGATCATAGGCCATCTTTGTTATATCACCCATATTGACCTTGACCTCACCCTTATATGTTTACCCTCGTTAACCCCTTTGAGCCTAAATATAGCCTTTCGTTTCATAACCCCAAATCCCATAACCAACTCCAAATTGGAGTTTGAACCCATACATACACTTTCCATACCTTTGTTTGGAATGTTACTTGGGATTGAATGTTGTTGTTATGATGTCGGTTGCAATTTAGGCATGTGAGAGTATGAAAAGTAAAGAAAAGAAAAAAGTAGTGAAAAAAGTGAAGAAAAAGAGAAAGCAAAAAGCAAAAGAAAACAAAACAAAAGAAAACATGAGAAAAAGAAGAAAAGAAAAGAAAAAGAAAGTTGTAAATGTTGTGTATATAGTTCAATAAGCTTTGATTACTCTCCCCGATGACATATATAATGCCTTTTTGGAACTTGTTTTCCAATTTTGATATTGCCCGCATTTTCTCATTATCCCGAGTTTTCATCCCGAACACTTTGAATCCGTACATACATTCCCTCGTTTCGTACTCTAAGCCTAGCCTACATTATAACCCTATACAAGTCCTATGTGATCTCAGGTTGATGTAATTTAAAAGTCATAATAGTTGTGATAATCTGTGAAAATGCATTTCGCCTCTTTTAGTGTGCGGTATCCTTTCATTGAGATTACATTTTTCAGTTTATATATAGCGTTCTTCTTTGGTGATATGTGCGCGGCCTAGTTTCCATTTACAATTACTCTTTAGCCCGCATGTTCCGTGTGTTACCTCCCTGTTTCGAGTGAATTCACTTGATGAGCGTAATGCCCGTGAGGATTGAATATATACTTGCTTTAATGTTTATCCGGTTTATATAAGTTTTTGCCAAATCACACTTTGTATGTGCTCGCTCCCCTCCTACATTTTAAGGTTTCAATTCTATGAGGTGCATTCTATAATATTAATGATTCGGACTTTTGTGTGAATTCATTCACTTTGCTAATAATGCATATGAAATCTTTTTCGCTTTTATTGGGCTTGTAACATGTTGGTTTGGTCATATTTTGAGGAAACCATATGATGTTTCTGGGTACCATCCCTGAAAACGCTCACGAGACGACACTCGTCCACCAGGGTAACCTAGGGGTTTAACGGCTTATTGCATATGCTAAATGCAATCGTGTTCCCTACGAAAGTGGCAACTATATTTCGATGCATATATACGTTTTGTATTTCCTTCTGTGGACTGGTTTTGTTTGTTTCATCACTAGGGACTATCAATGTTTAAGTTAGGGGGTGTGATTCGTATCGAATATTGCATATTTCCGCCCGTTATCTTTATGCATTCTAGCACTTTTATGGTCCTAAATGCCTATAATTATGATCATTAACCAGACAACCTTGGATTTGTATATATACATGCTTTCCAGGGGTTATTTGTGCTTTTGTAGGTCTTGGAATGCTAAAAGTGAGGTTCGGTTGCATTTCGGAGAAGTTTCGTCGTCGAATGCTACTTCAAGGGCAATTTGGTCTTTTCAAACTCACTATTTTTTATGTAATGAAGTTATCAACATGTAGATCATCAAATTATCTTTCCGTGGCCACTGACCGTGCGTCATTCTGACTCCGTATGTGGAAGTTATGCCCATTTTTGGAAGGTTTTGGTATTTTCTTCTACTTCAAGGGCATTTTGGTAATTTCATACTGCATAATTTGGAGGGTTTCAAAACAGAATCATGTATAGAATTGAATTAGCTTCGCGTCGGTTCCGACCACGCCTCATTTTGATTCCGTATGAGGGAGTTATGGCCATTTCCGTGCAACGCGTCAAAATTGGTTCGGAGTGGAAAAGTGGACTGTCAACAGCCCAAGGCGAATTCCAAAAGTGCGGTCGACCGGTCCCAAAACAGAGGTAGACCGGTCCTATCAGATATGGACGAAAATTGACTTATTTTGGGTTTTTTGGCTTGGTTTTGTTTGGGGTTTGTTTTGGGGTATAAATAGAATGTTGGGGGCTTTTATTTGTGAGAGATATTTCATTTTAGGTTGGAGATAGGGGATTTTTGGGTGGAGCTTCTCTTCCTAGGGTTTGCACCCATTTGGGTATTGTAAGCACTATTTATTATCTCCTCCATTGTTATTAATTGTAGTTTCTTTGTTTAAGCTTTGTGTTGTTCATTTCTTGCTTTCTAATTTAGGTTTATTGCTTTATTTACTTGCTTCCCATTTATTGCCTTCTAGTGTAGATTTACTTTCTTTGATTTATTTCTTGCTATTTACCATGCTTTGTAGCTAGGTTAAATTAGGTTGTGTCGGATTGAACTCACATAGGGTTGACGTGTTGCTTTGCTTTGGTGATGGAGTTTACGAGTCTATTTCGAGTGTGTTGTCCTAGTTATTACGCCTAGGGGATTTGACGGGGTATATCATGTATGCTCCATGCTTACGACCTTGCGTGCGTAATTTTCGGGATATTTGTTGACACTAAAATCTTATTAGACTTTTATGCGAATTTAGGGGTGTGACAACTCTTGATTTAATTAACTGTCGAAACGAGACGCAATCTTAATAGCTCGTCGACCCATGTAACCATTTTATACTAATTAACTCGGGGTGAGGGATATAGGACGCAACCTATAGTTTTTATTCACTTTGTTAACGTAGTTTAAATACACTCGCCTAGTTTAATCTTTTCTCTTTATTATCTTTTCCTTTTTGTTAAAATTACCTTTTACACTTTTATTTCGGAATATTAAATCATATAAATTCTAGCAACTCGTCTCTGTGGATTTTTGATACCCGACTTACCGCTATACTCACTCGTTGAGTGTAGTCGTAATTTAGGTTTTTATATAGTTCAGGTGAGCCGAATTCAAAACGACCGGCGCGTAGGTGACTCTCGCGCCGCGGCAAAACCCTGTCTATCATCGGTGAGGACTTGTCCTTTGATTGCATTCCTTGGCTAAAACTGGATGTCAAATCGCCTGAACTCGACTGACCACTTTGATAGTCTACCGGATAGATCTGCTTTTCGCATGACTGCTTTAAGAGGGTGGGACGTAAGTACAATGATGGAGTGGGCTTCGAAATAATGTTTCAATTTTCTCGAGGCTACCACTAGTGCAAAGGCGAGCTTTTCCAATGGTAGATATCGCTGTTCGGCATTCAAGAGTGTCTTGCTCGCGTAAGACTGGGTGCTGGATTCCCGTTCTTTCGCATACCAGTGTAGAACTGACAGCGTGGCTGGAAATTGCGAGGTATAGGTACAGGGAATCGTTCTCTTGAGGTATTACGAGCAAGGGTGGTGTGATGAAGTAAACTTTGAGCTCCTCTAATGCCTTCGAGCAATCCTCGTTTCACTCCACATTTTTGCTTTTCTTCAACAATTGGAATAATGGTTGGCACCTTTTGGATGACTTCGAGATGAACCGATTTAGGGCGGCGAGCATCCCTGTGAGCTTCTGCACGTCTCTTATCGTACGGGGGGTTGCACCCTATTGATGGCGTCAATCTGGTCCAGGTTGGCTTCAATGCCTCTCTCGCTAACCAAGTACCCGAGAAATTTTCCTGACTGGACACCGAAGGAACACTTACTTGCGTTAAGCTTCATTCGGTATTTTATGAGGATTTCAAAGGTCCTTGATAGGTCCGAGAGGTGGTATTCTTTAAGCCTGCTCTTGACGAGCATATCATCGATATAGACCTCCATGGTGCTTCCCATTTGGTCTTTGAACATTTTGGTGACCAATCGCTGGTAGGTTGATCCTGCATTTTTGAGCCCAAAAGGCATGACCTTGTAACAATACAACCCGATGGTGGTGATGAATGCTGTCTTGTCTTGATCTGGCTCGTGTAGAGGGAATTTGTGATACCCGGAGTATGTTTCCATGAAACTCATTCTTTCATGAGCTGCTGTGGCGTCCACCAACTGTTCAATCTTTGGGAGAGGAGAACTGTCTTTAGGGCAAGCTCTGTTAAGGTCGGTGAAGTCAATACAGACTCTCCATTTTCCATTACTTTTCGGGACCACTACTGGGTTGGACAACCACTTAGGGAATTGAACTTTCCGTATGGATCCTGCATCCAACAACTTTTCCACTTCTTTATCCACAGCCTTGCCTTCTCGAGTGCAGTTTGTCGTGCTTTTTGTGCGATCGGCTTGAAAGTCGGGTCAACGTGCAGCCGATGATAAATCATACTGGGATCAATCCCAGGCATCTCGTAGGGTTCCCACGTGAAAACGTCCAAGTTATCCCTCAAAAGTACTGTTAGTTTCTTCTTCTCTCGATCTATGAGAGAGGCTCCAATCAAGAACATCACATCTTTCTTGTTGCCGCCGGCTGCGACTTCCTACAGGTTCTTAACGACCCGCTTAGAGGGGAGAAGCTTGGTCTCCTCCACTCCAGGTCTTCCATATTTTAGCTGTTATTAGGAAAGTATCAGACCTTCCTGTTCTTCAACCATCTCCTTGGCTTTCTCGTCCATCTTCTCTGGCTTGGGCGGATGGCTGTTATAAAGCACTTTCTCGCTATTGCCTGATCTCCATGGATCTCCATCAGTCCTCGCTCAGTTACATATATGAGTTTCTGATGGTAGGTAGAGGGGATAACCTTCATTGCATGTAGCCACCCTCTGCCAAGGATGGCCTAGTAGGGTGAGTCAATGTCGACCACTAAAAATTCGATCATCTTGGAGACACTTCCCGCCCTTACTGGCAGTAGAATCTTTCTCAAAGGGATGGTCACTTTACTAGCGAAGTCAACTAGAGGAACAATGGCTTCCTTTAAGTCAGTGGCGCTTAACTGCAACTTTCTGAATAGGTTGAGATACATCGATGAGCTACCCTGGTCGACGAGCTACTTGTCAACATCGTAGTTAGTTATCCTGAGTGTAATGATTAAGGCATCATGATGTGGGGTCCTTACTCCCACTAGGTCTTCATCCGTGAACACAATATGCTTGATGTAGTCGACATCATCTGCTCGTCGACGCTTTCCTGCCTGCGTTTTGGCCGGATCGATTTGAAAAGCTTGCATTACTGCTGTAAGCTTTTTGACTTCCATCCGAGCTATGTTTCCTTGAATCAGCTTTAGGTCGGACGCCCCATGAATTACAGCGAACTCATGGCTGATGTCTTCCTCAAGCACGTTATCGGGTCTCCGATCTCCATTGGCAGCTACCTTCTCTGCCTTTTTCTCTACTAACTCATTCAAGTGCCCAGCTTGGGTTAACTCTTTGAGGTGGGACTTGAGAGCTTTGCAATGCTCAGTTTTGTGCCCGCCCTCCTTGTGGAATGCACATCTCAGTGTATTGTTTCTCTTCGAGGGGCCTCCACCCATATTCATGGGCCATTTAACGAATGGTTCATCCTTGATTTTTTCCAGAATCTTGTAGGTTGGTTCCTTAAAAACTGTGTTCACTACTTGAAATGCTTTCGGGGCGTCACTCTTATTCCCATTCTTAGGGCTGCTCCTGCCCCCATTCTTACTTCCTTTCTTTTGATTTTCATCTTTGTCGCTGCCCTTGCCGGCGAACTTGGCGTGACCATTCTCTCATGCGTTGAGATGGGTCAAATCTTCAACTTTGGCATATTTTTCAATACGGGCCATTAAGTCGTCGATGGTGGTGGCTTCCTTCTTGGTGAGGGACTGGTGCAAGAGGCAAGAGCTCGGTAAATCAATCTTAAAGGATGCCACGACGACCTGCTCCGAGCAATCCTTGACTTCATTGAATAGCTCCCAATATCTCTTTGCGTAGTCTCTGAGGCTCTCCTGAGGCGTTTTCTTCATTGTCAACAAAGCATCCATCCTCTTCGGATGGGAGCTGTTGGTAATGAAGTGAGCTGTGAAGAGCTCTGCCAGGGACTCGAAGCTTCTGATGGATCTGTGAGGGAGTTTCTCAAACCACTTCTAGACCACGTCATGCAAGCTCGACGGAAAGATCCGACACATTAATGCGTTCTTATGGTTCCAAAGAGTCATGGCCTGCCTGTACTGCCTAACATTGTCGATAAGATCAGTTTTTTCGTCGTAGATCTTGAATCTAGGCATCGCGAACTTCTTGGGGGCTTCTTCTTATTCTATCTCCCTTGAGAAAGGGGATTCATCTGGGTCCTGAGAGCTCGCCTAGCTAGCTCTCTGATCGATCTGGTACCCCGATGTGCTGGGTGTTGGTCCATTTCTCTCCGGACCAAAGTTCGTATGTCATCATTTCCTCGACCTGGGCTCCTGTAACGGCGAGCTGGTTGTTGCTCGGGCAAGTCGTCATCTGACCTGGGTTCCTCAAATCTTTGAGACCCGTGTCTAGGGCTCCTTCCTCGGCTACGAGATTTGCTTGCCTCAGGGCTAGGAGTGCGATATTGACGTTGCCTTATGCTACGATAGAGTTCTCTCTCCATTTTTTCCAGTATTCTCTTGAGGCGAGCGTTCTCAGCTCCTTGCTTGCGAGTGGCCTCCTCTTGCTCTTGGAGCCTGGCCTTATAGGCGTCGATTATCTTGGAGACCTGTGTGGACCTGACTGATCCCTGACTTTCCTTTGAAGCTTGCCGTTTTGGGCAAGCCCTAGGATCTGAGCGTCGAACCTCAGATCTGACCCTGCGAGGAGCAGGTTGTTCTTGAATATCCCCTGCTTGAGGGGCATTGCTGCTGTGACCAGACATTCCAAGTTCTTATTGGTGAAGGCTTTCTTTAAGGAAAACAAACGTTTCTCACAAATGACGCCAATTGTGGTGACAATTAAACTCAATACAAAATAATAAGCAAAGGCGATCACCAGAATAAATAAAGAATCTCGAAACAATTTCAATCACACACAACACAAGATATACGTGGTTCGGCAAGAAGGCCTACGTCCACGGTGGTGCTCTTTGTATTTTATTTCTGTTTACTCCAGGCATTGTTCTAAAAAATCCGCCTAGGCTTAAGGCTTGGGAGAAACGCCTCGTTTTAAGTTTTTCACCCCTTATTCTTGGTAAAACCCTTAAGGCGCATTTTTTTCTAAAAGCAACAGTGCTTTATTGAAATGATATCGCATTTTAAAGAATATTTTTACTAACTGGACCATTATCTCACCCAAAATAATCAAATAGTATTTTAATTTGCATATATTCAAACATATTTTTATAATGTACAATTTTAGTATTTTAATAGCATTGTTATGATTAAAAAGTATTAAAATATATTAAGAAGGCCTAAACGTTTTTTCACGCCTTTTTACGCCTAAGGCCTGCCTAGGGTTCTAAGGCTTAAGGCTTGACGTTCACGCCTCGATTACACTCCGCGTTTTTTAGAACCTTGACTCCAGGGGAGTGTTTTACAATTACATCCCCATTGCCCCCGGCTGAGGGTTTTATATATACACGTCATTTTCGGAGAGTGGAGGTATGAGACTCCTCCACGTTAGCCCATAATCCTAGAATATCTCCTTGAGAGATTTTAGAAATTGACTGGGTCATAACTGAATCAGTGAAAGCGCGAGGCCTCTAGGCTTTGGGCCGAATTTAATTGAATTACTCGTCTGAATCAGAATGACAAATCGAAGTATCCACACAACGTAACGAAGGGAGCAATTGTAAAAAAATCCATTTTTTTATTCATTAGAATAAGATCACATCCTTGAAAAAGTCGTTCAAACTAGATTTTCAACAAAAAGATGTCTTTTTTATTCAAGTGTCACGTATTTTATTTCACAATTACACCGTACCACCATTTTTTAACGCAATGTCTATTTTTCCAACGTCTGACTCTATTTTTCTTTTAAATAACTCCCGCAGTGGAGAGGCTCTAAAGTCTTACTTTTTTCTCTCTTCGTTTCTCACTCTTAATCATCAGGTATTTTCTTTCATCCCCCTCAATCAATTTTGTTATATATATATATATATATATATATATATGTATCTTTTCTTTAATTCTATTAGCGTTTGTTTTCAATTCATGTTTTAACTGGCTGTTTTTTTTCTTTCTTTGTTTAATTTATTACTCATTTAAATTGATTTTCTCTGATATTATGTGTGTAGTAAGATAAATTTAGGTTATTTATTCTTAATCTAGCATTGTTTTTTATGATTTGTGTTCTTCTATATATGCCAGTGCTATGGTTGGTTTTGTTTTTCTAGAATATGAGCAGGTGTTATTTCGGCAAAAATTGTAAAGTTGGCCCTATTGTGTATTGATATAAATTTTTTTTGATCAAATACCAAAAATTCCCTCAAATATTTTTTAATACACATTTAGTCCAAGCCTTTTATTTTGTACCAAAAAATCCCTTATTCTCTTCTCTTGTCGTGAAGGACTTTTTGGTGCAAAATAAAAAGCCTTGGACTAAGTGTGTATTAAAAAAAGTTCGAGGGACTATTTGGTATATGTCCCAATTTATTTTTTATTTTTTATATATATAGGTCTATATAAAGATGATTTTCATAAGTCTTAGTGACTTTTCAACCATCAAATAGGTCAAATTTATATTTTTTTGGGATTTTCTTTGACAATTTTGGCCAATTGAAATCAACCATCACTAACTTCTTGGGAGAAGTTACACAAGTGGTTGAACTTATTTTTCTTTCTATTTTTAATATTCAAATGATCATAAATTTTGATTTACAAATCCATATTTCGCAAAATTACTATTTTTGAAATCTCTTCATCGAGATTTATCAAACAAGATCCATGAAACCCATAATATTTCAACGAAAAAAAATTATACAGACAGTAACATTTACTTTGTGCACCAAAAAATGAAGCAGTTTTATATCTGAGACATTTTCATAGACAATAATATTTACTGTGTTAATATTATACAGTGTTTATCGGAAAATGAAATTCATAAATTTATCAAACAAGATCCATGGAACCCATAATATTTCAATGAAAAAAATTACACATAAAATAATATTTATTGTGTGTACCTTTAAAAATGTAACTTAATTAATGGTTGTCTAGTCAATAGGACTTAATTAAGAAAAAACTCTAAAAATAGGACTTACATATAATAATACTTATTAACTACGTTGTCACATTAGTTGTTAGGATTAAACAATAATACAAACAAATTGTTTAAATAAATGGGTCAATTAATGCATAATCCCCAACATAAATATATATTTTTGTAAAAAATACATATTTTTAGTTTAACCCATTTAGTCCCTCAAACAAAAATTTATCCAATATTCTCTTATTTTTAAAGGTTCGCGCCAGCGGCACCCCACAGACGGAATTCCGGTGGGCCTAAACACCCATTTATCCAATATTCTCTTATTTTTAAAGGTTCGTGTTAGCGGCACCCCACCCCTACCCACTCCACTGTAAGCTCTGATGGGAGTCGTTGGAGCTTCGACAATGAGGTGGGTGGGGGTCGGTGCTGCTAGCGCGGACCTTTAAAAATATGAGAATATTGGGTTAATGGGTGTTTGAGCACACTGAAGCTTCGACAGTGGGGTGGGTGGAGGTGGGGGTGGAGGTTGAGTGCCGCTAGTGCGGACCTTTAAAATATCAAATGTGTCGGAATTAAGATTTTGCAATTCAATTCCCTCAATGCTATTATGACCAATGCTCTTGTTGCAAGTGTATGTTCATCCTTGAGCTTTAAAGCGTAGATCCAAGTTTGTGTTCATCCTTGAGCTATGAAGCACGGACATCTCGACAGTACATGTGTCGGACACTCCGGGGACATGGACACGTTTTCGACGTGCACATGGGATGTCAAACATATTCGGTATTAAAAAAAGGCCAGACACGTGGGGGGAGGGGGAGGATACCACAAGGCTAAAAAAAGAAATAACTTTCCAAGTAACGTGAGCCAATTTGAGTAATTTTTTTCATTGTTTACTAAAGATTTAACACGAAGTAAAAAGCTTTTCACCTTTATTTACTTTTACGTACTCCGTTTTCACCCCTCTCAAAACCTAGGAATTCTTCATTTGTTGTCACCCCCCCTCAAAACATAGGGTTTCCGTATCTGTTGTCATCCTCTCTCAAAACAGATTTAATGTACTGTTCAGAACAAATTTATTTAACTTCTTAGACATTTATTTTTTGTTTTAACATATTTTATTTTGTTATTTTCGGACCTAGTATTATTACTTCTTTGAAAAGAATCATGTTTAATGTTTAAAATGGATTTAAGTCTAATGGATTATATGTTCATATGAAATATATGATCATGTTAGTTTAGAGTTTTAGACAAGTTAGTTTTACCAATATTTTTTTTGTGTTTAATGTGCAAAATATATTGAAACATATAATATTTTTTTAAAAAAAATGTTTATATGTTGTCGTGTCTTCACCTAATTTTTGTAGATTCGCCGTGTCGGCTCGTCTGTGTCCGTATACATGCTCCAAATTCCTTGAGGCTACCTCTCATAGTTTATCCTTGTATATAACAACTTACACATGCTTTGAGTAGTAGTTAAGTTCTTAAATAGGCGTACTTACCCAGGTTATAAAAGAAATCACAAAAATACCCAAGCCAAAGCCTCCCCTCTATGAATTGCCAAGACCCATTATGAGTTAGTATAAATATGAGTTAGTAATCTTGAACTTATTAAGGGAAGGATAACTTGGAGGTTACTCTAAAAACTACAAATTGTTCATAAAATTAAGCCACCAAAAGTAAAGGTCGTACCCAGCGCACAAGGCTCCCACTTAACTGCTGGGTCTGGGAGAGGAGAGGCAGATATCGACTGACCTTACCCTCATATATGAATATGGAGAGGCTGCTCCCATGGAAATTAAGCCACCAAATTTATTTGTCCAACTACAAAAATTAAAGAAGTAAAACTAAAGAAGTTAGGAATTAAAGGCAACGGTTCAACCAAATTATACGGACAACTGATCTCACAAAAAGAATAAACAAAATAATGGTGTTGAAATTATTTGATAATTCATTAATTTAATTCTTAATTTAATCTTTTAGTTTTTGATAGTTTAACATTTAGAAAATGGATCAAGGGCGTGCTTGAGTTCAACGAAGCTCTTATTTTTATTTAATGGAATATCTAAAGGATTTTTTCGGGCTTCTAGAGGGCTTAGGCAAGGATACCCAATATTCCCGTTTTTATTTGATGTTTTTAGTAGATTGGAGGAAGTACTTCTTCTAGAGTTAATAAATTGGTGGAAAGGTTAAGGATAAGGATGATGTTATACATCTCAAATTTACTAAGGATACTTCATTTTTTGTTGAATGAGAAGGAAATCCCTTTGATATTTCATTATCAAAAGCATTTATTGAGTCCATCAGAATGGATGGGACTCCACTATGCTAAGAATTTTCAGAAGCCCGCGAGCTTACATTTTCAGAGGCCTCATTCACTGTGTAGCCTTAAAGGTGAGGAGTGAGGAAACTATCGGAATTTGGGAGGATTTTTGGTGAGGAAATTGTTTTTTCCAAACTCGGTTGCCTTCCTTATACTACTGAGTCTAAACAATTTCATTCTCTATTCTATAACGAATGATTGTATTGCGTGTAAATTTATCTTTTAAAGATATATGAATTTATGAAATTGTGCAATTTGCTTCTTGTAGGGGTTCAATTATGCAATATGTTAATCGGAATGGCCACAGTGATTTACGTGGTTTTGCAAGTCGACCTTGTTAATGTCCACAACAAAAAGAGGCAGAGAGTACTTCTTATTGAGATGAACATTCTGTAGTGATAGATCGCTAGCTAAGAGTCCATACTACTGAGTTCAAGAGTTTCGTATGTGTAATTGAGTCAACATATACCCTCCTCAGAGTGGAGGGTCTTACTTGTAATATAAAAGAGTCCTATCAATCTGCAAATGTAATATATCACAATTCCTTTGGTAATCCGCCTCACCGGTGTCTATTGGGACTGCCATAGTCGAGTTGCAATAGGAATTTGGCTGTTAGGATGCTTATCCTTGAGAATTTACCTAGATACAAGGGATATGGTTCGATTTGGTCGGCCACTCTGCATGTGGTTAGTCATATACCGATAATTTAGTCGGCGACTAATTAGAAAAAGGGTAGTCTCAGAAGCTTACGTGGATTTGTGGGCTAGTCTCATTTCATTCTCCTTTCATTTCTTTTATCACCTTAGTGGAGGGAGTGAGGTTATCTTTAGGATTTAAGGATGTGAGGGGGTGGACATTTAGAGAGGAGTGTTTTCCTTGTAAATCATTCATCAATCATCTCCGTATATCCTTACTTAGTACCCTTTTGCACCATCGAAGTTTATTTAGACAAATGACATTCCAAAGTGCAAGTACTCTCTCCTTGCCTCCCTTTTCCCATTTGGCGTGTTATATGTTGCAATGCAAATGAGGAGGTGGATCAATTATTCAATTATTGGTCCATTGCAAGATGGCCTCGTTTATTGGTACAAAGTGCTGAGACTGGTATTGAACCAGGGTGTCTTCCAAAAAAAAATGAAAAAAAGATTTAATCACCATGGAGATGTTTTTCATGGAAATAAGAGAAGACGAACACCTTTGGAGATAAATAGTTATGGCGGCCTTTCGGATGATTTGGAAAGAGAGAAATGCAAAAACTTTTGAAGATAGAAATATAGAAAAAGAGATCACATTGGAGAAGATTAAATTTATGGTGAATTCATGGGTAGTCCTTGCTCAAAGTTTTCGTGAAATCCTGTCTCGTGTTTTTGAGCTGGAAAGACTGCAGATAGCCTCAGTAGTTATATTGTAATTCCTTTTGTGGTTAAAAGTGTAGACATGGCATTTTTGGGGGGATTGTTATATGTGGATAACTTGTCCATATAGATTTTAATCTCTTTTTTTTTAATCATCAATGAGTCTTTTTCACGACGAGGAAAAAATACAAGTGTTGGTGTAATGTAGAAGGGTGTATAAAGGGGTACCTTCGAAATCTTATTATTAAAGTGATGTCAATCGAATAACAGTGGGTCGAGTTGTGTTATCCCCGCAGCGAAAGTGCTATCGACATTTGTTGAACTATCCTCTTACAGTTAATAAATTCCCTTTATGGGTTTCAAAGAATCATAGATATATGTGATGTGTATGAGAGTTTTGAGTTTTTTTTGTATTTTGTTTATTTTTATTTTCGTGTTTTATAGGGGTTTTTCTCTCTTTTACTTGCTATATTAGGTCAGGATGCAATATTCCTTTTGGAATATTCCTTTTGGAATATTTTTAGTGTGCTGTGTTTAATCATTTAACCTTTTAGGGTTATTGTGGTTAGCAAGATACATTTACCCATAAATGAAGCCTTTGGCCAATCATAGTAATCACTTTGTATTTGAGATATTTGAGAATGTATTGAAGGAGATAGAAACCCTTTTATTTCAAATTGTCGTTGTTGTTGTGATTAAATATTTCTGCTTACATCAAATTGGTATAATGTGCTCACCGAAGTTGTTATAGAGCCATGGGCAAAGCTCGGAGGAATCGGCACGCCACTCCTTCAAATTTAGCTCCCGTCGTTCGCTTTCAAGCGACACTACCCCCACCAAAACCCTCCATAATCTCCAAATTTGAAAACCCTACCCTAAACCCACCATGTCAACTGACCGCCCACCAAACAACCCAATATTCCCATAAAAAGATATGGGGTCACCACCCACTTGCCGGTCTCAGCGAAGAGTCTCGGCGACCAACTCTTCACCACCCCTTGCCTCCCTTTCAACCCACAACCCCTCAAAATCCCAAAAAATCCTAGCCGAATGCAACCCCAGCCACTTTGGTCGTCGTCTCCAGTCCAGTGACCCCAGACGACCCTCATCGGCTAACTCCAAGTCCTGTCGACCTCGTCAAGTCCCTCCAGCCTCTCTCCATTGGAGATTAGCATCCCATTTGCCCGATCTTCAACCATCGGGCTTCACCTGAGGATCGGTGATCTTGCTGGACCGGATTGACTCTTATCGGGGCTCCAGTAGGGTCAGTGAGTGGGGATTACAATTGCTAGAGGTGTTTATTCATCCCTTGGCCTAATTTCTACGGTACATTCTAAATTTACCCATCCCTCTTTTGATTAATGTCCCGTCTTCAACAAATTGCTCAAGCCGCCCGTAAAAATTTAAACCACATCCCCTCTTATTTTTCATTACTCCCTTAATTCAAACCTGGATATATTTAGAAATCCACTTCCTTTAATTTAGAAAGTTATTTCCACCCCTTATCCATCTATTAAAATTGCATGACTTGCATGACTGCCCAATATTCTATGTAAGTCTTAGGAATTTGCAAAAATTACAATCAACCACATACTTTGGTAAATTTGGGATTTGGTCCCTCCCTCAAACCTAGCCTCATGGACTCGTAACTTTGAAGATTACATACCCACATTGGAGGCAGATTACTTACAAAACCTTGCAGATATCGAAGAGGAGATTTAGATATGGGAGAACGTCCGAGCCTCTCATTACATCGAGGCTATCTGTATTCGTTATGGGTGGATTTCGTTTGATTGCTACGAGAGTGCCGACTGAAGATGGTGAAGTGCAGTTTCTCGGAGATTGGAAGGTGGAAAGCAAGGACTTTGAAATAAATATCGAAAGAAGCTATATGAGCTTTGTACCTTCGACGACGATATTGCGCGCCGTTTGGCTTTGGGCGGGCCATTTCTTTGGTCCCCATTCTTGTTATCGTTGACAGTTATCTACTGGCCCCTTCCGTGTCTCATATCGACTTTCCAACCGAGCTGGTGGTTCTCGATATCCACTTCGAGTATTGTATTGGGAACCTTTTCGACATATTCGATGAGGACCGTTAGATTAATTGGGTCAGATTGAGGTATTTGAGTTTGGAGACAGCTTTCCCATCTTTGGGGAGGAAGATGATGAGTTCTTTAACAAATATTTATTCGTGAGGATGGATGGGCAATTCGCACGCATTTTGCGAGGTGGAGTCGCATAGTATGGCTGATTTCTTCCCATTCTTTGGGAATGTTGATGATTTTAACGGGGATAGTTCTTTTGATGATTATTTTGAGATAGATGCATTGTGGTGGGTGAACGTGCTTGGCATTAGGTATGTGGATCCATTTTGAGGGCAATTGACGGATATTGATTTTAGCCATATAACATCGAAAAGGCTCATTGTGGGTGACACATACTTCGTTGGCATCGCTTGCCCGAGGCATTGGTGTGTGGATTACCATGGTGGCAAGGTCTGGGGTTGAGTTCACATCTGTCGGGCTACGGGTGGGATTTTTGATTACACGCGATCACCTCTTTGCTAGTCGATATAACGGCCGTTTTTGTGGGCGGCTTCCCTCCTTAGTTGGGAAAATGATGTTGTTTGCACGCATACGACGGTGACCTTTCTTGTTGTCACGCTCGGGTTGGGCTTTTCTCTGACGTGGATCCCCGACGACTTATTTGTATTTTTATTTTTCGCGTTTTTTTTCTCCTCTTTTAATTGCTATATTAAAATAAAGGAGTGTTTCAATGGGGGGGTTCAGAAGATAGCTTCGGTGGAATATTGTTGCCGTTTGTATCTTTTAGCTTTTATATGTTCTCAGTTTTTCATTTCTTTTTTAATTTTTTTCTTTTGGACCGCCGGTCCACCTTGTGGTGTACTTCTTTATTTTCTTTTCACTTAAATATTCTTCATTTCGGAAAAAAAATGTTGCCTCCTTTTTTTTCCTCATGAGCCCTTTAATTGTCAATCTCTTTTACATAATTCATCACAATTTGGTACGGGCTCAGCACTCGAATTGTATTTTGAGAATTGATAAGTCCGCTCCAACAAAATAAATATTTAGATTATCCGACATCATTCAATTTGAGCTCAAATTGTTTTTTTCCCCATTCTGATTTTCTAAAATTTAGTGCTCTTTAATTTATATGATGTGAATCAATTGAGAAACAAGAGTATTGCCTTCAAAACCAATACAATTGCCACATTCATCCTCCTTGCTTCATGGTAATTGCCATTAGCTGAATAAACAAGCTACTTTGTATGCGGTCGTGGTTCCTAGAAAGGGTTATGTGTTGGGTTTTACAGAGTTGCTACACCTAGCCTCTCACGATAATGTTCTTCAAAACATGAGTTGTTTATTGTGTCACCTTGATTTGTAAATTTGGAACTACTGAAACCATGAAAATCAATTATCCTGAGCTAGCAGTTCTAGAATAAAATTCTCCATGCAGTAGTGCAATACACCGATTACCTAATATCTGCTTTTTCCCTGTGAATGCCATCTTATATAAGCGCAGCGACTGGACACACAGAGATCTGCCTTAAAATTTATGACCCGTCTATCATCAGAGATGAGTACAGTAAGCAAGTAGCAGTGCTGTAATGAGCATACAACTGCTTAAGCAATCTTCCAGTGGCGACCACATTACCAGTGGTCGAGCCTTGTTAAACAAGGCTGCTTTGTTTTATTCATCAACAAGCCTGCTTTTGCATTGTTAAACAAGGACGAGCTTCCAACACCCTCCTTAACATTCATTGTATAGTGACAAAAGTGCCCCCCTTAAATTTTCGCCAAAAGCTTAAAATTGGCATCCTCTTTTTGAGCAACACCATCATCACCTCATAAAAATCATTTCCTTGTGTTAGGACTCAAACAAGTCAGCTAAAAGCCTCTGACATCCTCCAATAGGAAGCGTACTGACCAGATTGATCAATGGTGTAAACTCATCGGCAGTGTCAAATCTTGCTTCCATTGGTGTTTCATAAACCAAAATCTAAAACTTCTCAGCTTCAACAGAGTATCCAACTGTATTAGTGAATTATGCGCAGAAATTTTGTATGCTTCTGATGCTAATGTAAGCCGAAATGAGGGCTTTCAACCTTGTTGAGGAGGTCGAAGATGGTTTCCAGCTGATTAGAGAGGTAGGAGTTACACCTGTCATTTCTTTCTTTGTCAAGAGTAGCCGTTTTAGATTGGGTACGGAGATTTTTTTTTCAGTTCCCATAGTTGTAGAAGGGGGCCCTATGTTGGAAAGGAGGCAGAGCTATAGATTATATCTTGTAGGGCAAGAAGGAGAGAGACGCTGTGGAGGAGAGAGTGGAGAAGGAACCTTCTGTTAAACCATTACATATTAGGAGCTTGCTGTCAGCATAATGCTTGTGAATAGTTTAAATCTTTCATAAGTTTGAGAG
The DNA here is from genome assembly GCA_949130495.1 of Sambucus nigra. Taxonomy (NCBI): domain Eukaryota; kingdom Viridiplantae; phylum Streptophyta; class Magnoliopsida; order Dipsacales; family Adoxaceae; genus Sambucus; species Sambucus nigra. The sequence continues at coordinate 392,485,820 of OX422211.1, read as the reverse complement.
GAGTTGATGCCGGTTGGTTACAAAGACATTGATATACCTTAAAAACAATTACCCAGAGAGCTGTCGTTGTACGTTTGACGAGGTTTCACATGTATCCTCACTGTTTGATAAGGAACATTGGGTTTCTTTAAAGTCCCTGTTGTAACCTAAAATAACACGACCAAGTGGACCAATAAAAAGGTAACACCGGCCATCATACTTAGTGGGTCCAGAAACACAGCAACCGTGGCCGGCGCTATTTTCTCACTGATCGGCACGCTAGCCGACCACCCCTAAGAATATGAACAGTCAGCAATGTGAACAAACACACCTGAGACTCTCAACAGTCACCATGCAATGCACGTGAAGAATATCCAACTGCTAAATATAATGTAAAGATGTAAATACCTAATGTATAAAGGTATTCCATCTCTTTACCTGCCCACCACTATAAATAGCTCACTACCTCTCTCAATTAGGGACAACTGAAAACAGTTTATCCAAAACCCTAGAATGTTCCTGAGAGGCATGTACTAAACTCTAATACATAGTGACATTGTACCTGTGGATGTAGGCACCTCATTAGGCTGAACCATGTAAATCTTTGTATTCCTTTCTTTGTCTCTCATCTCTCTCTAGTTTACTTCTTTCTTACTTTATATGTGGTTTATAATTATTGGTTTAACTAAGCTACGACTCATCCAAATAAGCAAATCAATTTTAGACACCAACAGTCCCAAAAGCCTTTTTTTTTTCAAATTTATTGCCTCACTTTATTAGCAATACAAAACATGAGAAATTGAATTGATAATATTTTCTTTTTTCCCTTTTAAATATTGTACCTCCAAACAGAACTTATGTATACAACTTAGCTCAACTATTTAATAAAGTACTGGGCTTACCTGAACGAGGTGTAAATTTGTCTTTTTTAAGAGTATTGCTAAAGTCACCCACAAAATTTTTCACCGGCACCACTTTAGAGAAAAGACCACATGGATTATGGCACCCACAAAATTTAACCATTTTTTACAACTTTAAAAATTGAAGTCAAACCCACAATCATTTTTTATAGAATAACTTTTAAACATTAGAAGAATCTAGAATTTAGTTTTGACCAAAATATTTCAAACCCTAACTTCAATTTCACCACCACCATCACTACCCTCCATTGAAATTCCTCATCACTCAACCCTCCATTGAAACTCTTCCAGATCCACCACAAACCTGCATTGAAGTGACTGGTGTTTGTAAGAAGCTTTTTATAGACAATAGAGCTCCAAAAAACAAGCTACACCAATGTGGATGAACCTAATGTTTCTAGCTCAAAAGAAGAGAAAAATGGACTCCTAGAGGTACAAGACCATATTCCTAACCTTTATATGACCATTAAAACATTAAATGATCGAAACAAACGTTAAAAAATAAAGTCGTTCCCAGTTGTTTTTGTTAGATTTATGAGATAACCAATTTACATAATAAAGGGAAGAGAAGAAGAAAAGGAAGAGAGAGAAGAGAGAAATCAACAAAGAGGAATGAATGAATTAGATCATTCATCTCCCATCACATTCTAATTCATAATATAGAGTTTCAATATTTACACATAGGTCCCTACATAATTAAATGATAATTAAACTGTTACAAATAAGTCGCTCACAACACTCTCCCTCAAGCTGGTACAAAGATATCTATCATACCCAGCTTGACTAACATTTTGTGCAAGGTAGCTTTACTCACACCAGCCACATGGTCCACCGTGTTGACATAAAAAATACAAATGAGTCCAAGACGAAGTTTTTCCTTAATGAAATGTCGATCAACTTCAACATACTTTGTCCTATCATGTTGAACTGGATTGTGGGCAATATTAATGGCAGCCTTCTTGTCACAATACAAGTTCATTGGCTCCCGTATTGGATATCCCAACGCATGTAACATAGTTCGTAACCATAACAACTTACAAATTCCATGTGCCATGGATCTAAATTCAGCCTCTGCACTAGATCTAGCTACTCGAGACTGTTTCTTGCTTCGTCAAGAAACAAGATTACCACCAACAAATGTTCAATATTCTGAAGTTGATTGTCGATCAGTTACAGACCTTGCCCAATCATTATCGGTATAAGCTTCGACATGCAAGTGACCATGTCTCTCAAATAATATCCCCTTATCAGGTGAACTTTTTAGGTAACGAAGAACATAATATGCTGTCTCGAGGTGAGAAGACCGTGGAGCCTGCATAAACTGACTAATCACGCTAACATCATAGGTTATATCTGGATGAGTGAGAGATAAGTAAATTAGTCTCCCAACCATACACTGAAATCTCGCCACATCATCAAGCAACTCGCTATCAGTGTTATTTAGCTTATGGTTCTGCTCAATGGGAGTATCAGTAGATGTAGCTCCAAGTTGACCTGTTTCAACCGATATATCTAACACATACTTTCGTCGAGATATGAACACTTCTATCTTGGATCTACACACCTCGATTCCAAGAAAGTATCTCAGTAATCTAAGGTCTTTAACCTCAAACTCTGTTCCCTAGAAAGACTTCATGCACTGTATCTCTTCAGGATTATCTCCAGTGGTAACAATATCATCCACATATACAATAAGGGCAGTGGTGTAGCCTTGATATCTTTTTATGGAAAAAGCATGATTCGCTTGACTCTGTATGTACCCCACCCTCTTCAATGTTGTGCTAAACCTCTTAAACCAAGCACGTGGTGACTGTTTCAGCCCGTACAAGGCCTTATTAGTTTGCACACTAAATCCTGACCATCAACAAGTTTAAATCCTGGAGGCATCATCATGTACACATCTTCCTCCAAATCACCATGAAGGAAGGCATTCTATACATCCAACTGGTCTAGTGGCCAAGATAAATTTGCTGCCAAAAAAATAAGGACACGTATAGAGTTCATCTTGGCAATTGGGGCAATTGAACAATATCCCATGTACTTTTTGTTTTTCTCAAGAGCCTTCATTTTCTCAACCATGGTCCATGGCTCTCTTCCATTGGATTTGACGAAGGGCATCTGAAACGTTAGTAGGAACAAAAACTGAAGATACAGAGGAAGTGAAGGCACGATATGTTTGAGATAAGGCATTATAAGAGACAAACATAGAAATAGGGTATTTCGTACAATCACGAACACCCTTATGAAGGGCAATAGTGACATCAATATCAACTGAGGGATTACCTGGATTAAGAGAGACTTAATGATCCTGGGGTGAGGCAATGGTTTATTTTGCTCTTGTAGTATAAACAAGTGGTTCATTTCCCTCTTGTAAATCATTACTGTAAGTAGCAGTAGACACCGGCACAAACTCCCCCTGAATAAGAACAGGCAATGGAAGGGACATTTAGGTTGAGTGGACGGCGGTTCTCTATACTAAGAGGAGTCATACCCCTGTAGAGAATCCCTAGTGGTGGTGAAAAAAGGTACCGACTCAAAGAATGTAACATCCATGGAGTCAATGCGATGACGAGTGGTGGGGTTATAATAGCGATACCCCCTTTGAGTGGCGGAGTATCCTAAGAACACACACTGGACTGCCTTAGGGTCCATTTTATCTGCCCTGTGATGAAGGTGAACGAACATAACAAACACATCCAAAGACTTTTGCAGGAACACTAAACAAAGGAGAGTTGGGGTGTAAAAGAGAGAAGGGAGATTGGTTGCCAATAACCCGAGACGACATGCGATGAAGGAGATAGACCGTAGTTAAGGTTGCATCAACCCATTATGGTTTAGACACTTCCATACCCATAAGAAGAGAACGAGTTACCTTTGTAATATGACGATATTTTTTTTCAGCTACACCTTTTTGTTGTGGTGTATCAACACACGAGGTTTGATGTACAATCCCATTATCATAAAAAAAATGAGGCAAGACCACCGTACATATACTCCCCTCCGTTGTCAGATTGGAGGAGTATCTTGAGGGAACAGTCAAACTGAGTACAGACCATCTTATGAAAGTTCTTAAAAAGGGAATAAACTTCACTTTTATGCTTCATGAGATAGTTTCAAGTATACCTGCTAAAATCATCAACAAATACCACAACGTATCGAAAACCAAGTAAGGAAGTAGTAGGTTCCCCCATGAGGAATGAACAAGCTGCAAAGGAGCTGTAGTTTCATTAATACTAGTAGGATAAGGGACACAACATTGTTTAACAAGAACACATGGTTCACAATTTAACTCAACAGGTGAAATAGAAGCAAACTGAGGAAGCACACGCTTCAATACAAAATTGGGAATATGACGTAGTCTATTATGCCATTGCATTATCAAATCTTTATTCACACTACTAGCCCTAACATTATACTGATTTGTAACATAAGAGGAAATTGGCTTGACGTTCAGCAAGTACAAACCATTGCCCTCACGCCCACTTTCAATTGTCTTCCTCGTAACCAAGTCTTGAAAAACACAATGAGACGGAAAGAATGTCACACTACAATTCAAACTTTTGGTATTGTGACTGACAGATAGAAGATTATGGGTTAGTTTTGGAGCATGAAGAATAAAGGAGAGGGTAATATTTGGAGAGGCTTGAATCGTTCCTTTCCCCGCAATGGGAGCGAACGATCCATCAGCCACTCTAATCTTATCCTGATTCTGTATGAGGAAAAATCAAATGCCATACCAGTCATATGATCAGTGGCTCCAAAGTCAATGATCTAAGGGAGCACACCGGAAGATGTGGAAACATGATGTGCTGCAGAATTAAAGGTGGAGCAGGAGCACCATAAGTGGACTGGAGATCGAGTTGAGCTAGCCTCTGTCGAAGATAAGCATTATCTGTTTTGAGATGATCAGCGTCTTGTATGTACATATTCCGTGACCGTCTGGGAGAGGTATGACTAGTAAAGGTAGGCTCATTCGTTGCGTTGTGTGCTAAGGGAGGTCTCCTGAATGGAATAGCCGACACTGATGGCCCCTTAACCGGAGGGGTTCTTTGTCTAGCAAGGATTGAGACTAGTCTCCCATAAAGATCCTAGCAAGTTTTCCGTGTGTGACTGGTGTGACTATAGTGGTTACAATTCAAGTGACTCTTGTTATGTTCTCTTTCTCCTTTGGAGGAAAACTTTATGTTCCATTGCTGGGTGGCAAGAACAGACCTCTCAGGTTAGATAGATGTATTTCTGATTCAACCTTAGGAAACATAGCCTTCTTCCTGCTTTCCACGGCTTGTATATAGGAGAATACTTCACGAACAGAAGTAGGGGCAGGATATCTACCCAATACTTGCATCCTTGCAAGCTCATACTATGGGTGCAGACCACTTAAAAACTCATAAATATAGCTCCGTTCTACCATAGGTCGGTACACCTTAATGTCAGCTACAAATCTTGGAAGTGGTCATACTCTTCCCACTTGCCTCGCAGAGACTTGTAATACGTAGCAAGAGATTGGCCTTCCTGTTTGAATTTTGCAATACTCTGCTCAAGTTCATACAGCTTGGCAAAATTTTCAACGGACAAATACGTTTCTTCTACGGCAGCCCACCACACTCTTGCTGTTTTCACAAATAGAAAATCCTTGCTAATTTGTGGTTGCATTGAGTGCAACAACGACGTCGTAACTAAGGCATTCTCAGTCCTCTAGTCACCGTATTTAGGGTCGTTCGTGGGAGGATAACCAGTTTCGTCAACATGGTCAATCTGACGTAAATGACGTCAAATGGGAGCAAGAAAGGACAAATCTCTTTCAAACTCTCTTAAATCTCAATATCTCAAAATGGAAGAATGCCCCAAATAGCTAAGAATCTAATTACAATTATGCCCTTAAGAGCCAATAACCTTCCTTCTTCTAAGTACTAACAAAAAAGGAAAATACAATGAAATACTAAAAATAAAAGAAAGAGTAAAAAATAATAAAAATACAATAAAATCCTAAAAATACTAAAAATAGCCCCTAATTCTTTATTCACATCATTTTTTCCGCCTTTGAAAAAGTTCGTCCTCGAACTTCAAGATTGAGGTCGAATGCAAAAATTCCCAAAATTGCGAAAGAGGCAAACTTGAGGGGCCAAAACCTAATTTGCTAAAAATTTGAGAAGGAGTGGGCATTCTTCAATTCTTGGTTCAATCTTCATCTTCTTCCTCTCACCTCTTGCGTGAATCATAAAAAAGATCTACCCCCGAGTCAAAAACCAAGGTTTTGATGTGAAACCCTAGTTCTTGCACAAGTTGGTGGGATCCACTTAGGAAAAAAGATTGATTGGGTAGTATGGAAGGGGAATGCATCAAAAAGAGTTGAAATTGGATTGATTTTGTTCTTGATTGATTCTTGGTAATTTTGGAGGGTTTGGGTGGGTTGACTTAGGGTTTCAAATGGTGGGGGATGTGTTTGAGGGTTTCCAAACACGTGAGGAGAAATGGGGAGGCTAGGTTTGTTTGGGTGGGTTCTTGGACAAGGGAGAGTAGAAACCCTAGGTTTTTTTTACCAAAATCTTGATTATTGGACTTCTTGAATGCCGGATGGAGATCGGAACACTTTTGAACCCCATCGGTGGGTTTTATGGTCTCATTTGGTCGTTGGAGACCATGGATGTTGTCGGCGATTGTTGGAGAGGGAGTTCCAATCACCGGAGGGGTGGATTGCACCCGAATTGGTGTATTTTGTGCCAGAGAGGAGTGGGACTGCATAAATTGGGCTATTTTGGTCTCGTGGCTCGTTATTGGGACATCAAGAAGGCTGTTCGGCATTGGGAAACTGCTGATTGGGTTCATGGCAGTGCTTCTTGGAGCCTGTGATGCCTGCAGAAGAGGGCAAGTAGTGGTTGAGGGCATAACAGCCTATGTCGGCGCAAATGGCATGGGTGGTTGCCGAAGGTGGTCGGCAGTAGGGAAGGGGCTGACGAAGGGGCTAGGGGTGGGAGGAAGGTACGGTTCAGGCTCAGGGTGTGGTGGGCAGGGGTTGGAGGGTTGTTGTAACAGGGTGGGGTCATCGGGGAGAGTTTTTTTGGACAAGGGGAAGGTCGGCGGGGTTAAAGGGTTTCGTTCGGGGTTTTTTGTCCCTTGGACGGGGCTGTCCGACGACATTTCTATGAATGGGCAAGGGTTCTGCCCTTGCCGGTAGGTGTAGGTGGCGGCCGAAGGTGGTTGAATGGTGGTTGTGGTGGTTCTTGATGTGGTGGTTGGGGAAATAAAGTTAGGTTTTGATTTTGTGGTAAAGATGGGAAAGGGGTTGCGGAAGCGTAGGTAGAGGGGTTTTAGGGGCTAGGGTTAGGGTTAATGGTGGTGGGTGGCAATTTGGGTGGTGATGGAGGAAGGTGAGCGGTGGTGGTTGTCGGTGGAGAATTTCGTGCGTCGATCTCATCTAATCGGGCCATCAATCAGTTGATGGTCTCCATGATTTGATCGTAAGGAAGTTCCGCTGAGGTGTTCATCTTTTCTTGGACCCACCTTGACGTTATTTACGAATTTTTGTTTTTTTACAATAATAACAACCGGTGGAGCGAACTAGGCTGATACCATTTGATGTGAATGACGTCAAATGGGAGCAAGGGAAGATAAATCTCTCTCAAACTCTCTCCAATCTCAATATCTCAAAATGGAAGAATGCCCCAAATGAGGCTACATATGAGTATTTATATGGAGGTTGTTTGGTATCTAAGCTAAGAATCTAATTACAATTATGCCCTTAAGAGCCAATAACCTTCCTTCTTCTAAATACTAAAAAAAAAGGAAAATACAATGAAATACTAAAAATAAAAGAAAGACTAAAAAATAACAAAATTACAATAAAACCCTAAAAATACTAAAATAGCCCCTAATTCTTTATTCACATCACAATCATTCTACGCCTGATAGTGTACTTACAAGCAGATTGAGCCTACTGCAAATAATATGTTTCATCCAATCTAACAGTCGTAATACACAGGATGATGATCACTGCTATTACCCATTGCGGGAGTCCTATCGGTAAAAGAACTAGTTGCTCCTGATTTATCTTTTGGGGTAGACATTTTTGCAAACAGTTTCTGGGCACACACCTCTCAAAAAACAACAATACTAATTGTGCAGAGAACCACCTCTCTAACACTCAGACAAGAACCACTGATCACACAATAACTACTATGATGGCTATTCGAACATTAGATTAATGACCCAAAAAGAAAAAACGAGGCAGATTTGAACTTTTAACTAGCAACGAAGTAGACCTTACCAAAACAGTGCAAGAACAATGAGAATTCAAGGGAAAACATATGGATCTGTGTAGATCGGGTTGAAATACAACGATTCAGAACTTGCGATTAAAAAACGGGTCAGAATTTTTTTTTCGGGGTTTCGTCCCAAACCTTGACAGGGGCGTGCTGCCCCTCCAACCCCCAGCCAACTCTCTACGGAGTTGGATCCGCGAAAACTGTGGATGGGATTATCACTTCTCATTTTTCAGAAATACCTTTGCATACACTAGGGGTTATATAATCAGCTCTAGAGATTCAAAACCATATCCTTGAGCTTTACGCACCATACTCTGATACGATATTGGATTTATGAGATAACCAATTTACATAATAAAGGGAAAAGAAGAAGAGGAAGAGAGAGAAGAGAGAAATCAGCAAAGAGGAATGAATGAATGAATTAGATCATTCATCTCCCATCACATTCTATTTATAACATAGAGTTTCAATATTTACACAGATCCCTACAGAAGTAAATGATAATTAAACTGTTACAAATAAGCCCCCCACAATAATTTTAGTGTTACAGTGTCGAGAACGATGATGCTTTTTAGCACCGTAGCACCGTATGGAGTGAAAACTTTGGTTCGGTATCCTAATACCGAACATGGAGATAAATTTCGGCACCATAATACCGAAGCACTCCCCGGCACCACCAACAATGGGAAAAAGTTATCACCAGCACCATATATAAATTTTTATTTTTTCGCCATTAGAATACCGAGTCGGCATTTGAATAGCGACTCGGTATTAGAGTGCCAAATTATATCATTGTTTTTGGCACTTAAATGCCAAAATGAACTAAAAAAAACAACATTCAATTGCTTCGGTATCTTAATACCGAAAGTGGAGATAAATTTTGGCACCACAATAACGACTCGGTATCATAGTGAAGAATTATATCGTCTTTGGCACTTAGTGCCGAATGTACAGTTACGTTGTTTTTAAAAAAAACAACACTACATGGTTTTTAATGGTTGAAACTGACGTAAACTACACGTTAAAGGCCCAAAACAAAACAAACACCGGTTCTAGAGAGAGAAACTAAGAATGTTTTATATTCAAAAAATGAAGGAATTGCCCTCAAATGAGGATTACATGGTATTTATAGGTGGGATAATACTTGCTAGCCAAGTAATTTCCTAAATGACTAAAAAGGACAGTCATTAACAAAAATATACGTAATTAGTCCCAAACATGCTTGGAGACCAATTAAAAGACATAAAAGGAAATGAAAGAACTAAAAGAAAAGGAAACTAATAACAAATATTAAAATGACTAATATGTCCTAATTATGAACCCATTCCCATCATTCTCCCCGGTTTCAAAAAGTTCGTCCTCAAACTTGAAGGGTAAACAGCAATGCGGTTAGGCCTCCTTTCAAGAATTCTTCAATTTGATACGGGAGGCGACCTCGTACGCGACTCGCGTACTTACTTACAAGAAACCCAAGAAATATAGGCAAGAAATGCAAGGGGTTAGGTTTTTTTGATTTAGAGTCTGTTAGCAGTGGTTGACGAACTGAATCTGACCGCATGGGCCGTCCGGACCGCTGAGGAGGTCAGAGTTTTCCTGGTTCGGGATTCTTGAATTTGTGCCTCAGGGTTCGGTATTCCCGGGTAGGTCGGATGTTAGGTTTTTTCTGACGGGGTCGAAAATCTCCCTTTGGCCGAGGAGTGCTATTTTTTTGGGCTTGCCCGAGGGGTTTGGGTTTCTGCCTATTTCCACATAGTTCGTCTGTTTCGTCGGGCTCGGGAAGGCCGAAATCATCGTGAATTTTTTTGGAGAGGAGTTAGAAGAGGGCATCAAATATCTTGTTGAGTTCTTAAATGTTCTCTCTCAATTCTTGATAGCTATTCCTCAGTTCTTGAATCTCCTCTTGTTGTTTGGATTTCTTCGGAGCCATTGATAGTGTAGCGTACGATTTGTTGATAATTTACACACTGATACACCAATACACCAATGTTGGAATGACACCCGCTCTGTTACCCATTTGACGTAAATTACACGTTCAAGGCCCGAAACAAAACAAACACCAATTCTAGAGAGAGAAACTAAGAATGTCTTATATTCAATAAATGGAGGAATTGTTCTCAAATGAGGATTAGATGGGTATTTATAGGCGGGATATTACTTGCTAGCCAAGTAATTACCTAAATGACTAAAAAGGACAATCATTAACAAAAATATATTTAATTAATCACAAACATGCTTGGAGACCAATTAAAAGACATAAAAGGAAATAAAAGAACTAAAAGAAAAAGAAACTAATTACAAATATTAAAATGACTAATATGTCCTAATTATGAACCCATTCGCATCAGAAACATACATACACTTCTTGTTTCTAGATCGTTTTTTCCGTACTAACATTAAGAAATAACCATTTAGTTTTTTTTTTACATGAAATGTAGATCTGAAAGAAAAAGAGAAAAAATAGAGAGAAGAAGAAGAGGCGAGGGGGTGCAGTAGAGGCACGGTTTGTGTAGTGGCTGGTGGGGTTGGGGAGGAAGCAGGAGGGGGCGGGGTTACAACGTGGTGAGGGATGAGGTGGTGGTGGTATAGTTAGCGTTGTGGTTTTTTAAGTTTGATAGAGAGAGAAAAGTGTAGAGAGAGAAGAAGATGGGAGAAAATGAATTTGGTTAAAAAAGGGTTTAAATACCTTTGACTTGTGTTGGGGATAATTTTTGACAACTTGTGTTGTGTTTTTAGTAGATGGTTCCGGTGAAAAAAAAATGTGGTGCCTTTAGCAACACCCTTTTTCTAAACCCAGTATTTTTTTCACACAATTTGGCAGGGCTATAGTTGAAAGTAACAAGAAAAAAGAAAGAATATTCAAACCTGAGTACTTGATAGAGCGGATAGGGGGATGGCTCGTCATGTTGGACAGAGTTCCAAGAATATGTTTGGTAGTGTCTATATCAAGTTAAACACACTCCCTCTCTTACACTTAGTTTATCTAACTCTTCTCTCTTGTAAAAATAGGAATCAGTGTATTACTTTGTATTTATAAGGTCTAATGGTATCCTTGGTTGCAAAGTTATTTGTTTTCTTACGGATTGTTGTCCTCTTGTAGTCATGGCGGGTCTGGCACCAGAGGGATCACAGTTTGATGCTCGTCAATTTGATACTAAAATGAATGAGTTGTAAGAACTCTTAACTTAATATCTTGTTTCTCAGCTACTGACTTTTCATGTGTTGCCTATTAGTGAGTGGTTTAGTTTGTGTATATATGTTGAATTTTTAAATCCACTACTAATATATAAACTTTAAAGATAGAACTGTGAAGTGCACTTTTTGTTTCTGGCAAAAAAAAAAAAAAAAGAAAAATTGTGGCACACACCTGTAGTGCACGTGCTAATTTTCTTCCTTGGTTTATTGATAGACTTTCGGCAGATGGACAAGATTTCTTTACATCATACGATGAGGTTTATGATAATTTCGATGCGATGGGTTTGCAAGAAAACCTTTTGAGGGGAATATATGCTTACGGTAGATCTATTCACTAATCTTTGTGTTCAATTGCTCTGTACACGATCCTGTTCTGTGCAACTCCATCATCCATGATCAATGATGGGTCCCGTTCTGTGAATGCCTGTTTGAATTTCAAATCATAGATATTAGTTGGAATAGGAATTTATTAAAACAAAGGTTGCTTATGTTTTCTACCTGTGCTCAATGTATCGTATGGTTACGGAACCAAACATATTTTGCCTTTTGACTATTGTTTGTCGTCTTCCCTAAAATTAGTTTGATGTCATGTCTAAATATTAAGGGAGGGGGAGGTTTTTTGTGGTATGTCCGTAACATGACTAAAATACCCCCCAAAATTAACTGACTTCTTATAATTTAAAATTTTCCTCTATTATATATATTATCCATTTTACATAAAATCTTGTACTTTATTAATAATGGAAAAAGATCTCTAAAAAGATATTTAAAAAATAAATTCCATCAATAATTTATATGAATATAATTTATTTTATTAACTATTTTTTACTTATATATTGTAATGAAAACAATTTTTTATATTGCACACGTAAAGAGCGATGTCTTCTAGTATTGGCGATTGGATCATTCCCACGTAGGATTTGAAAATTCGTCAGCGAATCAGCGGAGAGGCATTGTTCCTTTTTGCTTCAATTACTTGAGCAACATTTTTTTTGTTGGGGGGGGTGTCTCAATTTTTTTTAAGTTCAGGCCTAACACAAACGTTGGAACACAAGTGCGATGAAAGTCAAAATCACCCTATCTCTTTCCTTTGCCTATTTGTTTTTATTATTACCCTAAAATTAGTTTGCTGACATATTGAAAGTGGGATAATTTCCTATGTAGGGTTTGAAAAACCATCGGCAATTCAACAAAGAGGCATTGTTCCTTTTTGCAAGGGTCTTGATGTAATTCAACAGGCTCAATCTGGAACTGGGAAAACAGCAACTTTTTGCTCGGGTATCCTTCAACAGCTCGACTATAGTGTGGTTGAATGCCAAGCCTTGGTTTTGGCCCCTACTCGTGAACTCGCTCAACAGATCGAGAAGGTTATGCGGGCCCTCGGTGACTATCTTGGTGTTAAGGTACATGCTTGTGTTGGTGGGACCATTGTTCGGGAGGACCAGAGAATTTTGTCAAGTGGGGTCCACGTTGTCGTGGGCACGCCTGGTCGTGTATTCGACATGTTGGGAAGACAGTCCCTTCGTCCTGATTACATTAAGATGTTTGTGTTGGACGAGGCAGATGAAATGCTTTCACGAGGATTCAAGGATCAGGTCCTTTTTTCCCCCCTAAATATATGCCTGCATGTATGATTACGTTATTTTATTAGTTGATTCAATTTTCTTTCATCAAGTGCCATATGTGTAATGGTAATTGCAAGAAACTCCATGAATTATCACTTTAGTTGCTAATGAGCCTTTTGGACTCCCCCCATGCGATCTAAACAGGGGGAGCGCCTATGAAGCATGGACACTCTCTCGGAGTCCAACGTGTCGTGTCCGACAACGTGTCGGACACCTATGAAGCAAGAGCGCTCTCTCGGAAGCCACGAGTCAACTTTGACTCAAGTGATAGTGATTGTGCTTTATTTATGATTCTTAAGGTCAAAGTGTGTTTGAATTTTGTTTTATATGGTCCATTTTCTTAATTTCATGTTAAGAATGCTCTAATAATGTATTTTATGGAGAAAATATGTTTTATTTCATTAATATATATTTAAATATATATTATATATTATACGTATCATAGCGTGTCGTATCCTAGTTTTTGGATCAATCACGTGTCGCGTGTCGAAACACGTATTACGTGTCCGTGCTTCATAGGGGAGCGCTGTGCCAGAGCCACCCTAAAAAGATATATAGTGGCACATAAGGGGGTATTTGCAATTTTTTTATTGTTTAGTGGACTATTTACAACAGAGCATTTTTCCCCCTCCCCCCCAACTCCCCACCCCTTAATGCCACCGCCCGGTTTTAACCTATCTTTTAAGTAACCATGTGAAAGAAAGAGAAGTATTGATATTGTGAACTTGACAAATGAGGATGGACGGGTAAAATTTGAAATTTATTATAACACAGGTATGTTTTTGGAAAAGGACACACTAACTACAACAATTGGTTGAGAGCTGTTCTATTTTTAATTCAACAGTTAAAAGCACTTGATTAATCTTTTTTTTTTGTCTTAATCATCTGATGACTGACGGCTCACGACGGCTCACTGTCTAGATCTGTCAAGATTTCTTCTCCAAAGTTGTCCATTCACCCTGAATAATATTAGTTTTGCGTTTCTGTTCCATTCATCTGATATCTTAATATACCATTGGTCTTCTAGATCTATATTTTATCGCACTCCTTTCCTAGAAAATGGTCAAGAGCCCTATTTACCAACTTTTTCGAAGTGTTTGATAGCACATATGTTTCACCCCTAGGTACAACTTGGTAAGGCATTAGTTTTTTATTTTCAAGTTTTTGTATCTTGGAACTATTATATTCCCACCTCACCTTTCCCATACACCAATATTCTTCAGGTAAAAAGACTTTGCTTGAACCTAGATAAACACATCATTTTTCACAACTTAAATCAGACACGTTGAATTTTTAACTTGAAAATATATTTCATGGAATATATTAACTTGAAGATATTTTCTAGGTAAAGTATTATATTTTCCTTCAATGCACCCTTAATTTTATAAATTTCATTGTTTTTTTTATATTTATAAATTGTTCCGTGATAAATTTGTTGTATCCAGATCTATGATATCTTCCAGCTCCTGCCTTCAAAGGTTCAAGTTGGGGTTTTCTCCGCTACAATGCCTCCTGAAGCCCTCGAAATCACAAGAAAGTTCATGAACAAACCCGTAAGGATTCTCGTGAAGCGTGATGAGCTAACCCTAGAAGGCATAAAACAATTCTACGTCAACGTCGAAAAGGAAGAATGGAAGCTTGAGACCCTTTGTGACCTCTATGAAACCCTAGCCATCACCCAGAGTGTCATTTTCATAAATACCCGACGAAAGGTCGACTGGCTGACTGACAAGATGCGGGGCCGCGATCACACGGTGTCAGCCACACACGGTGACATGGACCAAAACACGAGGGACATTATTATGCGTGAATTTCGATCCGGGTCGTCTCGGGTCCTTATAACCACAGATCTTTTGGCCAGGGGTATAGATGTACAACAAGTTTCTCTTGTTATAAACTATGATCTTCCTACTCAACCCGAGAATTATCTTCATCGTATTGGGCGTAGTGGAAGGTTTGGGAGGAAGGGTGTTGCCATTAATTTTGTGACAAAGGAAGATGAGAGGATGTTGTTTGATATTCAGAAGTTTTACAGTGTGGTAGTTGAGGAGTTGCCTTCTAATGTTGCTGATCTCCTCTAAATAAGAAGAATTTTTGGTCTTCAAAAAGGTAACCCGTTTCTCCGTTTCGCTTGAGGACTATTTATTGTGAAAAAAAGGAGCCCATGGAATAGGTTGTTTTGTTTCAGTTATAGATGTATATCTCTCTCTGTTTATAATATGAGTTCCTGCACTTTGGTTACGGGTGATTTCTGGAGTTTGTGAAATTTCATAGCAGGTAATGTTTGTAATCTGAATGTGTTTTTATTGTTGATAACATTCTGTGGATTAGTTCATTCATTTTGATTGCTTTGTTTATTGCTGTTGGGAGATGATATCTGGAGTGCGAGTTCTGATTTATTGACGAAGATCGTAATGTAAAGTCTTGTATTATGGATATGTTTCGGTAGTTTAGAACTTCTCAGAAATGTTCGGAAATGCAAGAGAAACTTCATTTATTAACTGCTTGAAAAGATGACAAGTTGAGAACTTAACTATAAATGATTTGTGCGCCAAGAAATTGCACCAAAAGTCCATTCATTGTGTACACGTCATGAAGTCATTTATAGTACATTATTACAATGCACTGCCACTAGGGTCGGCAATATGGGTTGGTGAGCACAAAACCGCCCAAAGCAAGTTGTTCGGTTCTTTCCTATATTTACTAGCGGGTCAAAACTGGTTCAATGCCATTGATCAATGGCCTATTATAGCGGTTCAGATGCGGGTCATTGGCCGGCATGTCAGAAGGATAAGACCACTAGTTGCACTTGCAAACCACCACTCCTCTCTCTCTCTCTCTCTCTCTCAATCTTAGACGCTGGTGCTATTTGAATTTATATCAATATACAGGCTCCCTCTTGTTCATACCTTAAAATGAGGTATGTATATGTGGACCTTTTGTTTTAGAATATAAAAAAAATCGGTTGATATTTTTTTTGCGAGGTGTTTAAATATTTCAGCACCCCCACCCCACCCTCTCCAAAAAACACATCAGCTTTAATTTTGGCTATTTTTAAAACGGGGCCAATATTTTTAAAATACCAAAAAAATCATTATATGTTTAAACACCCCAAAGTCACCCCCATTTTTTTTCCCATTTTAAAAAATGTCTGCACCAAGTTCACATGGGACTTGGTCCGTACCTGAGAATTGCCCTATCAATGTGTTTATATATATATATATATCACTGTTCTAAAAAATCCGCTTAGGCTCCGTTTAGGCACGCCTAGGCTTAAGGCTTGGGCGAAACGCGTCGCCTTAAGTTTTTTACACCTTATGCTTAGTAAAACTCTTAAGAGGCACTTTTTTTCTAAAAACAACGATGCTTTAGTGAAACGATATCGCATTTTAAAGAATGTTTTAACTAACCGGACCCTTATCTCATCCAAAATAATCAAAAGTATTTTAATTTTAATATATTCAGATATATTTTTATGATATGTATAATTTTAGTATTTTAATAGCCTTGTTATGGTGTAAAAATATTAAAATATATTAAGAAGGCCTAAACGCCTTTTCACGCTTTTTTACGCTTAAACCCGTCTAGGCTTCTAAGGCTTAAGGCTTGACCTCCACGCCTCGATCACGCCCCGCGTTTTTTAGAACCTTGATATATATATATATATATATATATATATATATATATATATATATATAGTACTGATCTTGTGCATACCAGTTCGCATTTTAAGAGTGCGGACCGAACACGTGTCACCTGGCGGTGAGCGTAGAAATTATAGGCACACTCTCTCTCTTTTCTGAGCTCACCGTCAGGTGACACGTGTTCGGTCTGCACTCTTAAAATGCAGACTTGTATGCACGAACAATATTGTGTATTGTGATACCCCGACTAATTAAATACCGGGTAGCTATTCCTTTATTCAAATTAATACAAAATGTCAAGTTGGTTCAGTTCATAGCATCACTGTCGAAAAACGTTTTAATAATTACTAGCCACCTAATATTTAAAAAGTGAGTTGTCAATTTTAATTAAATCCGATCAACATACAATCCATTTAAATTACGAAATACTAATACCACAACCACAACACAGTCACAATAGAATAATAATGGAATGACAATGAATCTGGAGGAATACTCCTCTAATAATTCAAATACTGAATACAACCAAATACAAAGTCTGAATTACAAATTAATTACAACCCAAAATCTGAAATAAAAGTAGGATGTCTCTAAAAGAAACGGGGCGACATGCCCTACAGATGCATAAATATGAAATAGAGTCAAGATAGAAAGTGGAGGCGTCTACTATCGAGGTCATGTAACTTCCACAGTAGCTACAGCACGTCACTGGAATGGAACTCCTACACTTGGTGTCCTTGTGGCTGGGCACCTAAAATGTTTTTACAAGAATGAAAGCAAACGGGTCAGAGCCCGATTTTGAAAACAGTTTAAAATATAGCAAGTGTTTAATATCATTAAACAGTGAATATAAAATAAATGATAGTGCGTGCACTCACATGAGTTCCTCACCTCTCAACTAATTGTGCACTCCTATCGTACCCGTCCCCGTTCTAGTTATACTACTATCGAACTAGTCCAATCCATGACCTGACATTTCTTTACAATTCAAAGTTCATTTCCCAATGTCTTAGTATAAACTGGAGGTCTTACGGTTTTTACTCAGAATTAGTTATAATAATTACAAAGAGTTCTTCCATTTTTAACTCTACAAAGATGTTACATTAATTCACACTTGTACTTATATAAACAGTTCATTTCAATAATTCGGTATATCAATCTCATCATAATATACAATAATGGCATCCCTAGACTAAGCTGCGGTGCACACATACTCTGCTATCAAACCCTGGTACATCATGTACATAAGGATCACGTATTCCGAATCTCTCCGGAGCCGTTTTGATAAGTAACAATCACACGCAATGGAGGCGAACATAGTTCACATCACATGGGTCACACACATACCTACGCTCCCATGATCAGCAGACTTATTAACTCCGCAATAAGTCCTTCTCTGACCTATGTCCTCGAGGTACCAATCTAAATCCCCCCGTAGGCACACAAAGATTAAATGGCCTTGATCGTACGCCAACCTCCCGTGATAGCAAGTATGGTAGGTATGTTATACACATATAACCACATATACTAAGTATTCACACATCTTAGATATCTTATAATATCAATAGAGGTATATTTTACATTCTCATACCGTCATTAAATGTTACACATTTACAATTCCCGAATAATATACATTAAAAGTTGTCAACCCCTCTCACGTCGTAATTTTAGGTACTTATTCCCTAACCCATAAATGTCATCCGGTTTACTACAAAATTCTAAGTTTTAATCCTCAACATACTCCAATCTCACAACTATGCCCATTAGTCGACAAGGTAAGGTTAACACTCGATTAAAATAAGTCTATTGGAAGTTCGAAATAAAATCAGGCCTAAAAGGCCATTCTGTCAACTCATTAGAAATCTCGTTCGAACAAGGTCGTTCGAACAAACTACCAACTCGTTAGAAGGAGTACTGTCATCTCGTTAGATGCTCGTTCGAACGACCTGGGCAGGTCTTCTAACGAGATGGCAGAAAACGCCCAGAAATTTTCCAACTCGTTTTTCTTCATTTTTCTCTTCTCTAAATCCATCTTTAGATCATCCAAATTACGTTTTGATGTTTATAAACCATTTTAAGTCATCCTAGGTCGTTCCTTAACATATTTTTTGGGTCAAATCTTACTAATCAACATGTAACAATCATAAATTCCCAATTCTTGCCCCAAACCCTATGAACATGAACTCAGAATTTAATTGACTACAAAGACTCCTTATAAATCCGTTTCCAAATCATCAAAAGTTAAGTTTTGTGTATTGAATTCGTCCATAAGTATTCTACATGCAATTCCTATCCCAAAATCACAAGTTTCACAATAATCCCATTGGTTTTCATCAAATCTTTCAAGGCAAATACAGTTTCTAAATATTCATTGAACTTAATAATATCAAATCACTTGCCTTAAATCCGATGGTCTGATTCGTTGTTGACGATCAAGGTTGGTTCTTTGCTTCTTTCCGATCACAAATTCCTTTCAAAATGATGGTGGGGAGATGGTTTGGCTTAGATCCTCCTTTAACCTCTCTTCTAACTTCTCTCAAAAACCTCCGTAGTCCACTCTCTCACTTTTGACTGATAATGGCCTTTGGCCCTTTTAATAATATCTAAATTATCTCTAAAATTTCGTGGGTTTTAATCCTTTAATTTTTAAAATTACCAAAATACCCTTATAGGTTGCCGGTTTGGCCTATAAATGCCCCGGGACCCAAACTAAACTCCCGGCTAGTGTTTTCTGACTATTTCGACCCTTTCGGACACGTTGGCGCACTCAAAATGACCATTCGGTTGATAAAAATATAAATTACTTTTTAATCTAATTAAATTCATTCCTGACGCGACTGACACGCGCGTCCCAACTTAATTTCCCAAATTATCGTATTTCTGCCTCGCGACAATTTTAATATTTTCAATATTCATATGATACCATATATTCTCCATAGTATTTAATTTTAACATCATAAACAAATACCAACTCACGTCCCGTTAGTATTTACATCCGAATTAATTCCCAATTAATTCTCATTTAATTCAATTAATCCCTTAAATAAAAATCAATAAAATTACGGGGTATTACATACTCCCCCCCTAATAACAGAATTTCATCCCGAAATTCGGAACTAAAGAATACCCGATAAAAATAACTCTGGATAATGCTCGCGCATGTCATCCTCGCGCTCCCATGTGGAATCCTAGGCATTATGAAGCCGCCACTGAATACGTACTAATGGTACTATCTTCGACCTCAGTTTCCTCTCGCTGTGGTCCAGGATAGCAATCGGCCCCTCCTCGTAGGAACTATCAGGCTGAAGATCGATGTCCTCTAAAGCAATGTGAGTATGAGCCAAGTCGTCCCTAAGATATTTCCTTAGCGAGGAAATATGGAACACATCATGAATCCTATGCAAGTGCTCCGGTAACCTAAGTCTATACGCAACTGGCCCAATCCTCTCGATGATAGGAAATGGCCCCACATATCTTGGTGTCAGTTTCCCCTTCTTCATAAAACGCATAATCCCCTTCATAGGAGATACTCTGAGTAACACCTGGTCCCCCACCTTGAATTCTCTGAAGAACCTCTTGGCATCAACATAGCTCTTCTTCCGGTCCTGAGCTACCCGAATACGGCTCCGTATCATCTCTATCCTTGACGAAGTGTCCTGAATCACTTCCGGCCCAAGGAGTTTGTTATCCCCCACCTCTAACCAACATGCTGGGGAACGACAAGGTCTACCATACAACGCCTCGAATGGAGCCATGCCAATGGTGAACTGGTAGGAGTTATTATAAGCAAACTCCACCAGTGGGAGGTACTGCTCCCAACCACCTCCAAAGTCTAGGATGCACATACGCAACATGTCCTCCAACATCTGATTTGTCCGCTCTGTTTGTCCATCAGTCTGCAGGTGATATGCCGTACTCAGTCGCAACTCCGTACCCATTGCTTCCTGGAAACTCTCCCAAAATCGTGAAACAAATATCTTTTCTCGGTCAGACACGATATTTAGAGGCACCCTGTGAAGTCTCACTATCTTCGCAATGAAAATCTGGGCATACTGTCCCGTAGTGTAGTCTGTTCTCACGGGTAGAAAATGAGCAACCTTGGTCAACCTATCCACCATTACCCATATGGAATCGTGACCCCTCTGTGACGTAGGTAACCCCGTGATAAAGTCCATGGATATGCTCTTCTATATCCACATCGGAACCTCTAACGGTTGTAGAAGTCCTGCCGGTTTCTGATGGTCCACCTTTACTAGCTGACAAGTGGCGCATTTAGAAACGAACACGGTAATATCTCTCTTCATCCCGCTCCACCAATATTGTCGTCTCATGTCTTGGTACATCTTATCCCCACCAGGGTGTACCGCGAACCGTGAACCGTGCGACTCTGTCATTACCTCGTGTCGCAAGTCTTCCCCTTCCGGAACGACCAGTCTCCCATTGAAGCGTAATCCCCCGTCTGAACAAACGGTATAAGACTCGGCTCCCTCTGCTAATAATCAAACTATCTTCTCCTGACAGAACGAGTCTTTTGCCTGGGCCTTTATCACTCTCGTAACAATCTGAGGTGTAACAGTCATCACAGACATGAATGATCGGGGCACTGCATCCTGGTGTCCCAACTCCTTCCACTTAGCTTTCCACACCTCGGCCACCTCATCTACTGGCCTACGGCTCAACGCATCTGCTACCACTTTAGCCTTCCCCGGGTGATATTGGATATCAAACTGATAATCCTTCACAAACTCAAGCCACCGACGTCGACGCATATTCAGTTCCTTCTGCGTGAAGAGGTATTGTAGAGACTTGTGGTCTGTGAATAACCGAAATTTCTCCCCCAGGAGATAGTGTCTCCAAATCCAAAGAGCGAATACGACTGTCGCTAACTCCAAGTCGTGGGTGGGGTAATTCTTCTCGTGAGGCTTAAGCTTACGGGAAGCATAAGCTATAGCCTGACTCTCCTGTTGCAGTACACCTCCAAGTCCTTGTAAGGATGCATCGGTGTAGACTAGATATTCAACTCCCGGTCTTGGCAATGCTAACACAGGCGGTGAGGACAACTTGTCCTTCAACTCATCGAATGCCAACTGATAGGCATCGCTCCAGATGAAAGGCACGTCTTTGCGAGTCAGATGTGTCAAAGGACCCGCTATTTTTGAGAAACCCTGAATAAATCTCCTGTAGTATCCTGCCAAGCCCAAGAAACTACGGATCTCAGTCGGTGTCGTGGGCTGTCCCCACTCCCTCACCGCGGATACCTTCCCCGGATCAACAGATATCCCCCGGTCTGAAATGATATGCCCCAAAAACTGAACCTCCTTCAGCCAAAACCCACATTTCTCGTACTTTGCATAAAGCTCGTTCTGACGCAACGTCTGCAAAACCTGTCTCAAATGCTCAGCATGCTCCTCCTCTGTCTGGGAGTAAACCAGGATGTCATCGATAAAGACGATGACGAACTGGTCTAGGAACTCTCTGAACACCCTATTCATCAAGTCCATAAACACGGCTGGAGCGTTGGTTAGGCCAAAAGGCATAACCCGGAACTCATAGGAACCATATCTCGTCAAGAAAGCAGTCTTCGAGATGTCCTGTTCCCTGATACGCAACTGATGGTATCCCGATCGCAAGTCAATCTTTGAGAAGAAGGAATCTCCTCTCAACTGGTTGAATAAGTCATCGATTCGGGGCAACGGATACTTATTCCGTATCGTGACTTTATTCAACTCCCGATAATCTACACATAACCTCAACGATCCATCCCTCTTCTTTACGAACAACACAGGGGCACCCCACGGCGAAGTACTCCTTCGGATAAACCCCTGACCCAACAACTGCTCTATCTGATCTCTTAGCTCTCTCATCTCCGCTGGAGCCATACGGTACGGTGCGCGGGCAATTGGCTGAATGCCCGTCGTCAAATCGATAACAAAATCTATCTCTCTACTAGGAGGTAATCCAGGTATATCATGAAATACATCAGCGAACTCCCTAACAACTTGAATCGAATCGAGTGGTAATACCACTTCCTTAGAGGTCTCCTCCTCTATATAGTACAAGTGAGTGGACGATCCTCCCTCAGGGCGAGGCATCGCCACTAAAAACATCTCCTGCCCGGGTATGGAAAAAATGATACTCCTACTGAAATAATCAATCATGGCTCAGTACGCAACTAGCCAATCCATACCAACAATCGCATCGTACTCAGTCATCTCTAATACTAACATATCAGCAGGTAGAGTAAGTCTCCCGATCTCTATACCCACACCTCTACAAATAAGAGAAATCACATAACCCCTACTCAATGGTGAATCTACGCAAGTAATCGTGCTCTCTGCAGTGTCTAACAACCCCAAAGTGCGTGCAAATCTCATGGTGATAAAACAGTGTGTGGCCCCCGTATCAAATAAAATACGCCCCATAGTCCCCTGAATAGAGAACATACCCTCAATAGCAGGTGGATCCTGTGGGCCTGCGGCCTGCTGGAGTTGGTAAACTCGTCCGTACTGGAGCTGTCCCTGCTGGATTGGGACTGCGGGCATGGGTGGTAAAGCTGGCATCTGTGGTGGTGCTGGGAGAGCGGCGGGAAACATAGGTCTCTGGGGCTCGTGTCGAGCACCCTGCTACTGTTGCTGTGGGGCCCTGCCCCTATCAGGACACTCCTGGCGCTTGTGGCCAATTTTTCCACAAGTGAAACATTTCCCCTAAAAATTTCCCCCTCTCGGACCCTGCTGCCCACGACCCTGGTGGCCATTGCCATTCCTCCTCTGGCCGTGCTGGCCCTGATGAAACTGCTGCTGTTGACCATGCTGGCCGTGCTGACCCTGATGGCTGTGCTGACCCTACTGGCCCCGACGAAAACCTCCCTGACCATTTCTGAAACCCCCAGATCTAAACCTCTTAAAATCCCCCTGCTGGGAACCCTGATCACCCTGCCTGTGCTGACCCTGAGCAGATTGTGCCCCGCTGGCACCATTCCCCCCTGTCCTCCCCTGATGGCTGGACTCTCCTGATCGCTTACTCTCTGACAAGTGGAAGCGGTGGTCCTGGCAGTGAAGCAGTGCTGCGTTAACCACATCAGAATAAATGGCCAACGAGAGATTACCCAACAAGTGCTGACGGATCCTCCAGGTCAACCCATCCATGAACTTCTGAATCTTTTTCTCCTCGGTCGGAATCTCATCGGGAACGATGTTCAAGAGATTAGTGAATTCGGACTCATACTCGGTCACGGTCTTCCCCTCCTGCTTGAGGTTCATTAACTTCCTCCTCATTTCGGTGTGAACGGCTGATGGAAAATACTTGCGGTCGAACTGCACCCAGAACTCTTGAATAGAAAGGATGTCTCTATCCTCAGTGGTGGTAATGGACTCCCACCACTGCAATACTGACCCTACTAGCTTAAAAGTAGCCAGTATCTGTTTCTGTACATCCGTGCACTCGTACATCCTCAAGTGCCTTTGAATGTCCTTCTTCCACTGACAGGACACAACGACATCGGAGCTACCTGCAAACTCCGGAGGGTGTGCTTTCTGAAAAGCATCACGAACGCGTTCCCAAGCAGACGGGAATGCATGAGCCTGTACTGGCGCTACTGCCGGCACCTGGGGTGGTGCCTGCTGCACAACTGCGAGGGAGACATTTACCGCTTGGGCTACAATAGCGGCAACCTCTGCGGTATTCATGGTGCCCTGGACTGGTGCAAGCTGTGGCTCGGGCTGAGCATCCCTAGGAACTCGTTGTGCACGTCGTGGAGGCATCTGAAATGAAAGTAAAGTCTTATAAGTTCGCAGTTATTATCTCAAAATAGCTGAAGAGCGAAACATACACAATAGAGTACAACAATCCTAAAATATAGGGCTCTATATCAAAGAAAGCTACGCGGAAACATAACAAGCCGTACAGATTCTAAGGACACTAGAACCTGATGCTCTGATACCACCTGTGATACCCCGACTAATTAAATACCGGGTAACTACTCCTTTATTCAAATTAATACAAAATGTCAAGTTGGTTCAGTTCATAGCATCACTGTCGAAAAACGTTTTAATAATTAAAAAGTGAGTTGTCAATTTTAATTAAATCCGATCAACATACAATCCATTTAAATTACGAAATACTAATACCACAACCACAACACAGTCGCAATAGAATAATAATGGAATGACAATGAATCTGGAGGAATACTCCTCTAATAATCCAAATACTGAATACAACCAAATACAAAGTCTGAATTACAAATTAATTACAACCCAAAATCTGAAATAAAACTGAGTAAGTAGGATGTCTCTAAAAGAAACGGGGAGACATGCCCTACAGATGCATAAATATGAAATAGAGTCGAGATATAAAGTGGAGGCGTCTACTATCGAGGTCATGTATCTTCCACAGCAGCTACAGCACGTCACTGGAATGGAACTCCTACACTTGGTGTCCTTGTGGCTGGGCACCTAAAATGTTTTTACAAGAATGAAAGCAAACGGGTCAGAGCCCGATTTTGAAAACAGTTTAAAATATAGCAAGTGTTTAATATCATTAAACAGTGAATATAAAATAAATGATAGTGCGTGCACTCACATGAGTTCCTCACCTCTCAACTAATTGTGCACTCCTATCGTACCCGTCCCCGTTCTAGTTATACTACTATCGAACTAGTCCAATCCATGACCTGACATTTCTTTACAATTCAAAGTTCATTTCCCAATGTCTTAGTATAAACTGGAGGTCTTACGGTTTTTACTCAGAATTAGTTATAATAATTACAAAGAGTTCTTTCATTTTTAACTCTACAAAGATGTTACATTAATTCACACTTGTACTTGTATAAACAGTTCATTTCAATAATTCGGTATATCAATCTCATCATAATATGCAATAATGGCACCCCTAGACTAAGCTGCGGTGCACACATACTCTGCTATCAAACCCCGGTACATCACGTACATAAGGATCACGTATTTGTAATACCCCGTATTTTCTGTGATATTTATTTTTGGGATTAATTAATTAAATGAGATTTAATTGAGAATTAATCCGGATAAAATACTAGCAAGTTGTGAGTTGGTATTTGACTATATTGAGTATATATGATGATATATGAATATTGAATTATGAAAGTTGTCATGAGATTGATATACGGCAATTTGGACATTTTATTGGGACGCGGGTGACAGTCGCGTCAGGATATAATTTTTTTATAAAAGTGGAATTTAAATTCTATTAACCGTATGGTCATTTTGAGTGCGCCAACGCGTCCGGAAGGGTCGAGATAGTCAGAAAACACTAGCCGGGGGTTTAGTTTGGGTCCCGGGGTATTTTTAGGCCATACCGGCAACATAAAGGGTATTTTGGTAATTTTTGTATTTTTGGGAATTAAAAGTGACGAAAATTAGGAGTCTTTATCTGATTGGAAATAGACCCACTAAACCCACTAACCAACCCTTAATGACCCAATAAGCTACAGGGGTTATCAGATTAGGTTTCCAAAACTTTCCCAAAGAAAACCCTAGCCACCATTGGAGAAAAGCTTGGAGAGAGAGAGATAGAAGGAATTCTGCAGAAAAAGCTTCATCAAACCAACACCAAATTCAGAGACACTCGAGGCAAGTGATTTAATTCTATTTAATTCAGAGAATGTTTCTTCCATGTTAGATAAATTGAAAGATTTACATTTGTTCTTGGAAGTTAAATAAAAACCCATTTTCATTGGACTTAGGACTTGAATTTTAGGACAAATTGCATGTAGAATAGTATGGAGATGATTATTCTGATGTTAATATATGTTGGATGTAACAAAAAAACGGATCTAGAATAGACTTATTGAGGATTTAAAATTCTAGGGTTTATGTTCTTGAAAATTTGGGGGAAAAGGGTAGAGATTTGATGAATTAATGATGTTTAGGATGTGTTAATTCCTTAAAAGATGTTAGTATATGACCTTAGTATGTTTTAGGATGATTGGAGACCTTAAAACATTGTTGGGACGAATTTTGGTTGAGATTTGAGGTGTAGAAATTGGTGGAAAAACGAAATAGGATTTCTGGGCTTGAATCTGGTCACTCGTTAGAAGACCTACCTAGGTCGTTCGAACGAGCTCGTTCGAACGAGCTTCTAACGAGTTGACAGTTTGGGGTTCTAACGAGAGGGATGTTCGTTCGATAATCTCGTTCGAACGAGATCTCGTTAGATAGCCCAGTTCGTTCGAACGAAATCTCGTTCGAACAACCTCGTTCGAACGAGACTTCTAACGAGCTGGCAGTTTAGGCCTTTTTGGCCTGTTTTGATTTTGGGAGTCCCGTAAACTTGTTCGAGGATAGAGATAACATTCCTTTGATGATATATTGGTATACTTGGGACATTTGAGATATAATGAGGAGTAAGTTACAAAAAAATTGTGGAACGAATCAAATAGACATTTGAGTCGAGACGTGAGTGCCTACTACGACGTGAGAATAAATTATGGCGCGTATAAATATGAACCGGGATTATATAAGTTGTATATATATTTAGTTGGTACGAGAATGCGATAAGTACTACAATTAAACTACGGTGATTACTAAGATGTGTGCTTACTTAGTATTGGTATATGATTTGTGTGTATGACATACCTACCATACTTGCTATCAAGGGAGGTTTGCGTTCGCTTAGGGCCCTCTAATCCTTGTGTTGCCCGGATTTAGACTGGTTACCTCGATGAACATAGGTCAGAAAAGGACTTATTGGGATGTTAATAAGTCTGCTGATCGTGGGAGCGCAGGTATGTGCGTGACCCATGTGATGTGACTGTGTTCGCCTCCATTATTTGTGATGTTATCTGTGAACTATTCCTGAGAGATTCGGAATATGTGATCCTTATGTACGTGATGTACCGGGATGGATAGCAGAGTATGTGTGCACCGCAGCTTAGGCTCGGGGTGCTTATATTGTATATTTATGTTGTGGGAAATATACACTTAATAAACTGGGAACTTTCATATGGTATTGTGTGTATAACTATGGAATAACAAAAGGGATGATCTATAATGAGTTGTATTAATTTTATGTGAGAACCTGAATTTACGTTAAGCCCTTTTTAATTGAAAGCGTTATAATGTTAATGGGAACCGAGTAATAAGGGTAGAACCTATGACAGTCTAGCTAGATATGATGTCACTTAGCTAGTGGTTTGTGTCATTTTAGATGGGTACTTACGTTAGGAGTGCACAGTTAGACGAGAGGTGAGAATTTCATGTGAGTGCACGTCCTAACATGTACTTTGCATTTAATGTTTTAAATGTTTTTAAAGCACTTGCAGGTTTTTAAAATATCTCCACATTCGGGCTCTGACCCGTTTGCTTTCAAATCTATTTTCTTGTAAAACCATTTTAGGTGCCCAGCCACAAGGACACCATGCATAGGATACTCATTCAGGTGACGAGCTGTAGCTGTTTGTGGAAGCTACAGGGATTTGCTTTAGACGCTTCTACCATTTCGATTCCATATTCAGTATTCTTCAGTTGTAGGGCATGTTGCCCAAATTCTATTAGAGACATCTTTCCATTTCAGTTTTTCAGACTTTGGCATGTATTGATTCAGTATTCAGTTTAGTTATTTCAGTTTGTGGTA
This sequence comes from Sambucus nigra, assembly GCA_949130495.1. NCBI lineage: Eukaryota > Viridiplantae > Streptophyta > Magnoliopsida > Dipsacales > Adoxaceae > Sambucus > Sambucus nigra. The sequence goes on along the minus strand of OX422211.1, from coordinate 392,457,594 downwards.
CTGTAGTGAGGAGTTTTCCTCCAGACTTTATTTACATTATGTGATGGTTATTCTATTTACTTCGTTATGGTGAATGGTGTTATTATTCTTCATTACACTTGTTGCATGTTAATCAGACTTTAATTAAAATTTGGCAACTTACTTTTTAAATACTAGGTGGTTAGTAATAATAAAATTTTTTCGACAGTGATGCTATTAACTGAGCCAACTTGGCATTTGGATTTAATTTAATAAAGGAGTAGCTACCCGGTATTTAATTAGTCGGGGTGTCACAGTATTCCGAATCTCTCCGGAACCGTTTTGATAAGTAACAATCACACGCAATGGAGGCGAACATAGTTCACATCACATGGGTCACGCACATACCTACGCTCCCATGATCAGCAGACTTATTAACTCCGCAATAAGTCCCTCTCTGACCTATGTCCTCGAGGTACCAATCTAAATCCCCCCGTAGGCACACAAGGATTAGATGGCCCTGATCGTATGCCAACCTCCCGTGATAGCAAGTATGGTAGGTATGTTATACACAGATAGCCACATGTACTAAGCATTCACACATCTTAGATATCTTATAATATCAATAGAGGTATATTTTACATTCCCATACCGTCATTAAATGTTACACATTTACAATTCCCGAATAATATACATTAAAAGTTGTCAACCCCTCTCACGTCGTAATTTTAGGTACTTATTCCCTAACCCATAAATGTCATCAGGTTTACTACAAAATTCTAAGTTTTAATCTTCAACATACTCCAATCTCACAACTATACCCACTAGTCGACAAGGGAAGGTTAACACTCGATTAAAATGAGTCTACTGGAAGTTTGAAATAAAATCAGGCCTAAAAGGCCATTCTGTCAACTCGTTAGAAATCTCATTCGAACGAGGTCGTTCGAACGAGTATCGTTCGAACGAGTGGATTCGAACGAACTACCAACTCGTTAGAAGGAGTACTGTCATCTCGTTAGAAGCTCATTCGAATGAGGTCGTTCGAACGACCTGGGCAGGTCTTCTAACGAGATGGCAGAAAACGCCCAGAAATTTCCCAACTCGTTTTTCTTCATTTTTCTCTTCTCTAAATCCATCTTAAGATCATCCAAATTACGTTTTGATGTGTATAAACTATTTTAAGTCATCTTAGGTCGTTCCTTAACATATTTTTTGGGTCAAATCTTACTAATCAACACGTAACAAGCATAAATCCCCAATTCTTGCCCCAAACCCTATGAACATGAACTCAGAATTTAATTGATTACAAAGACTCCTTATAAATCCGTTTCCAAATCATCAAAAGTTAAGTTTTGTGTATTGAATTCGTCCATAAGTATTCTATATGCAATTCCTATCCCAAAATCATAAGTTTCACAATAATCCCATTAGTTTTCATCAAATCTTTCAAGGCAAATACAGTTTCTACTCTAAACATGGAAGAAATATTCATTGAACTTAATAATATCAAATCACATGCCTTAAATCCGATGTTCTGATTCGTTGTTGACGATCAAGGTTGGTTCTTTGCTTCTTTCCGGTCACAAATTCTTTTCAAAATGATGGTGGGGAGATGGTTTGGCTTAGATCCTCCTTTAATCTCTCTTCTAACTTCTCTCAAAAACCTCCGTTGTCCACTCTCTCACTTTTGGATGATAATGGCCTTAGTGGCCCTTTTAATAATATCTAAATTACCTCTAAAATTCGTGGGTTTTAATCCCTTAATTTTTAAAATTACCAAAATACCCTTCTAGGTTGCCGGTTTGGCCTAAAAATGATCCGGGACCCAAACTAAACTCACAGCTAGTTTTTTCTGACTATTTCAACCCTTACGAACACGTTGGCGCACTCAAAATGACCATTCGGTTGATAAAAATATAAATTACTTTTTAATCTAATTAAATTCATTCCTGACGCGACTGACACGCGCGTCTCAATTTAATTTTCCAAATTGTCGTATTTCTGTCTCGCGACAATTTAAAATTTTCAATATTTATATGATACAATATATACTCCATAATATTTAATTTTAACATCATAAACAAATACCAACTCACGTCCCATTAGTATTTACATCCGGATTAATTCCCAATTAATTCTCATTTAATTCAATTAATCCCTTAAATAAAAATCATTAAAATTCACTACACCAAAATGGGCAAATTGTCACCTTTCAGCCGGCCAGCCTTGTCAAGGTCATTGACCGTGACAAAAAAACACGCGGTTTATGTCACGGTCATTGACCTTGACACGACCGTGACAAGTCCGTGACGAGTAAATTTGTCACGGACTTGTCACGGTCAATGACCGTGACAATACTTGTCACGGTCAAAGACCTTGACACGACCGTGACAATGTTCGCAGCAAAAACCCTATCCCCCTTCTTTTTTCCCTCCCGCGCCGTTCCCTCCTTCTCTCTCTCTCTCTCTCTCGACGCTGCTCTCTCTCTCTCTCTCTCTCTCTATTTTCAGGTCCATTTTCTCTCTCTCTCTCTCTCTCTTCCATTTATATATATATTTGTGTGTATATTTATGTGTGTATGTGTATATATATATGTGTGTATGTGTGTGTGTGCGTGTGTGGGGGGTGGGGCAGGGTGGGGGTAGGGGGTGGGGCAGGGTGGGGGAGGGGGTGGTGGAGGGGGGCAGGGGGTGGGGTGGGGTGTGTGTGTGTGGTGGTGTGTGGTGGGGGAGGGGGTGGTGGAGGGGGGCAGGGGGTGGGGTGTGTGTGTGTGTGATGGTGTGTGGTGGTGGAGGGGGTGGTGGAGGGGTGGGGTGTGTGTGTGTGTGTGTGTGGTGGTGTGTGGTGGGGACACGACCAACATTCCATCCAAAAAAGTTTTCCAATAAAAGTTTGGAACTATTGTCTTTTCAACCATCCAATAAAAATTTGGAACTATTGTCTTTTCAACCATCCAATAAAAGTTTTCCTTCATGGAATGTTAGAATTGTTTCTAGGATAATAATCCTACTATAAGATAATTGCTCAAAATAAATATTATATAATAATTACTAAGATATCAATTCAAATAAAGTCTTAATAACCTAACCAAAAGAAATAAAATAAAATATCAAATAAATTATCATCCACCTCAAATACTCCTTATATCCTAGATTAATTTTTGGTAGTCAAAACTTGGTAGTGTTCGAGTGTGTTTTTATCAAAACTTGGTAGTGTTCGAGTGTGTTTTTATCACTAAATTATTATTTCACTAACAAATACTCCTTATATCCTAGATTAAGAGTCCATATTTAATTTTTGTACTTACTAATAATACACTTAATCAATGGCTAGGATTAACCCTTATTCACTATCATGAAATTTGGTTAATTGATTATTTAAAAAAAAAAAGCAAAAGTAGACTTTTAATTTGGGATAACCTAAAATAGAATAGTGGGGTGTTAATTTGGTATGGAGGGAGTATAAGATAAGAAAACCCAAACACTCCTCAAGTATAACATATTATAAACGTACAATATTGAATTTATCACATATTATAAACGTAAGAACCATCCTAACAACATGCTTTACTAAGGTTAAGTGAATCTAAAAGTAAAACTTAGTTATCCCCTCCAAACCCAAAGATCCAAATAAACTCAATTAATGACCCCGAAACATAAAAATTCAATCTCAAGCAATTTAATTTCAATCTCTACAAATTTATGCATGTATTCAAGGGATTTATGAAGGATTAATATTAAAATTCAATTCCTATACATAATCTAAAAATTCTAACTCAGATTCAACTAGAAATAAACCAAACCAAAGTAAATTGCCACCAATTAGGCTAAAAATATAAATTGAGATAACCTTAGAATCTAATTAGGCTAAAAATATAATGGCATCAACTAACATATATACACAACACTAAAAGTAGACATCAATTTTATAAATAATTGATAATAGTTGGATAATAAACATCGGGAGGGGGTGGGGGTGGGGGTGGGTGGGGTTTTGAATATTATTTACATTCAAAATAAATAATTGATAATAGTTGGATAATAATTGGATAATAATTGATATTTTCATTCAAAATAAATATTTCATTCAAAAATATTGGATAATAATTGATATTTTCATTTAAATTGATAATAATTTTATTCATGAAATTAATTCAATTAGGTAAAACCCATGATAATGAAATTTATGCTACAATTATAATTATCTCATGTCATAATTTTATTGATAAACAATATATGTAGTTGTCACGGTCGTGGTGGGGGGAGGGGGTGGGGGTGGGGTGGGTAGGGGTGGGTAGGGGTGGTGTGTGTGTGTGTGTGTGTGTGTGTGCATAGGTGTGCGTGTGTGTGTGGCGGGGGGAGGGGGGCAGGGGGTGGGGGTGGGGGTGGGGCACCCATTTAATAACTCTTTAAATATTTGGAAAAAACATAATATTACAAAATTGAAACGAAATGGTATTAACGAAACTTACACATACGTTATAATATAGACGGAACAATTTTTTATCTGTACTATTAATTCAATTAATTCAATTAGGTAAAACGAAATGTGTACTATTAACATTTTTTTTATCTGTACTAATAACATTTTTTTTACAGCAAAAATGTCTCCTTCAGATGTTAGGGCGAAGATGATAATGCTGTTTATGATGATGTCGTCTGGGTTCGGTGGTAGCGGAGGCGACGAGGGCTCCTCCGCCCCTAGGCTCCCCAAATATGAAAATTTTTGGATTACCGTCGAAAACAAGTCGGAGCTTTTAGCGAGATCCCTCGAGCTGCTAAAGACGGTCATCGGCCCGGGGTTTATGAGTTGGAAGGAGGTGCCGTATGAGCTCAAGTTAGCTGTTTGGGCGGCACTACAGGTAATATTTATATGAATATTTCAATTTATATTTATATTTATATTTATATTTATATTTATATTTATATTTATTCGCAACTAACATTGTATTTGTTGGACAGGAACAATTCAACTTGGATCCAAAGCTACGCGATTCCGTCTTGGAGCAGTTGAGGGAGCAGCACAAGACGTGGAAGAAAAATATGCGGACACGGTACTTTGGAAAAACACGAGAGTCCATTTTACAATGGCGCGGATCCGTCCCGCCCAAGGAGCCGATCTCGTTGGCACAATGGCAAAAGTTCATTGACAATGAGATCGAGGATCGACAATTGGCATCTCGCCAATCGGGGAGGGAAAATCGGGCTAAAAAGACGGACGTGCACTACTCCGGCCGGACCTCTTACGCTGAGGTGGAGCATAGGATGCAGGTAAGATTTAATTTATCTATAACTACAGAAATATATTATTGGATATTATTTTACTTTGCGGGGCCGATACTAATTTTACTTTACTTTATTTTATTTCAGGGGGTAGGGAGTGGGCCAGGGGGTAAGCCACATAGGCTCGATACTTATGTGGCTCTTCGGACGAAGAAGGGGAAGGACAAGGAGGTGTCCCCGAGCGTCGCGGCCACGATTGTAAGTAATCCGACAGTTTAATTATTGTTAATTACGTTATAATTTTTTAGTTTACTTATTTTACTAATCATGTGCTTTTTGTCGTTTCAGGCAAAGCTTAAGGAAGTGCATGAGTCGCAGTCTGATGCCGACAAGGCATCTTTGTCCACAGACGCACTCAGCCAAGTGCTTGGCTCTGATCGCAAGGGGAGGACAAGGGGAGTGAGCTCGCGGGTGACCAAATCTATGATCATCGGATTGGAGACGAGCGACACCGGGTTGGCTCGAACGGTGGATTCACACGACGCGAAGCTGTCCCGTTTGGAGGCGACGGTCCAAGATATGTACGCATTCATGAAGCGTACGTTGGGTGGAGACCGTAAAGGGAAAGGGAAGGGGAAAGGGAAGGAGAAGGCGGAGGACGAGGAGGTGCGGGAGGACGAGGAGGTGCGGGAGGACGAGGCGCAGGATGACGAGGATGTGGACCTCGCTGCTTCATCACCGACACGTTCGTACTTCGACGATCCACTTCCCTATTTGACGCCCTCCAACAGACCATTGTCGACAATTGGTTGGCCGAGCGTGTTCATATTGGACATATTTGATGGCCAGCGGATAGGGCGGGGGTTGAGGGACCCGAATATCGTCGAGGGTGGAATAGTCCATGGACGTGTGCTTCAAGAGATGGAGTTCAGGGTGCTCGTCACGCATGTCATACCCGGGAAGGAGAACTCCCTATTGTGGTTGCGCGAACAATGTGGCACGACGTATATTAGTGGGTGCGTCAATTCGTATGTCGTGTGGCCTACTCACCTCCTCGGTTTTATCCAAGACATGTAGTAACATTATTTTCAAGTTTGTCCATTTTAATTATATTTGGATTATATCGTCATGTATATTATTTTTACTTTGAATATTTGTATTATACTGTCATGAATATATATTTGCATTATCTTTAGTTTGTGTTGGATATATGATGTTTGGAACAGGTACAACGTTGCTATAACAGGTACAAATATACTGCTGGGCAGTGGCAGTGGCCATACTGCCCAGCAGATTTTTTTTAAATTCTGCCCAGAATTGTCACGGTCAATGACCGTGATAATTTTTTTGAAAGGTCACGGCTTTGTCACGGTTATAAACCGTGACAAACGTGTCACGGTCATTGACCTTGACACGACCGTGACACAAAACGCGAGTTTTGTGTCAAGGTTAATGACCGTGACACGACCGTGACAAAAAAAGTTGTCTCGCCTCGAAATGTCACGGTCATTGACCTTGACAAGGTGGATTTGTCAAGGTCAATGACCTTGACAAATGGGCAGATTTGGTGTAGTGATTACGGGGTATTATATATATATATATATGGCCCTATTTGTATGTAGAGTTGTTGATTTGTGTGCGTGTTTTCTCTTGGTTTTTGCTTTAATCAATTGTTTGCACATTGTTCACTTCCTAGCCATGAAATTCTAAAAGATCTGTAATTTTTTAGTTGATCCCTTGTAGTATTGTCTGTTCAGTAAATGGTTTCTCTGTTCCTTACAAATACTTTTTCTTTTCCTTCTTCTTTTTTTTTTACTTTGCAAAAATCGGATCAATTCGAAATCGACTAGCTTAGAAATGACCTGAACTCTGACTAAACCCGCTTTTGACCTGCCCATACTCAGCCCGATCCATTTTGATCCACCCATGTCCACCCATATCCGCCCAATTTTCGGGCCTAACTGCGACAGCATTCGGAGCAATTCTTTAATACCCATACAATTATCCATATATATGTTTAAATTAGTATTTTGCAGAATTGGTCAATATTTACATTATTTATGTATGGTTATTGCCAAACCTCAAATAATTGAAAAAAGAATTCGTTGAGTTGAATTACGTAGGGCTGTAGGCATATTTTATAATATTTGTTTTCTTCTTTATATCCCCATGATTTGTCTATTGGTATAATAATATTTTATGCCTGAAGCGTGTAATATAACCGGGCGACAAATTGACATAAGGATATTGTTATTTATATCTTTAACTACATCTATCGATAAGTAAATCAGAATGAAATGACTCATACATATTGACCTAAATGATAAATAATAGAACAAAACCGGGTCATATTGGAAACATATCCCTTTCTTTCGGAAAAAATTGAGTGCAGCCAAGGCATCCATTTTTTTTTTGTTATTAATATTATTTTTAAACAGTGTGATTATTAATATTACCAAACACAATGTGGTGTTTAGTGACAAAAAAATTTGAATGTATTTATCAACACGCTTTTAATTATATCTAATTTGTTAGGTATCACACACTAAAATTTTAAGTAAAAGAGATTTGTTAATTGATTATTTCTCGTTAATTTTGGCGATATTTGGTGAAATCCTCCCACTTGGAAATATATGTATAATAATAAAAAGAAGTTTGATTAAAGATTCAAAATATGACGGGGAAACTAAATTTAGGATGTTTCTTTTCTCTGTGTACAAATTTTATATTAATTATCCTCTAAAATACAAGTATGTTTGACACAAATATTTACTTTTGAAAAATCTCCCATTATCTATCGAAAGAGATCCATGAGAGAGAATTCCAATGTCTTCTTGAGAAATTTTACATTGCAAACTAGTACCTCCTAAAATATAATATATATATATATATATATATATATATGAATTGCTTATTCAATGAACATTCTCAATATTATGCCTTGAAGAGGACTCGAACCTCCACGCTCTTTAGCACGAGATTTTGAGTCTCGCGTGTCTAATATTTCATCACCAAGGTATCTTGAAAGTGAATCGTATATATATATATATATATATATATATATATATATATTGCTTTAATACGTTATTAATTCTCGATTTTATACTTGAATAAAATTTTAATTAAAATTTATACTTTTCCCCATTTTTGTCAAGAGAGTGTCACGTGGCATTTTAAATAATAAATATATTTTAATAAATTAAAAATTCAAAAATCTCTGAAAATTTCTTTTAAAAATCAAAGCTAAAAAAAAATGTGAAAATTAAAACCACCACCTCCCATTCCACCCACCCCACCCCAACAAACCAACTCACCCACGCAAACACTTGCAGCTCCACCTCGACCTAGCCCACGGAAACCTCACCCCCATCATTGTTTACTCTCTATTAAATCCGATTCAAGATCACAACAAAATCGATTCCTTCTAAATTATAGGCACATTCTCTCTTTTTTCTGCGCTCACCGCCATATGACACATGTCCGGTCCACACTCTTAAAATGCGGACCGATATGCACAAGAGAAATATTGTATATATATATATATATATATATATATATATATAGAGAGAGAGAGAGAGAGAGAGAGAGAGAGAGAGAGAGAGAGAGAGTCATGCATACTCTAGTTTGCATATCGCTTGCGCGAACCTTTTTTGATAAAATAGTAAAAAAAATATTTTTGAGCTAATTTTTTTTATGATTTTTAAACATTTTAATAGGACCATAAAAAAAATTCAGCGCAAAATGATTTTTTTTACTATTTTAAAAAAATGGGTCAAACTTTGTCAAATTTTAACAACTTAAAAATTGACAAAGTTTGACCGATTTTTTTAAAATAGCAAAACAATTCATTTTGAGTTGATTTTTTTTCATGGTCCTACTGAAATGTTTAAAAATCATAAAAAAAAATCAGCCCAAAATTATTTTTTTACGATTTTAAAAAAATGGTCCGCACGGAGGGTATGCAAACTGGGTATACATGAGATCCTTTCTGTGTGTGTGTGTATATATATATATATATATATATAGAGAGAGAGAGAGAGAGAGAGAGAGGGGGAGAGAGAGAGAGTACTTCCTTTTTACTTTTTTTTTTAATGTTTTAGAATATTTTTTTAGTTTAAATTATATTTTCTTTCTTATTTTTTGTTTTTCTTATATTTTTGGGATTTTAAATCATTTTAATTGAAAATGCCACGTGCATGTTAAATTTAACAGAATTTGTAATAATTTTGAGCAAAGTCTAATTTTTAATTAAAATTGTATGTAAGTCAAAAATCAAGAATTAATAATGTATTAAAGTAAAAAAGAAAATCCTTTTTTATTTATTAATGTTTTTGTAACTTGTGTATCTGGGAAGATTTTGTTGGCGTTATTATTAGATAGAATCAAGACCAATGTGAAATTTTGAAACACACAATACAAAATTTGATTGAAAGATAGGTGGTTCACAATGTAAGATTTCACTACGACTAGCGTTCTTTGTTGGATTTGAGGTCGGTAGAGTGGAGAATTTGTGGCATGATGGTTGTGTGTTCGAAGAAACGCATCGGAAACGAGTAGACTGTTGTGATGGAATTGACAACTTTTTTAGTTGTCTGTTATTTGATGGTAGTTGAGCTTGCTGGGGTGGGGTTGTCGGTGGTGGCGTAGTCGGAGAAGACGCGTCAAACATGAAGGTGATATGACCGGAGAAGACGCGCCGGTAGTGGTGGAGTTGGCATTAACATTTTTTTTCTTGTTTGCTTTTTATTGGTAATTGGGTTCACCGGAGTGAGATCGCTGATGATGGTGGTAGTGGGACCAGAGGACTTGCCGGAATAGATGTTGGCTACAATGTTAATGTTGCCCAAGAACATGTCCCGGTAGTGGTGAATTTGACTATGACTTTTAGGTTTTGTTTGATGTGCGTGATAAGGTTGTGAGATAGGACGAAGAGTTATCTCATCCTAATGGAATAAAATAATCTCACCTCTTATTTGAGATGTTTTATTCCCTACCTAATGAGATAAAAGACTTATTTAAGATAATTTAGCTCACTTCCAGTCTTATCCCATCCCACAACACATATGAGATGGGGTGACTTAATCCACTTGAAATCATATCTCATTTCACACTAAACATAGGGTGAAATAATATTATCCTATCACTCCTTATCCTGTCCATCTAATAAAGCCTTATTTTTTATTCATTTTTTTTTTATAGTCAGAGTAGTGTCATAAGAAAAGACGCGTCGAAAAGAATAGTTAATGGTGGTGGAGGTTGGCAAAAGAAGAAGATATTAGTAATAGTACCCGCCAATGGTCGAGCCATAAAGTTTTTCTGGGCGGGTACTGGTGTACAAAGCACTAACCACCGTTGTGAGTTTGGTGGGGGGAACCCTCGAGACAATTTTTTTAAGACTTGTTTTTACTTTGTTTTTAATAGATATTTAATTAAGAATTTGCACTTTCGAACAATTATGAGTGAACTAAAACTACCTATCATAATAGAACAAATTCACAATACACAAGATAATTTAGTCACTTACAAAACCCTTAATAACAAAAAAATAAATTCATTTAAACACAAATTAAGGGATATAGTAAATATCATTTTTTTTACGTGGGGCACTATTATAGATTACATTTTCTTACCCTTAATTACTTTCAAATTTTGTTTAAACCTCGGTACTAAAAGTAATTTAAAAACAAAAAAACTGGGTGGGGCACTTAACCCCCCAAATAAAAAGCAATTCTGCCACTGGTGCGCGCTGTAAAGAATAGCTGGAGGTGACAGAGGTTGGCAAAGAGGAAGATACTTGTAATACTCTAGTGGGTTAATCATGTCTAAGCTAATTGATTGTTTGAAGGGGGCGTTTCACCACAAAAACGTTGATTTATTATTTATTTAAGTTTTACTTCATTATATTTTCAAAAATATTTTTTTGTGCATAAAAGTAGTAACATTTACCCAAGAGTAGTAACATCATTTGGAGTCAGTTCTGACGTAGCAACAACGTATATATCATATATGTCCCATTAATGTCACTATTCTTGAATTTACAGTATTATTTGATTTTTTGTCGAATTAATTAAACATTAACAAGACTATTTTTTAGGGATTAAACATCAATTAATCCTGATTTGAATGGATATCTGAAACTATTTATTAATCTGTAATTGAGGGTTAATAAAGTAACTTAAAATGAATAGAAACCAATCTCAAATAACTAAGAATGGTATTTCTCACGTTGAAGAAATTGACTTCCTTTATGACAACGACTCGACGAGGCATACTTATCAGCCACATAATAATGGCTTATGGCTAACGTGGATTTGACATCAAATTTGACTTGTTATTTAGTAAGACACATTAATGATACTTGGCTTAGACATTAAATATATTCAACCATGAAATAACATTTTATTTGCCTATAATACTAATTTTTTTATATGAAAGGTTATTTATTTCGAACGAGTTTTGGCGCACTTTAGACTAATCCTCCACCCCGAGCAAGGTTTATGAAACAAAGATTATTCTATGTGGTCTGCGCCCCAAGTTTATGTTGACGGGAGAAATTGAAATCATGACTTTGAAAGTACAAATTCCTTAGTCATGAGTGATTAACCACTCAACCAATCACTCGGAGTTCTGACTCCACACCTTCACATTTCACATCTCAATCTTTACTTTTATTCTAAGGATTAAAAAACATGACATTCTTGTTTTGGTATCCCGGGTAGGCAATTAGAGTTTGAGCCCGCTATTATTGATACGACATGTTAATATAAAAAATGATACCAAATCATTTTGATATGAATACATGAAATAGTGATTCTACATGAACCGCCTTGGTATACCGCCACCAAACCGCCCTTCCCACGTGGTTAACAGAAGAATATGTAGTGGACTGTAATATGTAGGAGTATAATGAATACATAGAATATTATTGGAGTTTATTGCTTATGCTAATGAATTCTCATATCGGTTTTGATTCGTGTGGACAACAACAAATAAGAGATCTGAATCTGACACATTATGTAGGGCATACAACATTCATTTTGAACTTCATGAACACTGGTTAAAGTTTTTAGTAAATTTATCTATGTTATTCACCGAATGGGTAAAGACATTAACATTGATATTGTCGCACTTTGTCGCATATACTAATGTACTTTGTTATTATTTAAAATTCGTACCAACAGGATGCTGCTGGCATTGACCATGATATATATCTTCAAAATCAGTTGATAGATACAAAAAAAATAATACTAATTTTTTTTTATTGCAGGATGTGTTTTCTTGTTGCAGGCTTGATTGTGGTGTTATTTTTTGTTACATTATGAAGAAATCGTTGGAGAGAAAGTCTATGCTATCCAAGTTCAAAACTAGTTAGCTGACATTTTTCTGAGCGATGATGATAAAGAAAATTCTCGTCGAGGGTCGACAACTTGAAGAGTTATAGTTATATGTTTGTTGTGTAATCCAAAAAGACATGCTTGCTGACTTCATTTCAAGTGTTTTTATGTATAATTTATAGTAACATAGCAAAATAGTTCTAATTTGATATTTTGGATTAATTCAAAACTAGATTGTTGTTAAGTGAAACCAATGTTCGATGTTTTTTTGTGTAATTCAAAATTAGATGGTTATTCATCAACAAGTTTGATGTTTTTGGTGTAACACAAGACTAAATGTTTATTGACTTTAATTAGATGCAATTTGAGGTTGTTGGTGTTATATTTTCATCAAGGGAACATTTACAAGTCCCCATCTTATCATATATGGCAAACATGATATAATGTTACAACATGAAAATTGTTCAATGGGTTTTGTTACAAAAGAAATAAATTCACTGATTTACTAGGAAAAAAATGTCATGGATAATCTAATAGGTTTTCTTCATGGTTCAAAATATTCATCCATAAAAATAAATTCCAGACATCAAAAGTTTCCTCATTCACCAAATGTACTGAATAAGTTTTATAACATGATATCATTTACTTGAAATGATAATACATATAAATTTATAGATTATAATAAACTATATATAACACAAACTACTATATTTACTATTGAATAAAAATAAACAAGTTTGATTTTTTTTTTATAGTTAAAAAGAAAACAAATATTGATCAACAATTGTGAAGTTTTTGCCTTGATTAAAAAATAAATGCTTTCTTAATGTTTTTTTTGAAAAATTTGAATTTTTGGGTGTTTAAAGTGTTTAAAGTCATTTTAGACTTCTCAATACTTAAAATTATTTGTTTAAAAAAAAAAAATTTGGTGAAAAAATGACAATGTTTGAGGTGTGAATAATTTTTGTGGGGCTCGATTGCAATTTTGGAAAGACGTAATTCATTTTCAGTTGGAAATAAAATTTGGTATGTTGTAAAAAAGTCATGTGTTGAAATTTTTTTAGTCCCAAAATCTATTTTAGCAAAATAAGTTTTGGTTCCTGACTTTTTGACTTAATATTGTATAACTACATTACCCCATGGCAACCTTTTCTATTGTGTCCAACCTGTCGACATATCCCACGTCTAAGCCGCCTCTTATTTTCACCCCAGGAAGTTTTCCTCTTCTTTTTCAACCTCCTAACCGTACGCTTAACACTAGGAGGACGAATGAAAATTTCAGAATCAATCTCCTCATCTCAACCAAATATTGGAACTGGAGAAATCACTTTACAATAAGAATCCACAATATATTACTTTGTGATGTACTTGTCAATATATTCATTCAAATACTTCTCGGACTTCTGAATTGAAATAACTACATGAGCACAAACAAACCCATTTACTTTCCATTCACAACATGAAAAAGTCTTATCTAACAAATCAACCTTCACACTATGTTTCGAATGAACCTCAAATACAAATTTTGATGCTTTACTAACTATCCAACTCCAGCCCACCTTTAACAAATCACCAAGTCGATGATAAATTTGAGGACATAAACTACCATTCCATCTACTTTCCATGTCCCTACGCTCAACCATCATCTTCATGATTTGTCCCCGAATGTTATCAACAAAATATATGATTAGTAAATGACGAGCCTCGCGAATCCATGAATTGAATGATTTCGCAACATTTGAGTACATTTCTCCATACTTCTGATCCTCAAAATAAGCACTACTCCAGTTCTCCTTTCATAAACTATTCACAAAGCTACGAGTTGGTTCAACTCCTTTCATAAGTGAAATTTTTTAATTATTGTGGAACTTTCCATGGCTCGACTCATATGCACAATTCCTAAACATGTTCACGATATTCTCCCTCACTGGCCTTGAAAATAGCCCCAACAAATGGTCTCTAAAGTTATTTTTCAAGTGTTGCAAATAATAAAAGTGATGAGAAGTAGGAAACACTTTGGGTATAGACTTCAACAATCCCTTATTTCTATCCGATATGTATGTTATATTCCAGGAAGAAAAAACAACATGTGATAAATGTTCAAGAAACCATTCCCTATTCTCTTTCATTTTTGAGTCAATAATCGGTAATGCCAAAGGAAATAGTCCTAGTTCAAACAAATAAAATAAAATACAGTAAGTATTAAAACAATGGAAGAACTGATAAATTATGCATCATAGCAAAAAACTACAACTATACCTTGATTTCCATTCTTTTTAGTTGTAGTAAGAAGCGCGCCTATATACCGAGACTTCAAGAACGTGCCATTAAGAAGTAATAAAGGACAATAATAATTAAACCATATATATACACAAAAGGACATAAATAACTTCTTAAAATGACCAGTACTAGGATCACAATCAATCTCAAAATGATTACCATGCTTTGAAGTCATTAAAGATTCTTTATACCAATGAAGTCTGTTAACGATGGATCCCCATAAATTTTTTGTTTTTCTCTCTTAACAACCGACCAAGCAAGATGGTAACTAGTAATCAACCCATAAATACTATTTACATGGTGAATGATGTCAACAAGACGTGTAAGTTGTCTTTCCCGAATCTGAAGAACAACAAAAGAAACTAAAAGATCAAAACTCATTCTAGGATGTTTTGTACTCTTATATGCAGAATGGCATGGATGCTCATTCACAAGATCTCTTATATTAAAAAAATAATTCCATTTTTCAACTCTACTATGTAGGTACCTCGCACAACTAGTGCTTCCCTTATAAAGATATTCAGTTGTAATTCTCACTCTATCATTCTTTATATACCATAACTTAAATCGAACCTTAATCGAAAACATACACAACTCTTTTCGAAACTCATTCACACCTCCTTAAAATTTTTGACCAACATGAGATAATCCTTTCGACCAACCAGCAGACATTAACAACTTCTCTCCAAAAGTTGAAAAGGAACACTCAATTAATTTCATAATCTTTCTTACTTTCAACATTAGACTGAACCATACCCCAAGCACTACACGCCAGTTCATCAAAACCATCAACAATTATTTTATTCGCGATAGAAACATCAATATTACAAATATAATGACACTCACAATAGTAAAATAAACTCTCTGAATCACATTCACCATCAAGCGCACAAAATGAATGATGAGGCAAAGTATTTGACAAGCCGACAAAATCGAACGGCAACTCCTTCCATTTCAAACATATATGCTGAACTAAATCTTCAAATTTCGTATTACTCCCACACTTCATTAAACAATTCTTCTCACTAAATTTAAGCATAAATATAATAATGAATCTAGAATACCTACAACAACAACAAAAAAACATACAATCATATATATAATAGTATAAGAATCTAGAACAATTATAACAAAATATTGATATGATATATATCATTTAATTTCATTTGTTTTCATAAAACAAGTCAAATGAAATTTATCAGTTCCTTATATTAGAACAAAAAATAATTGCATAAAAGTTCGAAATAACTTATTCAATCAAACCCGAGATCATACAACTATAATAAAAAATCCAACTAATTAAATATCCAACTGATAAGTTTTGTAAGGACATTATTTTATTGTTCGACTTATATTTGAGTATGTCATATACCGCTACAACCGTCGAAGAATAATTGAAGTTCTAACATGCGACAAGACGTACCCGAATATCAAAGTTCTTCAACATTCAAGCCTCCGCAAGATTAATTTTGGTAAGGTTGTGTTGAAGTACCTTAACGGTTCTCTTAGAATGTTGGTATATTTTTTACAAAATATTTTCTAAGTGTGGAGAGGAGTTTTTCGTCAAAGAATTTTTTTTAGTATTGAGGTGGACTATTTTATGACAAAACAAAAAATATTTATTTTTTAATTTCTCGTTCGAGCAACATGGCTATGTCCCGCGAAGTCATTTGAATGACACGTGTCATTGTTCGAGCGACACTGACAGCTCGTTCGAGTGACGCGCTGCCTTAAATTTTTTATATATAGCGTGCTAAACAACTCCATTTTTCCTAAAGAAGACCTGCATTTTTATCAGATATGAAAATTGCTTTGGCAAAATCATTGTCTTCTCACTTTTAGGGTTTTAATTCATTTTGTTTTTCAATTCAAAAGATCCCAATAGTTTATGTGAATTATTTTGGAACCCAAGAACACATCTTTATTGAAGTTTATCTTGTAGAGAATATCTCTACTACTGATCTAGCTGCTACTTGAAGGAGGTACTGGACTGACGTCGACTGTGTATCATAAGTGCTCGTGGGTATTCCTAGGCTGAATTGGAGTTGCAACTCTTGCTGACTCTAGACTGCGTGTCTATGTGATTGTTCGGAGGAGTGATCATTGTAGATTTCATTATAATTATTATAAGTTGCGATTTACGTCTTTAAAGTGAAATAAAGGTTTTACCCGAAAGTTTTTTTTTCCTGAAATCTGTGTCAGTAATCATTTATGTTGGTTTGATTTATCCACACGTAGTTGCATGTTTTTAAGGGTGAATTAATTTGGTTTGAAAATAGACTCCAATTAAATAAGTCTAAATTGAAAACTTGCGAATTTATTTAAATTGATGTCACACGGCACTCACAAATTGGTATCAGAGCCTGTTGCGCTAAGTTGTTGAGTTTGATCCGTTTTTCCGCAATATTGTGTGATATTGGTTTTTTTTAATCTGTTTTGTGAAAATCACAAGTTTTTCTATGGCGCTCTTATGTAATTGAATTCCCCCCTTTGATGACACGATTCATAGTTCTGATGATTTAAATTGTTTGAATTTGACCTTTTCTAAAAGAATTAATTTAAAAAAAAAAAGAAAATTATCATTTTAAATCCGACATGGATCTTTTGCAAATGGTTCAAAATCAAAGAGATTTTTATCATGAGAAATTTGTTTCTTTTGACCATGAATTTAATGCTTTAAAATTGTCCAAAAAGGAGAGTGATGATAAAATCATAGTTTTACAAAAATAATTGGAGGATTTTACAAATTCTAGGATTTGTGTTTGTGACAAAGTGGATACAAATATTTTACTCGATGAGTTTGTGACACGTGAGGAGACTCTTAGGGATAAGTTTGCATATTTTAAGAACGAACGTGATAACTTTCTAGGAGTTATTAAAAATTTAGAGAAGGAGTCCCTAAAATCGGAAGAGTCTAATTTTTTGCTTGAGTAAAAAATTTTGGGGATGAAAAATGATTTGACAGACTCGAGTAGTGTTGGTAGCAATGGTAGTGACATGTCGTATTCTCATGTTTCGAGTGCTAATGCTAAGACCATTATTTGTTTTAGAAGATCAACCAATCCCAAGGACATTAGAAAAGGTCAACCCATAGGTGTCGTTCCACCCGTTTCCACATGTTCACATTGTGGTAGGAAAGGTCACCTTAGGCGATTTTGTTTCGATCTTCGAAAAAGTCCTAGAAAGTTGAAGTCTAGAGTTTCCTTGGTTCCCAAAACCCATATGCGTCGTTGCACACCTATTTGGGTTAAGAAATCACTTTTAGAGGCACTAGATGTTAGATTAGTTGATTCTCGGGTGCTTGCCCATGATTCTCCTCTTGCTATATCATATAGATAATTGTGTTTGCATGTTTGTCATATGCTAGTCGTGCTTCATGATATATTCTTGCTAGTGTTATGACTTGTGTACTTTTTGTATAAGTTTTTTTTGAAAAATACAAAAAGATTTTATTTTGATAAAATTTTTAGAAAAAGACAAAAAGAGTTTTGTATTTTGTTTGCATCGTATATGAATGGACATTTAGGATGACCGAGTCGTAATTTCATTCCATATCCATGTGACGATTTGATAGTGTTTTGATATGCGTCATCATTCCATTTATGTGCTTTACAATGTTTGGAGTCATTGAGATGTGATTTACTACCTACATGTTTGACTCATTTCCTTCATTCATTGCACACTTGTACGAATTTGCTTGATTATTATACTTGTTTATCACATATTGGTCGGAGTGTTGTCATCTCAAGTCTGTCTTTAAAACGAACCATTTACGATAAAACTTGATAATGGAAGTAGTGCATGTAAGAACCGTTTATCGTGAGGATTTAATTGCAACAAAACATGATGAGTGATTCATGGGAAAGGGTTGCGAGAGTACAAAATTAACTCGTCATGAAAGCCATCGTTTGAAAAGAGCTCGAAAAAATGAAAGGCAATAAAAAGATAAATATGCCAAAAGGAGGCCACCTAAAAAAATGATTATTATTTAGGAGGGAGTTTGGATGGAAAGAAATGAAAAATGAATTTTCACGTCCTGACAGCGTCATGAAAAAGCATTTACATAGTTTTAGGCATTATTGGTGTGAGAATAATTCTTGACTTTGAAGTGTTGATGAATTGAGTCGATGTCATTTAAATTCAACACTTTCGACACCTAAGGACAATTTTTGAGATTCATTCGTTAGGAGTACAAATATTCATCGTGAACACATGTTATGCGCGGTTGCATCAATTTGCCTATCGAATATGTTCACACCCAATCATTCCGTTTCCACGATTTGGTTGTCTTAGTGTAAATTCATGGTGTGTGATTCTTGTTTGAAAAAGTGAAAAATGAAAAATAGTTTGTAGATGACTTTAAGGATTCCTTTGTATGAGCGTAGTTTGATCCATATTTTTTATGCATATTTGTCATGACAACTCCATGTTTATTTTTTCATTCGTTTCCTTGTCTATTTCGGACAAATAAAAAGGGAAAAAATGAATTATGGGGGAGTTTTTGCATTATGAGGGAGATTTGATTATTGATTGAATTATTATTATATCATTTCAAACTCGATGCATCATGAAAGTATTTGCTTTGTTTCATGTGTGTAGGTACAAAATTGAAGATCATTATTTTGCACCCCCTGATGAGAAAAGCTTAATGATTTGAAGAATTGATGTTGAAGCTTTTTTGAAGAATTTCTTTTAAACTTACATGTTTAGTACTGTTGATGTAAAAAACTAGATCACTCTAATTATTTAATCACAGATAAATAAAATGAGACAAAGATTTTTAAAGTGGTTCAGCCTTATAAGAATAGCCTACGTCCACTGTTATGTTATTGTTGAGTGTTTGGGAATTCTCGATTACAAGATCTATCAAGAAATTCCGGTCCCTTTGAATGAGGGTGATACAAGGTATTTATAGCCCTTAGGTCGTACATGAAAGGGTTGATACATTAAATGATATACATATGAAATGGTAATACATTTAATGCAGCGTGTGCGTCAAGATGATAAACATTCAATGAATAATTGAACTGTTGATTATCTGGCAATTAATGTTCCGGCCGAGATGCAGATCGGACAGCCTTAGTTGCTCGTTGATCAAGAGTTCCTCGGAGCGCTAGAGTACCTCGGAGTGCTGTAGTTCCTCGGTGTATCCTCGTTGCTCGGAGAGAACATGAGTTGGTCGGGGAAATGAACTTCCTCGTTGCTATTGTGCCAAGTAGATTGACACGTGTCTTCATATTATTCGTCCATATCAGCATATTAATTTTGGTATCAACAGAAGCCCCCAATGTTTCTTATTTCGAACTTTGAGGAATATGGAACATTCTTTCTCGGTATATGGCGATATTAAATGACTTTCCTGGGTTTTAGGAGCCTTTTCTTCATATTTGAATTTCTTTCCAAATTCACAGAATCCGCCTTTTCGAATTTTTATGAGTGATTCGATCTTCGTGCATTTTTGTCCTTTTAGCCGCCGGTGGCGTATTAGTTTCTTTTATGTAATCATTTCCTTCGCAGCTTCCCAAGGTAAAGTATTTAAACTTGTTAGGTAACCATACCGTCTTCTACCTTTTCCAATTTTCTACATTCAAGCTTTCTGTTCTCTCTCTCTCTTGTGCGTTCATCTTTTCTTTCGCTAGTTGTCAGCTCTTCCTTTTTGCTGTAAGATTCTCTTCTTTTCTTCTGTATTTCTTTTATTCAGTATGGTTTATATTGTGGAGTCTGTTGAGAAATTTCGTTCCGATTTTTCCATTCCTTCCTGGGTAACTCTGGAGGTTCTTTCTGAGCCTTTGGATTATTTTCGATTGGCTGAGGGACATTGGTTCCCCAGTCTATTCATTGCTGAATGTGGATTTTCTTTTCCGCCAAACCCCTTATGCTTAGAGTTCTGTCAGTACTTTGACGTTGTTCCTGCAAAAATAGCCCCCAATTCATGGAGAATAATTAATGGGGTGTATAAATTAAATCTAACTCATGGAACTCGTATAGGGATTCCTGAGATTATGTATTACTATAGATGGGCTATTTTAGATAATGTTTATTACTTAAAAACTAGGTTTTTAAATAGGGCTCTTGTAGTTAATCTCCCTGATGCAAATAGAGATTATTTTGAACATGGGGTGGTGATTAAAAATTGGCAATATGCCCCCTTGGTTGGAGAAGCAGTATACCAGGGTCCTAAATGCCCCCCATATGGCAATGGGATAGGTTTATTCTCATTTTCCTTTACTTATGAAATTATGCTTTTATCATGTTTGACAAAATGTATGACTGATATCTCATTATGTATTTATTTGCAGTTGATAGTAAAAGAAAAACTCCAAAAGAATCAGAGGTTAATATTAAGCATCTGAAACTTATCTGGGGTTTGCATAAGAACGTTGCAGACGAGCACATCAGGTCTGCATCATATTTGTTGCTAGTATAGGAGCTATACGACTTCTTATACTGCTCGTCCTGTTGAGCCAGCCTCAACTCCAGAGGATTCTTCTTCAGATTCTCACATCCCTTTAAGCCAAAGAATGGGCAGGAAAAGAGCTCCCCCTGCTCTATTTGATGACACTACTTCTGCTGCTGAAGCCAAGAAAAGCAAAATTGATGTCCCAGAGGGGACTAAGAAGGTGGATGTTGCGCCTTCCAAAGCTACCGAGAAGCCCCCAGTGGCTTCGAGCAAGAAGGTTGCTCCTGTGGAGATGACTGCTATCTCTCCGACCAAGAGCTCTTCCTTGGTTGAAATTGCTGAAGTTCCTTTGAGGAGATTGAGGAAATCGTCCTCAGTCAATTTGGCTGAAACTGCCAATCTGACTGAAACCATCTCTTCTCTACCAGCTGGTGGTGTTGGTGTTCCAACCATCATTCCTCCGAGCTCTGCCATGATCTCGGTAAAAACTTGGATCATACCCGAGGTCCAAGGAATTGATGAAAAGATTTCTAGGGATATGCTGACATCCCTAGCTACCCGTCACCTTGCTTCAGTAAATTTCTCACACTGAATTTCCTTTCTTTCTTTGAATACTTGTATTTTTGTACTGACCTGTCACTTTTTCCTTTGTTTAGCTGGTGAATTGTTTTAACAACATCGTGAAGAAAGATGAAGCAATTAAAGCTTCCAGCTCCTCGTCGGGGGTAGAGGATGCTCTGCTGGGTTTGACCCAATCCTTGAAAGATTCTCGTCAGCAGTATAGTGAGGACAAAGCTGTCTGGGAGAAAAAGTTGTCTATAGTTGAAGCTGAGAAGGTGAAGTTGGCTGAGATCTCCAAGAGTTTGGAGAATAAGGTGAAAAGTTTAGAGATTGAGCATAAAAAATATGACGACAAGCTCAAGAACTTTGGAGAGCTTGAAGATAAGCTGAAAAAGGCAGAGGAAGAGTTGTCTGTCCTGCGAGATGTAAAGCGCCAAAAAGAAGAATTGGATGTGAAGTTAAAGACTGCCGAGGATCTTCTATCCGAGAAGCTCTCTTCGGAGAAACTGAAAAGGAAGCTCGCAGTTAAAAAATCCTTCAGCGCTGGCTGGGATAAAGGATGGGACAAAGGGATTGCTGCGATGACATCCCAAGTACAATACGAGAAGTTGAAATACTTCCGAGATGGATGGGTAGCTGCCCTGCAGGAATTAAAGATCAAAGAGGATTCTGAGCTATTTCAGCTACACCTCCCTGGTCCTCCCCCACCAATTGTAGAAGAAGAAGAGGATGAGGCTATTTCTGATGAATCTTCCATGGCCATGGGTGATCAAGTCCCTGCCTCTCTACCTTCTGCCAACGAGGACATTTCTTCCATGCCTCCTCCTCCTGAGAAAATTTCAAATCTTGCTGATCAAGATGCTGTTACCACCGAGCAACCAAGCTCCTCGTCCCAGCCTCCCGAGAAAGTCTTGGGAGACAAGGAAAATGTGTGAAGTTGTTCGGTATCATTTCTATCTTTTCATTATCATTTGTAATCAAACAGTGTAATCTTTTTATGATCTAATAAAATACATCTTTGTTCATCTCTGTTGTTGATGATTTGTTTTTGTTGACTGTTGTCTTCTTTTCATCATTAGTTTGTGGCTAGAATGGAACTGATATCTGCACATGATACAAAGCTGATGCAGCAATGCCATGAATATTATAAAGCTGGTCATACAAATTTGAGTGTATCAGAAATTGCTGACATCCTTGGCCATGATGCCTCAGAACAAGCAATTGAGGCTTATCGGTACTTGAAGGATTTACTTGACCGAGCTGTGGCCAACAACGTGGCCTACTATAAATTGATCGAGGAACTTCATTGTACCTTAGAAGATATACAACATCAACACAATGAATCAACTGCTTTGCTGCACAAGGAGTATGAAATTAGATATCAACAGCTTTCTTCTGAAACAGGCCATAAAAAGATCCTTACTGGATACGATGTTAGGGAGAGAACTCTAAAAGGTGAAGTTGAGGCCTGTAGGCAGATTGCTGAGTTGCTGGAACAAAAGAACAATAATTTGCAGAAAAAGTTGGCACAGTATGAGTCTGCAGCTTCATCTTCCACTGCTTTAGTACCGGTTACCGATGAAGGTTTCTCGTTCTTAGAGGTTGAGAATGCCAAATTAAGGCAAGAACTGGATACCTTAAGAAGATCTGGTACTTCTGCTACTGCTCGGGGACGAGGAAGAGGTTCTCGGGGGCGAGGAAGAGCTATTCAAAATGTTGTCGAGGAGCAAAATTCTCCACCTGCTCGGAGTCGATCAAGAGTTCTCAGCCGTAATGTTGAAGAAGCTCGCACTCAGTCTACTTTGGAGACTCAAGCATTCCAATTGAATGCAAAAGATCGTGCTTTGTCTGAAATGTCCAAGAAAAACCTATCTTTGGAAGATCAACTCACTACGACGAAGTTTGCTTTGAATGATAAAGATGTTTTTGCCAGGAGCCTTCACGAGCAACTAGAGAGAATAACTTTCCAATTCCACAAACAACCTCGTGAGTTTTGGATGGCAGGCTACAATGAAGCCCTTTGTTATTTGAATGCTCGTCTTGAAAGTGCCAATAACGAAGGTTATAAACAAGGATGGTTGAACGCCCTGGGTGTGTTAAAGCTAGAGCAGGGCCATTTTTTATGGGATTATCATGATCCTGGGCTACTAGACTTGCCTGTACCGCCTTATAAACTAGACATAGAATGGATCCCAGCTCGTGCCATTCCTCGTAGCTTAATTTCAAAATACCTTGGCGACTATAGTCTTCATTCTCAGATTGAATTATCTCGTCCCGAGCATCTCTTGGATACACCTTCTGTGATGAACGTCAGAATGCTCAGAGATATTAATTTCATTAATTCTCCTCTTTGCCTGGAGGATCCTCCTGCTGGCGAGGAGCCTGTTTCAAAAGCTAAAGGAAAGAAACCAATAGAATAGGTTTTTTAATGTAACAGTTAGCACATATATGTAGCTTGTAATTTATTTTGAATTTAATGAAAGACTTTCATTTTCTGTTTGCAAATCTGTATTGTTATTGTTTTGTGTTTATCAAACATTTTTACATTTGTGCCTATGTATCTGTTAAAAAGATAACAATATGGTGCTGTTCATCAACCAACTTAGTAATCAAAATTACAAGTATCAATGTTGCTCAATCACTTAATAATAAAGTAATGAGTATAAAATGTTTAAAATGTTTCCAACCAACCAAGGTTGTTAAATTGTGCTTGTCGACCAATTACAGTTGATGGGTTTTTATCCCCGACCAGCCATACTTGGTAAATTTTTTCATAAAATTTGTCCGACCAACCAAGATCGATAATTTATCCTCGTCGACCAACTACAGTTGGTGGGTTTTGATCACCGACCAACTATACTTGATTCAGTTTGGAATTTTTTGTATTTTCTGGAATGATTTTACCTTCCGACCAAAATAAGTTGGCAAATTTTGTTTCTTAACCAGCCAATATTGGCATTTTTAAGAATGTTGTTCTCGCCCTTTTACCAACCGGAGTAGGTCATGGGTCTGAACTATCTGGTTCTTTTGAACTATCTAGTTCTTTCGAACTATCTTGTTCACAATCTCTTTTACCAACCGAAGTTGATCACGCAAGTGTACGTATCCTAACCAAAGGAGTATAATTTGTTCTCGCCCTTTTACCAACCGGAATTGGTCGTGGATCTGAACTATCTGGTTCTTTCGAACTATCTTGTCCACTAGTTATTTTACCAACCGGAGTTGATCACGCTAGTGTACGCCTCCTAACCAAAGGAGTATAGTTTATTCTCGCCCTTTTACCAACCGGAGTTGGTCGTGGGTCTGAACTATCTGGTTCTTTCGAACTATCTTGTCCACTAGTTATTTTACCAACCGGAGTTGATCACGCTAGTGTACGCCTCCTAACCAAAGGAGTATAGTTTGTTCTCGCCCTTTTACCAATCGGAGTTGGTCGTGGGTCTGAACTATCTTCTTCTTTTTGCTGTAGAGCAGCGTAGTGTACAACACTAGTATTCCCCGAAAAACTTTCAAACAAAGGAGAGAAACATAGGGAAACATCATCGTTTTATTCATATTGATGGAATTGTTGTACATTTTACATCATTGATAATACTTGCGAAGGTGTTCAGCATTCCAAGCATTCTTGAATTCCTCTCCTTCTAGAGTTGCTATTCAGTAAGTTCCTGGTCGAACAACTTCTGTAACTCGGTAAGGTCCATGCCAATTTGCTTCCAATTTATTGTGCTTCTAAATGACCTTCTTTAGCACATAATCTCCTTCTTTTAAATCGCATTTCTTCACCCTTTTGTTGTAGAACAGAGCTGTTCGTTGTTGATAAGCAGCATTCCTAATGGCTGCCTCTTCTCTGACCTCCTCGAGCATATCCAAATCCAGTCTTCTCATCAAGTCACTGACTGGGGAATTGAAATTCAGCACTCTGTGTGTTGGTAGACCCAACTCGGCAGGTATTACAGCCTCACTTCCAAATGCCAGCATATATGGTGATTCTCCAGTCGCTGCTCGGGGAGTTGTTCGGTAGGCCCACAATACTGATTGTAGCTCATTAATCCAGTTAGCTTTAGCTTCACTTAGCCTTTTCTTCAAACCATTTAGCAGTGTTCTGTTCGTCACTTCAGTCTGTCTATTGCTTTGAGGATGGCCTGGTGCTGAATGAACCTTCAAAATGTTCGACTGATGACAATAGGCAGCAAATTCCTCGTTATCAAATTGTGTTCCATGGTCTGTGATGAAGGCATGAGGGAGACCATATCGACAGATTATATTCTTCCAAACAAACTGGTATACCTTCTCGTACGTCATATCGATAAGCGGCTCAGCTTCTACCCACTTAGTAAAATAGTCCACTGCAACGACGAGGTACTTGAATCTTCCTCTGGTGGTCGGCAGTGGTCCAACCAAATCAATTCCCCACATGGCAAATGGCCAAGGGGAAGTTATTGGTGTCAGCAATGCTTGTGGAGTTCGTCGATGGAGGAAAAACGTTGGCACTTGTCACATTTCTTAGCATAGGCTATACAATCAGCCCTCATCGTCGGCCAGTAGTATCCTTGAGTCATTACCCTTTGCAAAAGTGTTCGACCTGCTACATGAGCTCCACAAGACCCTTCATGGATTTCTTCAATCAATTCTTTCACCTCGGAGGGATTTACACATCTCTGCAAACCTGTCATAATTCCTCGTCTATATAAAATACCATTAGTTAATACATACCGAGTAGCTTTATACTTCAATTTCTTGGCAGCGAGCTTATCTTCCGGTAATTCGCCTTCTTCCACATATGCCCTGATGGGATCCATCCAAGATGGTCCTAAATCGAGGGTAATAATATTCATCGTCAAGTCTTCATCTATGCTTCGACTTTCTAATACTTCAATTGGTATTATTCTTCGTAACTCGGTACGAGTAGCTGATGCTAGTCGGGCCAGTGCGTCTGCTCGTGCATTCTCTATTCTTGGTATTCTGATTAATTGAATCGCATCAAATTCTACCAATAACTCCATTACCTTGGCATGATACTTGACCATTAATTCTCCTTTAACTGCATACGTTCCCATCATCTGATTCACAATTAATTGAGAATCACTGAATACCATCACTTGTTGCGCTTCCATAATCTTTGCTAAATTAAGACCTGCTATCATGGCCTCATACTCAGCCTCATTATTGGAGGCTTTGAATTGGAATCGCAAAGCATATTCCATGTCAATCTCGTCTGGGGTGTTCAAAATAATTCCTGCCCCCCAACCAGCTGTGCAAGATGACCCATCTACATATAATCTCCATATGGGCAACCCGTCTTCAAATTTCTTATCTGATAGAGCTCCTCGGTGAAATATTTGTTACTTCTTTTCATCCTCCCCTGACACTTTTCGCTCCTCATCGACCATCTCTTCTCGCTCTTTTACCAACCGGAGCTGGTCTGAGCTCGAAGTTGATTATCCTTCTACATCCACAAGCCCTTTTACCAATCGGAGTTGGTCTGGACTTATGTCTGTTGATCCTGTAACATCCACAGGTTGGTCAGCGAGTAATTTTTGTTCCTCGGGGGTATCAGGATATGTAAACTCTACTATAAAATCTGCTACAGCCTGCCCTTTCAATGATGATCTGGGCTCATACACAATATCATATTCACCGAGCTCTATTGCCCAGTACATCAGTCTCCCTGACTTTTCTGGCTTATGAAGGGCTTGTCTCAATGGCATGTCGGTATACACAGTGATGGTATGGGCCTGGAAATATGGCCTCATTCTTCTACTTGCTTCAATTAATGCCAATGCCAATTTCTCCAGCTTTGGGTACCTGATTTCCGCACCTCGAAAAGCCTTACTTGTGTAATAGATTGGTTTCTGGACTCCATTCTCCAATCTGATCAATGCTGAACTGACTGCATTCTCTGATACTGCTAGATACAAGTACAACTTCTCTCCTGTTATTGGCCTGGACAACAATGGAGGTGCTCCCAAATACTTTTTCAAGTCTTGAAAGGCCTTCTCACATTCATCAGTCCACTCAAAAGTTTTTCGAAGTGTTTTGAAGAATGGGAGGCATTTATCAGTTGCTCGGGACACAAATCTGTTGAGCGCCACAACTCGTCCTGTAAGACTCTGCACTTCTTTCTTCGTCGTTGGGGATCGCAGCCCTAAAAGATCTTTGATCTTCTCTGGATTTGCCTCAATACCTCATTGGTTGACGATGTATCCGAGGAACATTCCTTCTCGCACTCCAAAGGTGCACTTCATCGGGTTGAGCTTCATTTGTTATTTATCCAGTTGATCAAAGGCCTGAGCTAAGTCAACTAGATGATCAGCAGCTTTCTTGCTTTTTGTCAGCATGTCATCGACATAGACTTCCATGTTGCAACTGATTTGTTCAGTGAAAACCTTGTTCATCAGCCGCTGGTATGTCGCTCCTGCATTTTTCAAACCAAAAGGCATAACATTATAGCAATAAGTTCCCCTAGGGGTAATAAAAGAAGTACTTTCCCTGTCTTCAGGTTTCATTTTGATCTGGTTGTAACCAGAGTAAGCATCCATGAAGCTGAGCAGCTCATGTCCCGAGGTAGCATCCACTAGTTGATCAATTCTGGGCAATGGAAAATGATCCTTTGGGCATGCCTTGTTAAGATCGGTGAAATCAACACACATTCTCCATTTATTGTTTTTCTTTTTTACCATCACCACGTTTGCCAACCAGTCTGGATACTTCACGTCTTCAATGAATTGGGCTTTCTGGAGCTTCTCGACCTCCTCTTGTATAGCCTGATTCTTCTCGGGGCTAAATACCCTTCTTCTCTGCTTTACAGGCTTGATCTCCTTATTCACATTGAGCCCATGACATAAGAAGTTTGGATCTATTCCTGGCATGTCTTCATGACTCCACGCAAAAGTTTTCTTCCTGTTTCTTAAGAAAGTTATGAACTCCTGTTTTATTGAAGCATCCAACGTAGAACCTATCTGGGTTACTCGTTCAGGGTGCTCGTCGTCCAAAATAATATTTTCTGTAGATTCCACCACATGTCCTTTTACAAGTTGGGATTCATCTCGTGGATCCAGTGTTTCAATTTCTGTACCTTCCTCCACCTGGTAGGTAGTAGTCTTTTTTCTTGAATCTTCAAGCTCCTCTTGCTCGACAGATGAATAATAGCATTCCCGAGCTACTTTCTGATCACCTTTCACAACTCCTACTCCAAAATTTATTGGGAATTTTAAGCACCGATGCACTGTAGATGGAACTGCTTCGAACTTCTTCAAACCAACTCTTCCCATGATGATGTTGTAGGTTGACTGCACATTCTTATCCATCACAAAGAAGCGTATTCTCTCTGTTCGACAATCAGGCCAAGTTCCAATGAATATGTCCAACTTGATCGTCCCAAGTGGAAAAACTTTCTCGCCAGCAAAACCCAGGAGGGGTCTGTGATAAGGTTCCAATTGAGATAATTTTAGATTCAAACTATCAAAGCATGAATAGTACATGATGTCTGCCGAACTTCCATTGTCTACCAACACCCTTGAAATCACTACTTCCTTCATCCTCATTTTAATCACCAAAGGGTCGTCGTGAGGGTAAAGAACACCCGCTAGGTCGTTTTTTTAAAAGCCAATGACCAGCTTCTCTTTGTTTACCTTCCTCGGACGATCGTCCTCGGCCAGATTTATTCGCTGAATATATGAACAAGCTTGAGCCTCTCCAAGGTAAGCCTTTCTTTCTACAGTAAGGTCTCCTCCTCCTGCATCTCATCCTGTAATGACATTACAATCAAATGATCCAAAACGTATAGAAAATACCTCTCGTTCTGGCTGTCTTGGTTTCTTGGGAAGGTCGGGATCATCATCTGGATCATCTTCAAGGTTTCTCTTCTTTTTCTCTTCTCCTCGACGAGGAGATCTAGACCTCTCTCTAGTTCGATCGTTATTTTTTCTTTCACCTCCCCGATCAATATATTTTGCTAGCTTTCCTCTTCGGATGAGCGTTTCAATCTCGTTCTGAAGAGCTATGCAATTTTTGGTCATGTGACCATGATCTTTATGAAACTCGCAATATTTATCCTTACTCCTCGAATCAGGGTCTGACCTCAGTTTCTTTGGCCATTTTACCTCCTCGTTGTTCTTGATTTCCTCCAAGACATGATGAACACCCATTTTCAAAGGAGTATAATTGTCGTATTTCTTCAGGACTTCCCACGATGATTTATTATTTCTGGAACGTTTGTCACCGCCATTGCCCTTATGCTCTTTATTCTTAGACTTGTCGACTTCCACCTTGGCGTCTTTATCCATATTCTTTTTTGCAGCCATAGCCTCCTCGGCATTCATGATTTTGGCAGCTTTTGCCATCAACTCTGACATAGTTTTAGGTGGATCTTTCGTCAAAGTGTAATACAACTTGTTAGGCAACAAACCACTCATCAAGGCGGTGATTGCTGTCTTTTCCTCATAATTTATGACTTCCAGCTTCTCGTTATTGAAACGAGTTATGTAGTCTCTAGTGCTCTCACTAGATTTTTGTCTAACACTTAACAAGTGCGCTACTCTTTTTACTGGTTTTGCTCCAAAACAGAAATTGCTAATAAACAACTCGGCCAGCTGAAAGAAAGTTAAAATCTTACCCCTAGGAAGATTGTTGTACCATATCTGGGCAGCTCCAGTAAGAGTTCCTGAGAACGCTCTGCATCTCATCTCGTCAGGGACGACATAGATGTCGGCAGCAGCTTGATATTGCTCTATGTGAAGAACAGGATCTGTCTTTCCATCATATTTGGGGGTCACTACAGGTGCTTTGAACTTTGACGGTGTAGGAAAATTCATAATGGCCTGTACAAAAGGTGTTCCTCGAACAAAAGTTCGTTGTAGGGGGTTCTTTGCTTTGGCCATTTCTCCCAATTTATCCTCCAACCGTTGGAGAGATCCTTTCCACGCTTCATTTCCTTCCTCGGGCCTATTGGTTCGAGCAATTGATCGTTCTGAGGTAGCTTCTTGAGATCTATCTTGACGAGCAGCTGGTCGTGATTGTGCCGATCCTTCTCTTAGATCTGATGGTTGTCGAAAACTCCTCGACATGGTCTTAGGTGGACTCCTATTCCTCCTAGGGCCTAATCGGCTGAAAGGAGAAGCCCTACTTAACCTTTCCAATGCGCTAGCCCTTTATGAGGAAAGGGTAACACGTTGTGCAGTGTCTGTAACCCGTATTGACGAAGTTTGCCCAGGTCGATAAGAGAAATCATCAGATTCCTCATTACGATATGATTCAGTATGCCTGGATCGTGAAGAAAGTAAATAGGTTTGCCTCTGACCACTTTGCTGTCCTGAACGTGCAGGTGCACCACCATGAAGGGTTTGTATGAGTTGCCTCATTGTTTCTTGCATGTCGGTTTGTCCTTGAGCCAAATTTGTCATGATCCCGGCCAGATCTGGAGGTGCAGAGGGATTGGGAGGATTTCCAGCATTTCCAGCGTTTCGATTGCTAGATTCTGGGTTATCCGCCATTGGTAATGAATAATTTTTGGTGAAAAACGATAATAACAAATCGTTCCCACAGACGGCGCCAATCTGTTGATGTAAAAAACTAGATCACTCTAATTATTTAATCACAGATAAATAAAATGAGACAAAGATTTTTAAAGTGGTTCAGCCTTATAAGAATAGCCTACGTCCACTGTTATGTTATTGCTGAGTGTTTGGGAATTCTCGATTACAAGATCTGTCAAGAAATTCTGGTCCCTTTGAATGAGGGTGATACAAGGTATTTATATCCCTTAGGCTGTACATGAAAGGGTTGATACATTAAATGATATACATATGAAATGGTAATACATTTAATGCAGCGTGTGCGTCAAGATGATAAATATTCAATGAATAATTGAACTGTTGATTATCTGGAAATTAATGTTCCGGCCGAGATGCAGATCGGACCGCCTTAGTTGCTCGTTGATCAGGAGTTCCTCGGAGCGCTAGAGTACCTCGGAGTGCTGTAGTTCCTCGGTGTATCCTCGTTGCTCGGAGAGAACATGAGTTGGTCGGGGAAATGAACTTCCTCGTTGCTATTGTGCCAAGTAGATTGACACGTGTCTTCATATTATTCGTCCATATCAGCATATTAATTTTGGTATCAACAAGTACCTTTTCAGTTTGGGTTCATGGGAGGGTATTAGATTTGTATAGACATTTTACTTTGATAATTCAGATGTTTTTATTTTGTACCAGCATAGTCATAGGTCGAGATTTGTAAGGACATTATTCAATTGTCTGACTTACATTGGACTATGTCGTATACCACTACAACTATCGAAGAATAATTCAAGTTCAATCATGCGTCAACACGGATCCGAATATCAGGTTCTTCAACATCAAGGCTCTGCAAGATTAATTTTGGTAAGGTTGTGTTTAAGTACCTTGACGGTTTTCTTAGAGCGTTGGGATATTTTTTTCAAAATATTTTCTAAGTGTTGGAGCAGAATTTTTCACCAAAGAATTTTTTTAAGTGTTGAGGTGGACTATTTTCTGACGAAATAAAAAATATTTATTTTTTAATTTCTCATTCGAGCGACAGAGGGACTTCATTTCAAGTGACATGGCTATATCGCGCGAAGTTGTTTGAATGACATGTATCATCGTTCGAGCGACACTAACAACTCGTTCGAGCGACGCGCCGCCTTAAATTATATATATATAACGTGTTAAACAACTCCATTTTTCTAAAGAAGACCTACGTTTTTATCTGATATGAAAACTGCTTTGGCAGAATCATTGTCCTCTCACTTTTAGGGTTTTAATCCTTTTTGTTTTTCAATTCACAAGATCCCAATAGTTTATGTGAATTGTTTTGGGAGCCAAGAACACATCTTTGTTGAAGTTTCTTTTGTAGAAAAGATCTCTACTGTTGATCTAGGTGACACTTGAGGGAGGTACTGGGTTGACGTCGACTGTGTGTCATAGGGAGTACTCGTGGGTATTCCTGGGTTGAATTGGAGTTGTGGTTCTTGCTGACTCTAGACTGCGTGTCTATGTTATTGTTTGGAGGAGTGATCATTGCAGATTTCATTGTAATTAGTGTAAGCTGTGATTTACGTCTTTATAGTGAAATAAAGGTTTTACCCGAAAGTTTTTTTTTCCTGAAATCTGTGTGTCAGCAATCATTTACGTTGGATTGATTTATCCACACGTAGTTGCATGTTTTTAGATCTGAATTAATTTGGTTTAAAAATAGACTCCAATTAAATAAGTCTAATTAGGAAACTTGCGAATTTATTTAAATTGATATCACATGGCACTCACAAGTTTAATCAAACTAAATAATTGATGCAATCATAACATAGAACATACAACTCTAATTAAGATCCAAATGATAAATGTCACAAAAATTTCAAAAATTTTCATTAAAACAGGACAAATAAAATTTATTTGTTTCTTACATTACAATAGATAAATATTCAATCATATATTAACCTAAAAACATGTACAACAACAACCAATTTTTGATCAACTACAACTTATACCAACTGTATATTAACCTAACACATGATTGCATACGAAGCAACGATCAAAATTTCAAATGAAACAAA
This sequence comes from Sambucus nigra, assembly GCA_949130495.1. Lineage (NCBI taxonomy): Eukaryota > Viridiplantae > Streptophyta > Magnoliopsida > Dipsacales > Adoxaceae > Sambucus > Sambucus nigra. The sequence goes on along the minus strand of OX422211.1, from coordinate 392,424,273 downwards.
AAAAATCAATAATCACTTACAAATTACACAAATGAACACCAATTGGATATAAAATCACCTTAGATGAATTGCAAATTAATTGTCAATAAAAAAATATTGCAAATGCATATTCTCACAAATAAATTGCATATGAAATCAACCAATAATAAAAATACACCATTTGGATACTTAAATCACCTAGGTCATAAACAATTACAAATCAATCACATATCAAACTCATATAATCGCAAATAAGTTGCATTTGAAATTAATGGATAATAAAACATACACCATTTGGATACGCAAATCACCCTAGCTCAGAAACAATTGCAAATTAATTATGTATGAAACTCATATAGTCGCAAATCACAAATCAGTTGCTTATGGAATGAATTTGATTAAGATCATTCATACAAAGCAAATCGTTGGAGAATAGAAACCAGAAAATGAAGGGGAAAATGGTCTACAAAATACCTTTACAAGCTCCAACACTAGAAAAAGGACCCGTTGTAATTATTTTTGAAAAAGATAGGATCGTTCGCATGAGAAATGAAAAATAGTTCTTAACGCTGTAACACCCCCTATTTTTAAATAATTTGTTTTAGCGTTTATAAATTACATGTGTAGTCGTAATTTAATTAAAATCAGAAAAATATTTCGTATTCAATAAATATTAATTAGTGAGAATATAATTAATATTTATGTGGAAATAAATTTACAAAGTGTGATTAAGTAAATAGAATTCGATCAATTATTTGTACGTCATAGTGGATAGAAACGTCGAGAACTAACGGTATCTCAATTGGGACATATAGGTAGGCTACTTTTGGGTTGAGATAGGATATTAATGTCGGGTACATCGGATGATGATTTCAGGTGCACAGTTGATTCAAAATGAGTCAAAATAGTTAAAATTAAGTACCTGGGGGTTGAGATTGGATACCATAGGCTTTTCAGACTTATCAGGGTCTACTCGGGGGTGTACAAGTCATTTTACACTATGGGGTTAACCTAATTTCATAATTAAGGTTTTAAATAAAAAGTTAAGAGTTAGGAGGCAACCACTTTACATATTAAAAAACCTGAGAGTGAAATTGGTGAGAAAAGATGAAGACAAACACAAGGGATTCAAGAGGGAGGCTCAATTGGAGGCAAATTTAGGGATTTCTTGGCCAGAGTCAACCCTACAAGAAGCAAATCAGAATTTATTCTTCATCTAAGGCTAGTGTTTAAACTTTCTTATTGATTTTGTGTAGTTAAACGTTCATATCAGAATTGGTAGAGTAGAGCTAGTTTTGGGTTGGGGTTTTGCATGTAAAAACGAGTTTTAGAAGAAGAACCTATATGATTTTATTGATGAAAGTTATCCCTGAATGATATTAGATGCATATTCATGATTAATATGATGCAAATGTAAAGGAATTAAGACTTTAGTCAATTAAAGAATGATCTTGAAAAGGGAAAATCTAGAAATTGTGATATAAGTAATGAAATTAAAGAACCGGGCTTAGATAAAATCCTGTCATATTAATCAAGAACCGGGCTTCTGCCCAAAATCGAATCGATTTGGCCTCCATAGGCGAATTGATTCAGAGGGCGAATCGATTCGAACCTACTGTAAGGCAAAGTGAATTGTTTTTATTGGAGACGAAGACTGTTTGAAAAATTATAAATTTTAAAGGGTCTGTAATTGTGTTGTAGGACTTCTGGGAAATTTATAAATCATTATACGACCTCGGGTAGGTGAGATTAGACTCGAAATATGAAATATGGGGGTTTAGGTGGATAACACTCGGAATACAATCTATGGATGGGGATAGGATGTGTACATCTAAACTTTATTTCCAAACTGGTTGGGAAGGGTCGGGTATTCCAGAAATATTATGTTATGATATTAATTTGTGGATAATTATATATTTAAGAGTTAGGGGTAGACTTAAGACAAGTAGGCTAGTGCTTTGGGCTCAAACTAGCCGGGCTTAGTGAATATATATGTATATATATATATATATATATATATATATATATATATATATATATATATATATATATATATATATATATACCTATGGATAATAATATTTGTGTGTATGATATTTATGTGAATCATACCCATCCTAGAGGATATGCTATCGGTGGAGGTTGTGCGCCGAGGGAGGTCACTCTGGCGAATCCCAATGGAGGTAGTACCGTTCTCCTGGGTCATGGGTCTATGCACGACCACACTATATAGGTTTGGAATCCCATGGAATAATATGGTACGGTTATAACCCGTGGACTTAAGGCCATGACCGCCTCCAATTTTTGTTTTCATCTTCGGTTCAGTGGTGAGATTCCGATGTGGTTGGCCAGGTTATGGTTGACAGTCCTGGAGCTTAATAACATGCTAGTGATTTCACATCCAGCGAGGACATACTCAGAGGGATTGATGTTTGATGTGTTACAAACCTACATATATAAAGGTAGAGATAATTATATACGGATATTATATGTGTGAATGCTTATTAGTAACTAGAGTAAGGTTATGAAAATAAGTTTTTATTATATAATTGAGAATTAATTAAATAGAGTGGTAAGATAATTAAAAAATCATAAAGAAACAATATACTCGAGACATGGTAATGTGTCATATTGAGATTGGTAATGAGTCTAGTTAGGCGGGTAGTGTGAGTAGGAGGGGTAAGAAGCATACGTTAGGTGCGCACATTAGATGAGGGGTGAGGGTTGTCTTATGTGAGTGCGCTAGCAGTTTAAATATGAAAAATTCCTTTACATTATCATTAATGCATTTTATTCACTTGCTAAATATTTTCAAAGGTTTTGGGCTCTGACTTGCATCAAATATTTTCAAAATTTTTTAGGTGTCCAGCCATCGGGACGCCAAGGATGATTATTCTCTCCAACGTGACGTAGTTGCAGCTGGTGTGGACGCTTGCAGGATTTGGAGTAGCCACTTCTACCATTGCTATCTTGGATTAGGTTCCATTCTAGACATTGTTGGGCATGTCGCCCCTTCTCTCAGATTTATTTACTTCCAGTTTTATTTAGTTCAGTTCGGATGATTGTTTTTTATTTTTAGTAACCGATGGTTTATTTGGGACTTGGTTTTATTTATTCCCGCATTTAGATTTCTTTATTGGTGTGACTATTTACATTGTTCACTGTGGATGGGTTTATGTGGAATGGTTTATTTTAGTATGGTAATGTAAAGATTAAAATTTAGCACCGCTTGTTAAACTAATAGGTGGTTAGTAATTAATTGAATTTCGACAGTGATGATAAGAATGAGCCATATAAGACCCTTATTTTATTTGGTAGAGGGTAGGCCGCCGATTATTTTAATAGGCGGGTGTCACAGATGGTATCATAACATCAAGCTCTAGTGTCCTTTAGATTCGTGCGACTTACTACAATTTAAGGTAAGCATCCTTTGATATAGAGCTTTATTTTAGGACTGTTGTATTCATTTATGCATTTACGTTCTTCTGCTATTATGAATCATATTAACTGTGAACTTATACGATTTCAATCCGGTTTCAGATGCCACCTAAGAGAGGACCACCAGATAGGGCGACCAGGAGGTCCAATGAGGAAGAGTCTCAGTATGAGCCACATGGGATAGTGACGGTCGCAAAGGTGGTCAATATAGTTGAAGAAGAGGTTAATGGCACCATGGAACATCACTCCCCACAGACTCAGCTACAACATCCAGTGGCACCGGTTTTCCAGGCCCACTCGGTACCATCATCATGGGAGAGAGTGAGGGAGGCCTTCTGGAAGGGGCATCCACCATAGTTCTAGAGCAGTTCAGACGTGGTAGCTTCCAGTCAGTGGAAGAAAGATATCATGCACCATCTTCACCTAGTTGAGTGCAAAGATACAAAGAACAGATACTGATAACTTTTAAGATAGTAGGTGCGGCACTGCAGTGGTGGGGGTCAATTACCATAGTAGAGGAGATGGATGTTATAACCATAGTAGAGTTTTAGATGTGGTTCGACTGTAGGTATTTTTCATTAGTGATCCAGACAGATGCGGTAGAAATTTCTTGATGTTAGTCAAAGAGATATATCGGTGGCCAAATATGAGAAGAGTTTAGCTGTCTAGAAAACTTTTTTCCTGATAAGGTGAGCACCGAGGAGAAGAAGATGCTGAAGTTTATGGACGGACTGACTTGGAGGATCTAACAACATTTGATGGGTAACCCAACGTTGACCACCTATACTGAGGTCATCAATGTCGCATTACTTCACTACTAGAACCATTGCTTCTATCTGAAGGAAAGAAAGAGAGCGGGGGATACTAGCCTGGTAGGCAGAGCCGGTGGGAATGGTGTTAGTGGGTCACCGTAGTAGCACATGGGTAGACAACATGAGCGAGATTACCCATAGGGGGATCCGGTTAAGAGGTTTTGGTCGAGAGGTTTTTGACTTGATGGTAATGGGTACATACAGGGCCAACATATCCCTTAGCATCATCTTCGGTACAAGTAGTGATAATATGTTCCCCAGGGCCAAGGAAATAATGGGGGTGAGCAGCAGGACCGGGGCTAGTAGGGCTAGTGATCGGGATGGCCCCGATAGGGCCAGAGGCTGTGAGACTTTGCTGGTAATTATTTCACTTATGGAGAGATGGGCCATTGAAAGAGAGACTGCCCGTAGCCAGGAAGAGGACCATAGTAGGGTGCCCAACAGGGGTAGTCGACGCAGTTACCACTTACAGCACCAACTCTACCAGCCTCACTACCGCAGGGGCACCTACAATATAGGCATGTCTACAAGATCCAGGATGCAGTCATATCACAAGCACAACAGGCAGCACCAGCAGTTGAGGGTACATTTTCTATTCATGGGTATATGGGTAGGGTGTTATTTGATACGAGAGCCTCATACTCGTTCATAGTTACCGGATTTGCACTCACAGCCGGTCTATTAGGGATAACTGATAGCATAATTATGTGTGTAAATTCACCGTTGGGTGGAGGGGCTCTTATACACTTGATCTGTAGGGGAGTAGATATAAATGTAGGGAGTTTATGTATAGCGATCGACTTTCTTATTTTGGACATGGTGGGGTACGATGTCATTTTGGGTATGGATTAGTTGACAGGGTATAGGTCTATGGTAGACTTCTTTGAGAGGACCATTGTATATTCCATCTAGGGACATGAGATGTTTCTTATAACGATGCCTCTTCCTGAATGAGGTTCGAGCAAACACTTGTAATACAGTGAAGAGGTGACCTCACTGAAGGTGGTTGTCTCCTTAGATTCGATTCCAGTTGTGAAGGAGTTCATAGATGTTTTCTAGGAGATACCTATTTTTCCACCCTGTCGGGAGATTGAGTTCATAATTGATTTAGCGCCTGGGATGAGGCCGATCGCATGAGCACCATATTGCATGGCCCTATTAGAGATGTAAAAATTAAGAGATCAGATTCAGCAACTCCTGAGGCAGAGTTTTATCTGGCAGAGAACATTGTCATTGGGTGCACCTGTGTTATTTGTAAAAAACAAGGATGGATCGCTTCGACTATGAATTAACTGCAAGGAGATGAACAAAGTCATAATTTAGAATAAGTTTCCATTACCTCGAATCGATGACTTGTTTGAATAGTTGAGAGGAGAAGCTTACTTCTCGAAGATAGACCTAAGATCGAGGTATCACCAGTTGTGCATTAAGGAGGAGGACATTCCTAAGACCGCATTCCTGACGCGGTACGGATCTTATGAGTTCAGGGTTATGCCATTTGGGTTAACTAATACTCCAACAGTTTTCATGGATCTCATGAATAGGGTGTTCTGAGACTTTTTGGACTAGTTTGTGATAGTGTTCATAGATGACATTTTGGTATATTCTCGGACTGAGGACGAGCATGCAGAGCACCTGCATGTGGTTTTGAAGATATTACGGGACCATCAGTTATGCACAAAATTCAAGAAGTGATGGTTCTAGTTACGAGACGTGTAGTTTTTGGGTCATATTGTATCTGATAAAGGAATTTCTATGGTCCCTAATAAGGCATCGACGATAAGGGAATGGGGATAACCCACAACACCGATGAAGGTTCATAGCTTCTTGGGGTTGGCCTAGTATTACAATCATCTGCAGGTATAGTCTGTCCAACACTCTGATCTCTGACAATGGCAAACAGTTCAAGAATTCACCTCTAGAGGCCTACTTCAAGAGGGTCGGCATCAAGAAGTTTTTCTCAGCTCCAGAACGACCTCAGGAAAATAGTCAAATGGAGGTAACCAATAAAAATATCTTAAACGGACGACAGAGAGAATGCCAATAGAGGAGGCCCCTTTCATTCTTGCCTAAAGATCAGAGGTCGTGATACCCACCGAGATTGGCCTACCAAGATACAAAGTTTAAATTTATAGCCCAAAAGCAAATATTGAGGAGCGAAGATTAGATCTGGACCATATTGAATAAAGAAGATAGGATGCAGAGGTCAGGTAGGCTACTTATATGCAGAGGACTACAAAATTCTACAACAACAGGGTTAAGGCTAGGCCAATAGCCACTGGAGACTTATTTTTGAAGAAAGTTTGGCAGAAGACGAATAAGCTCCACGCAAATTGGCATGGTCCCCACAGAGTTACAAAATAAGTGGTTCGAGGCACCTATAGACTATAGAATTTGGAGGGAGCGACATTCTTAAACCCGTGGAATGCCAACCACCTTAAGAAATACTATCAATAGAAATTTGTACATGTTTTTTCTTTACAATTGTATGAGAGATGTATTAAAAGTGATGAATGAAAAATCTCAAGTGTTCCCACATATCTTTGTTGTATGTATTGATTGAATTGTATGTTTCAAACTGTCCTGAGATACAAAACATCATTCATATGGTGAATTAGTATTAACTCACTCAAGCTGATACGAGAATCCAGATGGGGCTTACCTTGTCTTTGGATTCCCAATAACACCGAGAGGGAGGAACAGTGTGATAACATCACAAAGCTGGTGAAAAACACAAATCAAATTTTACCATTTGGTAACTATGATCCCTTGAAACATTATTAACTTGCTGATAGGAGAGTCAAAACTCTCTCGGCGAGACGATGGTGTAGTAGAGATGACACTCCTCCATACACTCTCAAAACGAAGAGAGGAGACTTGCAATTAAACACCATAAATTTGATGGCTCAAATTTTGAAATCATTTAATTATGGTTCATTCAAACATCATCAACTTGGGGATATGAGAGTCAAAATTCTCTCGGTGAGATGACAGGGTAGGACGAGGACCACTCAGCTATACACTCTCAAAATGATGAGTGGGGACTTGCAATTAAACACCATTAATTTAGTGGCTCAAATTTTAAAATAATTTAATTATGGTTTCTTTTAACATCATTAATTTGGTGATATGAGACTCAAAACTCTATCAGCGAGACGACAGTGTAGGACGAGACGACACTCATCCACAAACTCTCAAAACGGTGAGAGGGGACTTATGATTAAACACAATTAATTTGGTGCATTCAAATTCTAAAATCATTTAATTATGGTTACTTATGGTTAATTGAGCTCTCGGCAAGAGACGAGATTAAACTTGAGACAACATCACTAACTTAGTGACCTCTCATTTAAATTAATAATTTGGTTATCATATGACTAAAGAATAGGGATAATTCAAACATGAAAGCCAAGATGAGAGATAAACTTAGAAAAATCATTACACAGTCAGCAAAAGATAATAAAAGCTCAATTACGAGGCAACACTTCCAATTCAAGCAAGCAAATAAAATCCAGTTGTGTACAAAAATATTAAAAATTATCGACGATCAAGTGTTCATAACAAAAAAATTAATTACAAGATAAAGGGTATTGGATACAGACGGCCACCCTACAAAGCTAGATCAATATTGATGGCCGACCCTCCAGCACCATCCTCTACTGGAGCATCCCTAGAAGCAGCAGTTATGTTAATATTAACTTCCACTAGGACCTCGACTATAGCTTCATCTCCCTCGGCTGGGGCCAAGGATTCAATGTAGTCCAAGGCTAAGACCATAAGGGTACCTTCCAGTTCAGGCGCCTCTAACTCAGGGCAGATAGACGAGACAACCTCAGAAAATTTGGTGATGAGCCATCGACAGGCCGTTTTGATACCACTTTTAAGGTACTCCATGCCAAACCTGCCAAACTCACCAGATGCTTTGTATGCCTCGATGGCCTCATCTTGAATTTTCTTTATAACCTCGGGTGAAAGGGCCTCGTCTCTGATCTTCTGAATAACCTTGATCAAAAGGGCCTCATCCTTATCTTTTTGGACAGTTGCAGCAAGGTCTGTGGCATGCTTCGCAGCTTGAGAAGTCAACTCCCCATCCTTAGACTTCAAGTCATTGACATGATCCAGGTTAAGCTAATCAAGGGTCCTTTTGTATTATTTTCTGCGCTCCCTTAGTGTCCTCTTCAGGCCTGCCACATCCCGGAAGGCTTTATCACCCTTTTGAATTTTTTAGAAGTTTTTAGTGATCCATTTTGTGGCAGAAGTGAATGCGCACACAGATTGTAAAAGAACAAAAGTAGTCAAATATCAGAATAGAGCAAAGAAAAAAATTTGATGAGAATAAATTAAATTAAAGATGAGGTTGATACATGCGCCAGATGATGACGACCAAAGTCGTAGGTTTTTATGGGGTGCATCTTCCCCATAATACCATAGTCCCCTTTGGAAAGAACACCAAACATGGCGACCCTCGACCTCGATGCTGATGGAATAATTGAGTCAGGGCATGCCTTCAGTTGGGCTATGTTGGCTACCCAGAAATCATCAAAGTCCTACGATAAAGAACCACCAGAGGATGATGGCACAAATGTGGATGGAGGTGGATTTATGCTCTGCCTCATCTCACATTTTTGCCGAGTGTCTGAGGGAATAGTAGGATCATTTTATTTATTATAGATCTCAAGATTAGTCGGCCCACTAACAATCATCTTTTTTGGAGGTTGCTTGTCTCCCTTCTTAAGTAAATCACTTTTAAGGCTGGGGTTGTCATGTTCCAAAGCTCGTCCAAAATATGAGGAGGACGATCTTCAAAGAAGAAAAAAAATTGATCAGTCATAAAGATAAAATACGAGAAAAGACTTATGATAAAAAAGTTTAGTAACTCACATAGATAATCTAGGGGGTCAACCCCCAGTCCAGACTCCTCAAGAAATTCAGGAGTCTTGAGATCCCAATACTCAGGAACAACACCTTACTTCCTTTCATCCTTCAGATAGTTGACCCTCTCCCTATCGGTAATGTTGCGGTCGGGGTCCAACTTAGCGAACATTGAGGGGTTGGCCTAGGCGCGTTGATCCCTTAGCTGGTCCTCAAATGGATCGGTGTCAGCTTCCCATGCCCCACAAACAAAGAAAAACCTCGACTTTCAGTGGTGATTTAATATTTGGACGACCTGAATGATTTTCTTATTAGGTTTTCTATCCCCTAAGTGGAAGTAATCGAGCTGAGTCATAGAGGATGAGATGTTGTAGCAATCTATGAATATTTTAACATAGGGGTTATCTGTGTACTTATTCATCCATAAAGAGATATAGCCAAGTATAATTCTCCAGGAATTGGGCATTATCTGAGATGGGGCAATCCCTAGGCTAGAAAAAATAACTCTGATGGAAGGATGAAAAGGGAGTCGAAAGACGACTCTAAACATCTGGTCGTAGAGAGCGACTTCGCCTTCTCAACCTCCGAACACCCTCTCGTCCTCGTCTGTACCCTCATAGAGATGTGAAATTTGATAGCATACAAATGTCTCCAAAGGAGAAGGTCAGACTCTCTGACAGTGGATTGAAAGGATTCAGCATATGAATAGTCAAGTAGTTCCCCAGCCTCAGAGTCATCATCATCGACAGCATTTTTAAGAGTCGGGATCCCATCTAGAAACCTATCTTAGAATTCACTTGCAGTCATGGCTGAGAGAGGAATGCCAATTGGAGGAATAATAACGTTAACAGTCGGCTCAGCAGGGTCTGAGATGACTTGAATTGAAAAGTCATCCTAGATGGATAACTCAGCATTATCAGACGACTCGGCTTGACTATAAGATGAAGTCCGGGATGAGCTCTCGACTACCTCAGACCCCACAGGCTCAGACCCCATAGGATGTGTGGGTGGTACTCTCATGACCTTTTCAAATGGGTATTTACTCTTGACTGGGGCAGAAGACGAGTTAGGCATCTCGTCCCTACTAACCTCAAATGATAAGGGTAGAATGGTATTTAAAGGAATGGGAAAGATGGGACAAGTGAGGTCGGCCCCAGCTCTGCGTCGAACCTCATCCCCCTCCTCAATTCTGCGGATTTTTTGGAAGTATCTCTCTCTAAGTGTGGGAAATTATTCTGATAATTCGTAGAGGGTATTTAACATTCAAGTGGTTGAGGATTAACTTGGCAATGATAAAGGTTAAAGGCTTAAAAGGGGCAAACAATTTGCTATTTGACCAATGTTAACCCAAAAATCAAAATGGGCAATTAAATAATTTTGATTCAAGAACAAAGGAAGAACACTTTCACTGGAGTTACACCGGAGTTATACCAGTGACTAAGTAAAAAGGGTATAAGGTGGATAAAGGTCAAGAAAAACCTAAAATCTACTGGAAAAACCCTAAAATCACCAAAAATCCGACTTAATGGTAGCCCTAGAACCACCAACGAAGGCTGTCAAAAAAGCGAAGCTCACCGAAAAATATAAAAATAAAAAAACTAACAGAATAAAGGAGAAAGCTTTGAAATGGAATGATAGAGATAACATGGAAGGAGTGGAAGAATGAAGAAGCAAATTGATCCGTAAAACCTCACCTGAAAATGCCTGAACACGAGAAAAGGGAGACTAGTTTTAGAGAGAGAAAGAGCTTGCGCACAAAGAAGAAGAAGTAAGAAAGAGAGAACGATTTCAAAACCATTTAAATACCAATAATCATTATGCACAACTTACAAGGAAGATATCATTACGGTACAATACTGTAGGGCTCACACAAAACTGCTATTCTTAAGCCACATGTCAATCCATGGGATGGTTGTCAAGTGTTAGTTCAAGGTCTACATTCAATATTTTAGACGTGACATGTGAAAGGACATCAGATGTTAATCAAGAACGTCGCATCTACACCTGGCAAAATATGCTTAATGCCTCAACCTCCTCCTCACATTGGAGACTAAGGGCTAGCGGTGATTGATATACCAAGTATAACCTCGTCCATGGACTTGACTCCCTCGTCCAAGGCCGATCAGTGCCAGATCATCAAATAGAGAAAATTATGGCTTCATTATAGACCCGACATGAAAGGTCTCGTCCTTGACCAAAGACTCATCACATGAGGTCTCGTCCTCATCCCAGAGCACAATTAATATCATTAACATCAAAGATTTTATAATTGAAGTCCCCTCGACCTTAGCCTTTACCCGAACGATGGGGACAAATGAAGATAGCTCGGCACGATAATTATCATATTTTTAGAGGATCCTACTTTCCAACTCGGGATCGACTTGACCCAGACGGCCAATAGTTGACAGTTGGCAGAGAGCTTAGATTGGGGAGCGCTTGAAAGAGTGTGCATGGGTTGCAGATCCCATGTGTACAAAACCGTTATAACTAGATCTTCCTCACACGTGAGGGAATATTTTATCATCATGATCTACATGTGACGGTGACAAATGTCTCAACCTCATTAGCTAGAACATTTTGCACACGCTTATTACGTTCTTAGGGGGTACACTACACTCATCCAGGCACTATATATACTTGGTATAGAGTGTAGTTGACAGTTGGCAGAGAGCCTAGATTAGGGAGCGGTTGAAAGAGTGCGCATAGGTTGCAGATCCCATGTGTACAAAACCGTTATAACTAGATCTCCCTCACACGTGAGGGAATATTTTATCATCATGATCTACATGTGACGGTGACAAATGTCTCAACCTTATTAGCTAGAACATTTTGCACACGCTTATTACATGCTTAGGGGGTACACTACACTCTTCTCCAACAATGTAAAGTATTTCATATTGAAAACCCTAGACAATACTTTGCTGAAATCATAGTAGAAAGAGAAAGTTGAGTGAATTATATCACAAGGCCATTAGAGCCCACTTTCATAGTGAAACTCACTCACCCTTGCACAGTGGAGTAGGCCAGATGGATGAACCACTTACTTTATAGTCTCTTTCTCTATTGCCTCACCTAATTCTTTATTTTTATATCTGATTTCGGCCATTGTTGCATTTTCAAGGTCTACTGGATTGAGCTCATATCATATTTACTTAGTAGTACCATAACTGGTATCATCATTAAATAGTAAGGTGTGATTGTCTTTAAAGTTTACTCGGCGCACATCGAGTAGATGCACTTATAAAATTTTGGTTTTAGCAGCAGATTGACACTTGTAGAATGACTTGGACCTGTTCTTGATATAATCATCACACGCGTATGGGATAGCGCGCTTCTATTCTTTTTACCTGCTGCGCCAATTATTTTTTCAAAACATGTCATCACATGTCATAATTGAATGGACTTGCCGCCAAAAGAAAAGTATATAAGCATAAAGCCCCATCACTTAAACTCCCACCGCTTTTTAAATTCTTTGAATATTTGAGAGAGAGAGAGAGAGAGAATCATCCAGCTTCCAAATCTTCTTCATCTCCTCCATCTCCAGTAAATTTCATACTTTCTCCCATCTATCTTTAACCCTCTTTAGTATTTTTAGGTATGCAACTGCTTGAGCTCTAATTTTTTAGGATTTTTCCATCTCCTTCTAGTTCTTACTAGTTTTCTCTATCCATTCCTCTTTTGTTATTGAATCGAACATTATTTGGTGTTAATTTTAGAAGATTAACCATTTAGGTGGCCATTAAGATAATTGGCTTAACATGAAGCCATTTGAGGGCTTTTTTGGTTTGCTCTTTGTAAAAACCTTTATTTTAGCTTTACTATATCCCCCAAACCTTACAATACCCTGATTTTGTTATGTCTTGATAAATTATGAATCCACGTGCATAGGTGGTTAAAATATCTGACCGAGCTAGATGCTTCTTGTTTAGATATCCTTACAAGGAGTTTTTCATATCCCCTAAAAATTATCCACCCAAAAGACGAGCCTAGGCACCCAAATTATAATCCTAGTGAAACTTCTTCTAGTGGTTCTGCCCCATTACTGGCTAGAGTAGTATTAGAGGGTCCTTGATTGGAGGGACCAGAGGCAAAAAAACACGGTGGAGCAGCAGGTAGGTGTTGATAATTTGGAAAACACCGTATTAATATATTTTTTTTGTAGATTTGGACTCTTCTCATGAAAGAGCCATGTATGATAGAGTAGTGCCTGTGAGTCCTATTCCTTCCCCTTACCTCGCTGAGGAACTGATTGGTGAGGAGCCAGTTGACGAGGAGAGTGCTTCAGGGGACTCTTCGAATTCTTATGACATTTTCATTGCTAATGCCAGGTTCTATGCTTATAATATCGTAGAGGATGAATTGGACGACCCGTGGGAGAAGTACATTATTCTCATTAGCATCTCCACTAGGTTGGTCACTAGTGAGGAGAAAGTTTATGACACCTCTTACTCGGATGACATTTATCTTCCCCTATGGGCGCTTCAAGTCGGACTCTGACTACCTCTAAACCCTATTATTAGTTCCATTATAAATGGGTATGGTGACACCCTTACCCAGCTCCCTCCCAATGCCTATAGGACTATCTTGAATGCTATGATAGTCTAAAAGGACCAAACTGGGTTTGACCTTATTGAGGACATATTCAGATATGTTCATAGCCTGAAAGACAATGATAAGTCCCCAAGTTACTATTACTTTCATCCTAGGAGGTCACACCTAAGAATGGTTAAGGTCGTCTAGACTAGTAACCATAGCTGGAAGGGTCAGTTTGTGTTTATGAAAGGTGACTGGGAGTTAAGGATCCATTAGAAAGATAGGCCATGTAAGGTCCCACGTGAATGGAATAGCCTTAATAAAATAGGCAAACTTTTTTATTTTTATTACATTCTAATATCTCTTTAAGTTGTATTATTCTGATATCGTTACCATCTATTTCAATGAAGAAGGCTCCAAAGCTTTTAGCTGGATTGTGAAACTGGTTGAGGCTTACTGTATGCCTAAGCCTCCTAAATTTGAGGATTTATTTTATGTTTTTAAATTCATAAGTTCTAGATACCATACCTCTCAAGGTGGAGTTCCCCCAGTAGAGGTAGCAGTACCCTTAGAAGAAGGAGTATTATTTGAGATGAACCCAAAGACTGAAGATGCACACGTTGTTAAGGCCGAAGCTGAGACATGCAATATTTTATACCATTTCTGATCATCCTTTTTTAGTACTTAGCTAACTTCTCTTTCACTCGTGCAGTTCCTTCTCCTACCGCTTTAGAATAACCTTTTGAGTCTTCATTTGGAATGGCTCCCATATATCTTGACTGGGTTCAGATGGTTCTGGATCGCCATAAGATGATTAAGGATAATAAAAAAAGAAAGTAAGATGGTGAGGACAAGTCCAAAAAGAAGGTGGATGTCCAAAAAAGAGCTGACATCGAGGAGAAAAAGTAGGCATAAATTATTGCTCGATGAGCTGTTGAGGCTAAGGCTAATGTAATGGCCAAGGCAAAATGGGAAAGCCCCGATGTCCTATATTCCTGTGGAAGTGGGGGACATGAGACCTTTTGAAAACCCGAGGCCTCAAAGTCATCCCAAGGTTCTAAGAGTTAAATTCGTTGCTGAGAGGGTCCAAATAGAAGGGCGTTCGACTCATCAGCTCTTTCGCTCTCAAGGTTCGATCCCTCGCTGTGGGGAGGTAAAAAAATTCAAATTCGACGCCAATCATATGATGGCATATTAAGAATGACCCAGATTCAATCTATTAGTATATGGATAACGCCACTGATCTTTATGGCTATCATGGGTATAACAAAGATTTGAATTTCTGAGGGCCTATGCCTATGATCCGAATGCTCGGTGGAGGCTGGCCCAATATCGTGTTGTAGTGGCAAGTTTACCAAAATTTTTTTGTCTTGCACGTTCCACATTTTATCACTTTTTTTGATTCCATGTTTTATTGATAAATCTCAATAACCACCACCATTTTGAGAGAGAAGGATGTCACCAATCATGTGGCATACCTGGAGCAAAGAAATCCCGTCGAGGCGTTAAACAAGGAGAATAATAAGATCAAGAACAACCTGTAGGATATAACGAATGATCTGAAGAAAACCTGCATCGAGCTGGAGCACAAAGATGAGGATGTCATCACTAAGACGATATCTCTTAGGCAAGCCAAAATGGAGGTCTGTAAGTTAAAGGACCAGTACAACATTGTAATGACCCCATTTTCTTATGCCAATATATAATTGTCTTCTTTCAATTTCGTCACACTTACTATCTAATAATGATATATTATTTCATATATGATATTTCAAGTTCTTAATATGACAGATCCCGTTTTTGAATTTGAAGAATCAACGGTAAAATGGGTCAGATTGAGATTTTATGGCACATCCTAAGCTAAGTGATAAGTTTTGGGGTAAAAATGTAAATTTATGAAACTTTAGGGACTTGGTTTTAATAAAGAAAGTTTCAGTGACCAAAATGAAAAATAAAAAGGGGCCTTTTCGTAAATAAAATATTTTCGGGGACCTATAAGAAATATTGAAAATATATGGTGTGAAATTACCAAAATGCCCTTCAGGTTCGAAATGACCCTTATACCCTTAATACCTTTCCACCTCGTGCTCGACACCTCCTGCTTGGTTTTGACACCTCCACCGTACACGTGTCGTCGTTAGAGGAGAAGCCAAAACACGTGTCTTCATTAGAGGAGAAGCTAAAACACGTGTCGCAGTCCAGTGAAATAAGACTACAAGATGCCTCCGTTACGCGACACGTCAACGCTGACTCCCATTGTAAAAGCTTGGTGATCATGGACATGTGTCAATGCCGTGATATCTTTGGAAAACTATAAATAGGGCCTTTGGGGATCATTTGAAACTCACACCAATTCCTTGAGAATTATAGAAAGAAATAGTGAGAGAAACTGTGAGAAAGTTTAAGAAGAAGTTCTTAGGGATATTCATCTTAGGGTAATCTTAATGTTATAATGCATCTTTATAGTTTTAATTTATTGTTTTATAGATTTACTTAGTAGTTATGCTGGTAAAATACAACAAAGAATTCACTAATCAAAACTTAAAATTTAGAACAAATCCAAGTTGATTTTATAAACTTGTTTGAAATTATACGCTTTTAAAAATGATTCTTTTTAAAGAAATTGCTCGTTATTATGGAATCCCATTTAAGTAATTCCAAAGTCAGGCCCAGTGAAGTTCTGTCTAGATGATATGGTATTTAAGTGGTGCCCCTGTAACCTTCCATCTCTACTGGGAATGAATCCGGAAATGTTCTGTCTAGATGAGATAGTATTTAAGTGGTGCCCCTGTGACCCTCCATCTCTACTGGGAACCGACTGATGAGGAAAGACTATGAATTGAATTCTTCAATTACGATCAATGAGTTTTAAAAGTTAACAAATAGGGATTCAGTAATCCTTTAAAAGAAGAGGTTAGTATAGTATAAACTGGACCTTAGAATGTGTACTTAAATCTTTATCAGATTAACGTGTGATCAAAGACTCAATACCAGTAAATTTGACCTCCATTTTGGGTGAGTACTCTGACATTCCTTGTGTATTTTGATTATATGATATTATGCAAACTATATATATTTTGTGAACTGCTTTTATTCTCAAAATTCATGTGATACCGATGACTGATTCAATTGTGATATGTTTATATTTGTCCATATAAACATACCTATTAAAATGATTATTGAAAAGGATATTGAATATTGAAAATATGATTCGGCCTAAGGGACCTCTTTACTGAATGACCTTCCCAGCTGGGTTATCGCTGGTGTGCCCTAAATAAGGCGTTGTGACGAACATGTTCGATTGGCCCTCAACTACCGGGGTATAATACGGTAGAAGAATACGGTATTAGAGTGTACTTGGCCATCAAAATGATATGATTGAAAGAAAAAGATATCACATTTGATTTGTTGCATTCATTTTATTCTGAGCTATCCAATTGTGATATATATACTTTCATTTCAAAATATATATCTATTTACTGCAATTTCCTATCCATATATGTATATGCCTTCTCTTTTGACTTGAATAGGTATCTATTTTCTGAAAACCCTGGAATGTATGGAGATTGAACCTCATTCGGCTTTAACTGATGTTATATAAATAAATTTTTTAGGAAACATTTAGGCTCATGGACGGAACGAAAATGGACTATTTTGAAGATTTAGCTTTTAGAGCTCTTTTTGTAAAATGTTTATTTAGAGCATGTCTGTCTCTCTTGTAATAAGGTTTAAATTTTCTCTTAAGTTGTAACTCGTTTACTTTTAATATATGTGAAGTTTCCTTTAGAAAGCTCTGATGACGTAATTTCTTTACTTTCAGTATTTTACGATTCATAACCATGTGATAATATTTCCGTTGCATTTATTTAAGGAAATAATTAAATCGGAATATTTGTTGCCTTAGTGGCATGTCAAGACACTCGTTCCCTAATACTATTTTGGGTCGGGGTCGTGACAAACATGGTTACTGTTAATTTTAAGATATTGGAAGAGGCCTTTAATAAGGCTAATGATGACATAACAACGTCCAACCAAGCCTTGGACATGGCCAATTAAAAGCTCTTATAGGACGAGGTGGCTTTGGCCAAGGCTGAGGAGGCTGTAGTGGAGAAGTAAAATTTCTCGGTTGACTATAATGTGGATAACATGTCCTTCTTCCTTGATGGCTATGAAGAATTGAAGAAAAAGGTTATGAAACATTACCCTGACATAGCTGCAAAAGTCAAAAAGTGGGAGGCTGATGTTGCAGAGGCTATGACCCTTGATGTTGAATAGTTGGAGGTAGAGGAGTTCGCTTCTAAAGCTGATCGTACTGATGAAGTTGAGCTGCTCCCTGCCGATGAGACTGTGCTTCTTGCTTCTGAGGATACTACCATTATTAATTCTCCTGTTCCTGCTCTAACTCAGGATGTTACTGTGGATGACAATGTTCCTCTAGCTTGATCCTCTTAGTGAAGTTCTTCTATGTTTTTTATGCTGAACATTTTTTAACTTGATTTGTAATGAATAAATTGATATCTGTAATGAATATTTTTTTCTCATCTAGATTTTTGAACATTTGTGTTTGAGATCAGTGTTTTTTGAAGAAAAAAAATGACACGTGAATGTGATCAGATCTTTTTTACCCGTTTAGTCTTAGTCTTATGGACTTACTGTAGCACTTTACCTGTTGTCCATGTTAACTTACTAATTGTTTTGGTACTTGAGATGGGCCTGCTAGTAGTTTAGTCTTACGATCATATGATCGACTTATAGGCAACTTGATTTACCTTACTAGGATCTATCATTGCGTTAGTGAGGTATGGTCGAATCTTCTCGTCCATATGACTGCACTGGATTTCCAAGACTTGGTTGAGACTTCTTGATCGTGTCCTATCCAAAGATGAGATCATATATGAAGTATGGTTTTGATTGTGAATTTTGATATGATCATCTCTAAGCTATATTTGTCCGAAACTTCTTGCAAATATCACATGCTAACAAAACGTTCATTGAATAATATATAAAATCTTGAAATGACAATATAAAGGAGATGAAATTCTAATCCCCATTGATTATTGAGTTAAATTCCAAAAAGGAATGAAAGGACTTTACATGTTTAACTTCTCCTTTATTTCAATTGTGGCCATTACTACCAGTAGTATTTCCTCAAGTGATCGGAATTCTATAAATTCTTAAACTGCTCACCTTTCAGGATTTTGATTCTGTAAGTTCCTGGTCGTACAACAATGAATACTTTATACGGGTCGTGCTAATTAGGTTCCAGTTTGTTCTGTTTATTAATGACCTTGTTGAGTAGGAATTCCCATTCTTTAAAGTGCTCGATTTTACCATTTTGTTAAAAAAACCAGGCAAGCATTTGTTAGTAGGATGCCACTTGTAATGGTGCACTCCCCCTTACTACCTCCACTAGATCCAGGTCGATCTTTCTCATCTGATCGCTCTTTGGTGAGTTAAAATTGATTACCCAATGGCTGGGTAAGCTGATCTCAGTGGGCACTACTACTTCAGTATCAATCGCCAACATGGATGGAGTCTCACTTGTCATTATTATTGGTGTTTTTTTTGTATTCCCAAAGCATAGTCTGCAGCTCATTGATCTAGTTTCCCTTGGTACCATCTAGCATTTTCTTCATTCCGTCCAGTAGAGTTTTATTTGTCACCTATGTATGTCCATTGCACTGTGGATCATAGGTGTTTAGTGCAGTTTATTGATCTTGGAGCAATACAATAATCATCGAATTCTTTATTGTCAAATTGGGTACAATGATCCGTAATGAAGGCATATGGCATACGATACCGACAGATAATGTTCTTCCAGATAAAATAGAAGACCTTTTCGTAAGGTATCTCAACCAAGGTATCAACCTCCACCCATTTAGTGAAGTAGTCCACAGTTATGACTATATACTTGAACCTACCCTTTATCTTCGGTAGAGGGATAACCAGATCAATCTCTCACATAATAAAGAGATAAGGAATGTGATCACTGTCAGTGTAGCTCATGGACTCTTGTGGATCAGAGCGTACTTCTAGCACTTGTTATATCTCTTTACATAGTTTGCACGATCTTCTTTCATAGTGGGCCAGTAGTAACCTTATGTAGCCACTTATTTCATCAGCATTCTGATCGCCGAGTGGGATCCACATGAACCCTCATGCACTTCTTTTATCAAGTCATTTACTCTGTCAGGGTGGACACACCTCAGATGCGATACGATAAATCCCCTAATGAATAGGACTCTGCCTTCCAATAGGTATTTTATCGCCTTGTAGCAGAGTCTCCTCACCTTCTTTAGATCTGAAAAAATTACTTTAGTCTCTAGATATACTCGGATCAAATCCATCCAGTAAGGTCCCAAGTCTAACTCCAGTGTAAAAATGCATTCTTCGTTGGTACGCGATGCATCAGGATTTCCACATGTACTGTTCTCCTCAGCTCCATTCAAGTGACTAATGTCAAGTGAGCAAGAGCATCCACTCTCGGATTTTCAGCCCTTGGTATCCTGACCATCTAGATGACTGAGAATATCGGCAATAATCCCTTCACTTTAGCCAAGTATTTCGTCTAGATTCTTCTCTTTCCAACTCCAAGGACTTTATTTACTAAAAGTTAAGAATCACTGTGTGCTGACGGTTACTTGATGCTTAGTGATGATGATAATCCCAGACATACTATGAGGGCTTCTTACTCTGCCTCATTATTGGAGGCCTCAAAGCGAAACCTATGTAAATTTAAATAATTTGGTGATAGAAGATTTAATTAATTGGGAGAATTTAATTAAATTAGCTATTTGGAGAAATTATTCAATTTGGAGAATTCATATTAATTTGGTGAATTAAGATTTATTTAATTCAGGTTATTTTTGGAAATTCACGTGTGTCGTAATTTGGGGTCAAAATTTGAGAATGTTATAAAGTAATTCGGATGGCAATTTCGAGTGCATGATTGACTCTGGATAGGTCGAAATAATCAAAAAAGAGTACCCGGGGGTAGTAATCGGGTCTCGAGGTAATTTTAGGCCTAACTAGGCCCACACAAGAGTGTTTGGGCCATTTCAATTTGGCCCATAAGCTTAAAAACGGGATTAATGAAATAAAACCTAAATGTGGGAATTGGGGTAGTCATAACTCAAGGAGAGAAACCCTAGAGCTGTAGAGGAAAACAATGGAAGAAATTGGGGATCTTTTGGGAGCCAAAATAAAGGAAGAAGAGTGTGTTCTTCGTCAAACATTCGTCTACAACAAAGGAAATCAGACCCTACGAAATTATCCAAGCAAGTATTTAAACTTTCTTTCATTTAAATTGTGGTGTTGCGATTCATATCATGGTGGGTGTAAACCATATTCATCTGGGGAGGAGTTATTATAACAAAATTCGTTTTTAGGAGGGTATCGCATGTTAAATATGGGTTTGGGGGATTTAAGCATTAAGGGTGAAATTAATGTGAGAATAATATCATATGAGTCTAGAATATGATTTAGAATTGAAAACCTGTAGAAATTGTTGTTGAATTCGGATTATTGAATCGAATTAAGAATTGTGATTTAAGGGATATTGAGAAAAACCCAATTTATGAACCCTAGAATTTTAATGAAAATAACTGAGGGTTAATGTCATATATTAGTGTTTGAACATTTTTATAGATGAAATAAATATGGGAGATAAATTAATCGAAGTCTGGATTGAAGTTGGAAAGCTTCGGAGTTTAAAAATGGTGGAAAAAGTGATCGGGGAAGATGACTGATATCTGGTCGATCGATCGATCGACCCAATTCGTTGATCGATCGATCGACCCAATTCGTTGATCGATCAACCCCTTCAGTTATTGTAAAAGATTAGATTGTATATCTTTTCGACACGGTCACGTGGGCACTGACCTCGTATTTTTTTTTTTTTTTTTTGGAATTGATATGATTTTTCTACGATAGGGTGCGTGAGAACGACTTATTTAGGAAGAAATAAATTCGGGTTATTTCGAGATGGCGGTAGATGAGTGAAGGACTTTGGAAAAATATAAAGGAACATTATTTTATCCTTGGATTAGATAGGTATGAATCCGGGATATGGATTTAGGAGTATTTATAATAAATGACAGTCGATAATATATGTCGAAAATATACGAACATATTCGAATGGGAATTTTGGATGAATTTAGCATACGGGCTGGTATCTTAAGGTGGAATTTAATTGATAGAAATTAAATGAAACCTAATACTCAGAGTCTTATGGGATGAGTATTAAGTACTATTAAATTTAATAAGGGTGTTAAACTTATTAACCGAATTTGGTGAAACGAATTCTTGAAAGGTTAAAATACGGACCAATAAAAGGAGTCCGAGCATTTTGGTTGAGTAATACCACTTGGATAAAATTAATTGAGGTGATAGTAATTAAATTAAGGGTCGGGATTTTGACTCTGATATTTCTCAGGCTAGTGCTACGGGAGTTAGGCACTGATTAGCCGGTTTAATTTATTATAGAGATATATGATAAATTATCGAATAGTGAATTTAACGAGAGGTTTTAACCTTAATAGTGGATTTTTGTGTAACAAATTCTAAAGGGTGAAGATATGGACCATATGAGTGAGTCGGAGTATTGTAGTTGGGTGACACTACTTTAATAAATTAATTAACGTGAAATTGATTAGATTAATCGATGTAATTTAAAATGTAACGAATTCGGGGGATGAGCGAGCCTATGACTTATATCAGTAGGATATGAGTAAATTACCTAGTGGAATATTTTAAAGCATAATTGGCACACTTCGATTAGTGGGAGATACTCGGGAATATACGATGAGATGTATATTGAAATTAAATAATACGTAGAATATTCGGGAGATATATGCTATGTATGGAATATATGATATAGGTTTTGTGTATACCTATACGTATTTGTATGATTTATTATGTGTATGACATACCTACCATACTTGCTATCACGAGAGGTTGTGAAGGAGACAGTCTTATCTTGAGGAGCCTTCGGGGAGATACTTGACTTGTACCTCAGAGAATAGGGCCTAAGGAGGACTTATCGGTGAGTTGATAAGTTTGGGTGATATAGGTTCATAGGTATGTGCGTAGCCCATAAAGTCGTGGTCTATGTTCACCTCTAATATGCATGATTTGTATTGATACGGTTCCAGAGTGATTCGGAATCTGTAGTCTTTTATATAGTGCATGATGTACCGGAACTTAATAGCAGAGTATGCACGCACCACAGGTCTCAGCCTAGGGGTGCTTTATTGTATAATATATATAATTAATGTGATAAATATATATACTTGTGATTTATTCTACTACGTGTGTGTTTGGTAGATGATGTACCAAGACATTATAGCATAGTATACTCGCACCGCAACTCAGCTTAGGGGTGCAGTGTTAGTATATATATTACAAAGTGATATATGTATACACGTGATTTTATTCTACTATGTGGGTTTAGTAGAAGAGAAAGATAGTGACATTAAAAATAACTATATTATGGGGAGAAATAAACATA
Organism: Sambucus nigra; assembly: GCA_949130495.1. Lineage (NCBI taxonomy): Eukaryota > Viridiplantae > Streptophyta > Magnoliopsida > Dipsacales > Adoxaceae > Sambucus > Sambucus nigra. Next base: position 392,401,131 of record OX422211.1, on the reverse strand, counting down.
TAGTGAGAAATTTATAATGGCATAAAAGACATGGAAATTCGGTGACATATTGTATGGGTAATACGGGTGGGTACAATGAGTTAGTGTGTAGAAGGAGACTTGTTATGGCTAGTTAAGTGGGGTAGATCAACTAGGAAAGGTAGAAGGCAAGCGTTAAGTGTGCACATTAGATGAGGGATGAGCTATGTCTCTAAAGAGTGCGACACTAGCTTAAATATGAAAAGTGTGCATGCATATTTAATTATTGTAATTTAACCGCTTACCAAATATTATCAAAATGTTTTACTTGGGCTCTGACCCGTGTCAAAATCTTTTTCAAAAAATTTTAGGTGTCGATCCACAGGGATGCCCAGTTTGAGGATTCTATCCAGGAATGTGCAGCTGCAGCTCATGTGGAAGTTGCAGGACCTTGTTATAGACGCTTCGTTCATTTACTCCTAGTCTAGGAACTTTTCAGTACTCATTTGGGCATGTCGCCCTCAGATTTTGTATTTATTTTACTTATCAGACTTTGCATATCCAGATTATTATTTCAGTTACTACTGTATTTTACTTTTGAATTGATAGTTGATTCGGTTATCTTTATTTATGTTATTTATCTGTGTGGGATTTAGATATTAGTTGTGTTGATGGTTTTATTATTATTTATTTTCTTCATGTTGTTAATTAATGAAAGATAAAATTTAGTACCAGTCTAATTAAATTACTAGGTTGTTAGTAACTTTAAAAAGTTTTCAATAGTGATGTTAAGAATGAGCCATTTTAGGCCAACATTTTATTTCATCACGGGCTGGCCACCCGATATTTTGGTAGGTTGGGTGTCACAAATGGTATCTGAGCATCAGGTTCTAGAGTCCTTAGGATCTGTGCGGCTTATTACGTTTCAGCATAGCATTCTTTGATATAAAGCCTTATTATAGGATTGTTGTATTCCTTCATATGTACGACTTACATTCTCCTACGATTAAGTATAGCTGATGCGATTTATATACGAGTTCGGTTAGGCTTCGTACACTGAACAACTTTGGGATGACCAGCGAGGGCCGTTAGAAGGAGTGCAGGACGGGAGGCTCAACAGAAGGCATGGAAAATTCTGGAAATGGTGATCGCAATAGAAGTGAGGATAATTATTGTTTACGATAAACGACGTTAGGAGAAACACCAAGGTGCATCAGTTTCCCTAAAGACCTTCATACAAAGCGATGGTGCATATTCAAACTCACCCAGTATAGTCGATACGGGGGTGGAGTAGGGGGAACTCCTTTGAAGAGCCATCGATTAGGGAAAGAGGGGATTGTAATGGGTTAATGGAAAGAGATAACCCAAAGGCAATTGAGTAGGGTGGAGTGCAGTGACACCCAGGGTTAAATTTCAGTCAAAATTTTGTCTCATTGGAGCGGCATAGTAGTGGTGGGAGCCGATAACCACAACTATGTAGAGATAACATGGATAGCGAGGAAATTGGGGTGCAGTTTAATCGCAAATCCCCTCATCAGTTGTTTAAACAGAGGGGTAAATAAAATTTTAGTCCTACTTTAGAAGGGCCGAACAGTGGCCGAACATGAAGGAGAATTGACTTGTTTAGCGCGTACCCAATGAGGAGGCTACGGAGAATAAAAAAAGGGTCCGTAAGTTGAAAAGTGACTCATGGTGAAAATACACGAGCGTGGATAGGTACAATTTGGCTAGAATGACGGGTGTTATTATAGATTCGTATGTGAAATGAGTTTAGTAGAGGTATCGTAAATACGACTATAGTGTGTGGTTATTCACCGTTGAGTAGAGGAGCTCTCTTTAGATCCATCCGCGGGGGAGAGGGTGTGAACATTGAGAGGATATTTATATCTTATGAGGCTATCTCATTTTGAGAGGTAATATTGGAGGTATGGTTTGACCTAAGTACGGACTGTTAAGCGGTGGCGAGAGGTTACAGCAGGCCTATCATGTTCATTATTCCGAGGTAGGATGGGTATTTTTATGATGTCTCACTTAAAAGAGGGTCGAGCTCGCGACGATAGTTTTATAAAGTAGACTTCAGAGAGTACATAGGTCTAATTATATTGGATCCCAGTGCATAGGTACTTTTATTAATGTGATTCAGGGTATGTCTAGTTTACCGTTGAGTGGATCGATTTAACTTATTATTATGTAAGTGTTGAGAACTTAGTGATAGTGAGAGCATAGTATTGTGTGACTCCTTGAGAGATATGGGCATAGATGATTTGATTTATGTGTTGGGAGACACAATTTATGATATCTTGGTTATGTGCTTGGAATGCACGAGCTTCGATGACCAACAATGCTAGGGGATAGTGCATTAGGGAAAGTTCTTTTGAACTTCGTTACGGGAGGTTACACACATGGATCGTAATAAGCGTTGGGAATAGAGAAACGTTGTTGGATGCTAGTGCATCGGTTTTAAATGTTAAATTATTAAACATGTAGAGGAAGCACTTTAAGATGAGAGTTAATACGATATATAGCCAGTGGAGCCAGGTAGTGCTATGAAGGATGCACTGAGAAATTTTTTGCACCACAAGTTAATGGGTGGGGCAGGGTTGAAAAGGACTTAATTTCCAAATTGGGGTAATCAGGAATACCCGTATGATATAGCCACGCCGAGAGTGCGAAGCTGAGCTTGAGATAAATATATTACGTACAAGAATTTACTGATAATTATACTGAAACGTTTGGGCTATAGTATATAGTATGGTGAGACTTTGTGTTCACTGTTATGAGATATGATTTACATGTGCTAGTTATCACCTAAAAGAAGGTTTAGTATATATATATTCATGTATACATGTTATCGTGTGTTGCATAATAGACTTATGAGGAAGAGTTTGTATTATTATATTTGATCCCGGGGAATAGGGACATTTACCAATGGGGTTCAGAGTGGATATGTTTAGTAACGAGCGATGATATATAGCTTGTGATTGACTCGCGCTAAGATACTAGTGATAGTAAGGGGCGTTATATTTTATGATATCTTTGGTAATATGAAAATGGTCGAGTATACTTTTATGTCAGGAAACGGGATTTGGGGGTATATGCTATGGATTGAGGGGCAAACGGATCTCATTGACCGACAATGCTAGGTAGTAGTGAATCAGGGGGGTTCCTTGTTTGAATTTCGCTTTGCGAGACGTGCCATGCATGAAACTTAGCGCAACATTGGAAGTGGAGATATGTTTGGTCACTAGCACATAGTTTTGGTACCTTGGTTATTATGCATTCCGGTAGTTATAACTGTAGGTTGAAAGTTGTATTATAGTTTAAGGCTAGTGGAGTCGGGTAACCTTAGAGCAGTTATGCATGGGTATAGGGTGTATGGGCGCCCAGGACAAATAATTTATTTTAATATAATTCGCGTTTAGAAGAGGTAGAAATATGTGTAGCGGTCTTAAGGACATGTGAGTGAGGAAGTATTAGAGGCTTGGAGTACTAGACTTATCTTAATTTCGAGGCCGAAATTCCTTTGTAAGGGGGAAGTATGTAACACCCTGTATTTATGAGGATACAGAATTTAAATAACTTGGTGATAGAAGATTTAATTAATATGGAGAATTTAATTAAATTGGAGATTTGGAGAAATTTTGAGAATTCATATTAATTTGGTGAATTAAGATTTATTTAATTTGGGTTATTTTCGAAAATTCACATGTGTTGTAATTTGGGGTTGAAATTTGAGAATGTTATAAAGTAATTCGGATGGTAATTTTGAGTGCATGATTGGCTCCGGATAGGTCGAAATAGTCTGAAAAAGTACCCGAGGGTAGTAATCAGGTCTCGGTGCAATTTTAGGCATAACCGGGCCCACACGGGAGTGCTTGAACTATTTTAATTGGGCCCATAAGCTTAAAAACGGGATTAATGAAATAAAACCGAAATGAGGGAATTGGGACAGTCGTAACTCAGGGAGAGAAACCCTAGAGAGGAAAACAATGGAAGAAATTGGGGAACTTTTAGGAGCCAAACTAAAAGAAGAAGAGTGTGTTCTTCGTCAAACATTCGTCTACAACAAAGGAAATAAGACCCTATGAAATTATACAGGCAAGTAGATAAACTTGCTTTCATTTAAATTGCGGTATTGCGATTCATATTATGGTGGGTGTAAACCATATTCATCCGAGGAGGAGTTATTATAGCAAAATTCATTTTTGGGAGGGTATTATATGTTAAATCTGGGTTTTTTGGATTTAAGCATTTTGGGTTTAATTGATATGAGAATAATATCATATGAGTCTAGAATATGATTTAGAATCGAAAACCTGTAGAAATTATTGTTGAATTAGGATTATTGAATCGAATTGTGAATTGTGATTTAAGGGATTTTGAGAAAAACCCAATTTATGAACCCTAGAATTTTAATGAAAATCACTGAGGATTAATGTCATATATTAGTGTTTGAATATGTTTATAGATGAAATAAATATGGGAGATAGTAGTCGAGGTCTAGATTGAAGTTGGAAAGCTTCGGAGTTTAAAAATGGTGGAAAAAATAGTCGGGGAAGATGACTGATATCTGGTCGATCGATCGATCGACCCATTTCATCTATTGATCGAACTCTTCACTTATTATAAAACATTAGATTGTAGATCTTTTCGTCACGGTCGCGTGGGAGCGAACCTCATATTTTTTTGATTTTTTTTATTTGATATTACTTTTCTATGATAGGGTGCGTGAGATCGACATCTTTAGGAAGAAATAAATTCGGGTTATTTAGAGATGTCCGTAGATGAGTGAAGGACTTTGAAAAAATATAAAGGAACATTATTTTATCCTCGGATTAGATAGGGATGAATCCGAGATATGGATTGAGGTGTATTATGATGAACGACACTCGATAATATATGTCGAAAATATAGGAACGTATTCGAATGGGAATTTTGGATGACTTTAGCATACGGGCTGGTATCTTAAGGTAGAATTTAATTTCCAAAACATTTTAGGTGTCTAGCTACAGGGACGCCCAGTTTGAGGATTCTATCCAGGAATGCATAGTTGCATCTCATGTGGAAGTTGCAGGACCTTGTTATAGACATTTCGTTCATTTACTCCTAGTGTAGGAACTTTTCAATACACATTTAGGCATGTCCCCCTCAGATTTTGTATTTAGCTTACTTAACGGACTATGTGTATCCATGTTATTGTTCCAGTTACTGTTGTATTTTACTGTTGAACCGATTGTTGATTCGGTTAATCTTGATTTATGTTATTCATCTATGTGGGATTCAATTATTAGTTGTGTTAATGGTTTTATTATTATTTATTTTCCTCTTGTTGTTAATTAATGAAAGATAAAATTTGGCACCATTCTAATTAAATTACTAGGTGGTTAGTAACTATAGAAGGTTTTCGACAGTGATGCTAAGAATGAGCCATATAAGACCAACGTTTTATTTGATCACGGGATGGCCACCGAGTATTTTAGTAAGCGGGGTGTCACATCTAAGGGCATACTCTACATCGCCCCCATCAGGTGTTGTGATTATCAAACCTACCTCATTTTTATTGGAACATGACGAACTATGAACGAAAATTTTCTAGACCGTAGGTTCTTCTTCAAAATTCCTTCAACAAAATACGTGTTTTTAAATAATTTCTTTAATTGATCCAGGTCGCGGGGCCTATTTTCCTGCTGAGTTATTGACTCTGGTCCCTCGATAATATGGTCCTTTGGATTTATCTCTTTCGAAGAAGTCTACCCAATTGGCTAGACTATTGAGCTCTCTTACGGAGAAGTCTTCGCGATTGGCTAGACTACTCTGTTATTTTTGCTGATGAGCTCTCTTCTGTAGAAGTTTGCTCGACATTCTTTTCTTCATAAGTAAACTATGTGATAAAATCGGCTACTTGACCTTTATTGTTATTCTGGGTTCATATAGAATGTCGTACTCTTTTAGTTCTTCTGCCCAAGCCATCGATCTATCTTATTTCTCAGGTTTATGAGTAGTTTATCGTAGGGGTAGGTCTATATACATGACCATAATATAAGCTTAGAAGTACGACTTCATTCTCTGGGAGGCTTCAATCAGGTCTAAGGCTAACTTCTCCAGTTTAGGGTACCTAATTTTTGCTCCATAAAATGCCTTGCTAGTGTAGTAGATTGGCCTTTGATCCCCAACTACTTATCAGACTAGTGCCGAACTGAAAGTTGATTATGAAATCGCTAAGTAAAAATAGAGTTCTCCCCAAGGACTGCCCTAGAAAATAATGGCACAGATCCCAAATACCTCATTAGTTCCATAACACTGAATCACATTAATCGTTCCACTCGAAGGTCTTCCTTAACACCTTAAAGAGTGGAAAAAATATGTCTGTGGCTCTTGACACAAATTTGTTCAGCACGGCTACGCGTCCTATCAACCTTTAAATAACTTTTTTACTCATGGGGGGTTGCATGTTAATCAGTGCTTGCATCTTATCCATATTATCCTCTATGCCCCTTTGGTTTACTATAAACTCGATAACTTTTCCTCCTTAACCCCGAAAACACATTTTACGGGGTTGAGATTTATTTAGTGCTTCTCTAGTTGGTCAAAAGTTCTCCCTAGGTCATTGATATGGTCGGAAACTTTCTTAATATTGGTTAGTATATCATCAACTTAGACTTCCATGGTTTTTTCAATATTATCTTCGAAGGCATAACGTTGTAATAATAGATAACTCGGATGGTGATGAACGAGGTTTTTTCTCAGTTTTCTAGCTTTATTTTTATGTGATTGTACCTCGAATATGCATCCAAAAAATTGAGTAGCTCATGCCCCGCTGTAGCATCGACCAGCTGGTCAATCCTGGGCAAAGGAGAGTGATGTTTGGGACACGCCTTATTGACGTCACTAAAATATATGCACATACATCAATTGTCATTCTTATTTCTGATCATGCAACATTCGAAAGCCATTCCGAGTACCTCATGTCTTCGATGAATTCTTCCTTTTTTAATTTATCCACCTCTTCCTGGATTGCCACGTTTTTCTTCAGACTGAATACACGATGATCCTATTTTACTGGCTTGGCATCCTTTATTATGTTGTGCACGTGACTAAGGAATTTTAACTATACACAAGGCATATCCTCGTGGCTCCAAGCGAACACATTTCTTGTCCTTTCTCAAGAATTTTACTAGTTCTTTCTTAGGTGTTGGATTCAGTGATGAGCCAATCTGGGTTGTTCATCCAACATCACTGGATCTATCTAATCAACTACATGGCCTTTGGTTAACTTATCTTCATCTCGAGGATCCAATGTCTCGATCTGATAGGTAGAGCTCAATTTATTCTTCTCTTCCTATTTCATCGATGTGTAGTAGCACTCGAGGGCTTTTACTTGATTTCCTTGTACCATTCCAAACCCATAATTGGTAAGGAACTTTAGGCACTGTTTAATTGTAGACGAAACCACTTTAACTTCTTCAATCTGACCCGTCGAAATATAATGTTACAGGCTGAATGGATATTCTTTTCCAGAATAGAAAAGCGAGTTCTTTCGATTTTGCAGGTTGGCCAGATGCCAGCCGCAACCTCCAACTCAATAGTTCCTAAGGGGAACACCTTCTCCCCCTAAAAATCAATTAGAGTCATGTGGTGCCTATACCTTTCTCTCCTTCAGCCTTAGATTCTTGAAACATCTATAGAATAGAACATCAGCCAAGCAGCTATTGTCAACTAGGATTCTTGCCCCCCGACTCTCATGTACCATTATGGTGACACCTAAGGGTCATTATGTGGGAATAATACACCTGATAAGTCATCTTTAGAAAAACTAACTATAATACGATCTTTGTTTACCTTTTGAACAAGCTTCCATGACATTAGCCAAGTTGATCTGTCTAATATGAGAACAGTCCTTTGCCTCATTGAGGTAGGTTTTCCTCTATGACAGTTCATCTCCATCGCTAGCATCTCACCCCGTAATAAAGTTGCACCCAAATGAGATCATATTGACCTCATGCACAGGTTCCTTAGGTTTCTTAGTTCGGTTTATATTATCTATTGAATCATCATCCATGTTGATGTAAAAAATTAGATTATCTCTAATTATTTAATCACAGATAAAAAATAAATAAGACAAGAGATTTTTAAAGTGGTTCAGCCTTGAAAGAATGGCCTACGTCCACTATTTGTATTATTGTTGACTGTTTGCAGAATTCTCGACACTGGGTTTACCAAGAAATTCCGAGTCCCCTGCTAATGAGGAGGTTACAATGTATTTATAGCCTTGAGGCTGTACATGCGAGAGAATATTACATAGTTGTCCAATCGGTGTGTACATCTGTATGATAGTAATCAACATTTAATGCGCATTCAATCCTCTTAATTATTCGATTATAAATGCTCTGTACTAGGTGCAGCTCGGACCGCCTAAACTGCTCGGACCGTCTAAGTAGCTCGGTACAATAAAGTTCCTCAGAGAACACTTGTTGCTCGGAGCGCCTGAGTTGGTCGGGGAGTTTGAGTTCCTCGGAGTCAAGGTGTTGTAAAAAATGTTCTCGAGTGCCATGTAGATTGACACGTGTCTCCACATAATTGGTCCATGTCAGCAGGTTAAATTTGGTATCAACAGAAGCCCCCAATGTTTCGTGGTTTGATGTTGAAGAAAAGTATGGAACATTTATGCCACCTAAACTTTATGAATTTTAGGCAATTGTTCGTTGTACATAACTCCTTTCCTGAGTACATAGTATCAGGATTTTAAAGTGTTTCGAATTTCAATAATCGCTTCGTGTTTCGTGCCTTTTTATTCTTTTTAGCCGCCAGATACGCAATCGTCCATCTTGGTAATCATTTCTTTTCTCCATTCTCGAGGTAAAGTATTAAAACGCTTTCAGAAAACTCGATCGTCTTTTACTTTTTCAAATCTGCATCTTTAGAATTTCTTCACTTCTTCTCTGTCTTGTGCGTTCGTTTCTTCCATTATTCGTTGTCACCTAATTCATCTTTTTCCTGTAAGATCTTCTTCCTTCTCTTTTATTTCTTTTGTTCATCATGGTTTACGTCGTTGAATCTCTTGACAAATTTCGCTATGATTTTTCTATTCCTTCCTGGGTTATATTGGAAGAGCTTTCTGAGCCTTCTGACTATTTTCGTTTGGCTGAGGGACATTGGTTCCCCAGTCTCTTTGTAGCTGAATGTGGCTTTTCTTTTCCTCCAAACCCCTTGTGTTTGGAATTCTCTCAATATTTTGACGTGGTACCTGGAAAAATAGCTCCCAATACCTGGAGAATAGTTAATGGAGTCCATAGGTTAAATCAGATTCATGGTACTCGTTTAGGAATTCCAGAAATTATGTTTTGCTATAGATGAGATGTTAGTGATAGCACTTTTTATTTAAAAACTAGGTTTTTAAATAGGGCTTTAGTTGTCAATCTCCCCAATGCCAACAGGGATTACTTCGAGCACGGTGTTGTTATGAAAAATTGGCAACATGCTCCATTAAATGGAGATGATGTGTATCAGGGTCCTAGATGCCCTCCCTATGGAAATGGGATAGGTTGTTTTTATTTTATTTTATTTTTGAAATTATGTTTTCTTTGTGTTTGATAAAATGCGTCATTGACATTTTAATTTTTGTTTATTTGCAGTTAATAGCAAAAACAAATCCCCTAAAGAAAATGATGTCAATTTGAGGCATTTGAAACTTATCTGGAGTTTGCATCAAACTGTTACTGACGAACATATCAGATCAGCCTCGTACTTGTTGCAGTATAAGAGTTACACTTCATCTTTTACTGCTTGTTCAATAATAAGTGACATAGAACCAGCACCAATTTCTGAAGGTTCCTCTTCTGAATCAAATATTCCTCTCAGTGACAAATGAAGAGAAGAAGAGCTCCCTCATACTTTGACAAATTAGACTCTGCCAATGTAGAGGCAAAGAAAAATAAGCAGGATGTCCCAGAGGAAGGGACAAGAAAAGTTGATGCGACCCCTCCTCCTGCTGCTAAAAAGGTTGTCGAGAAGCCCCCTGTGGCTCCGGACAAGGTTGTTGTTGTCTCTTCTCCAAGTGAGGTTATAGTTATATCACCGACCAAGACCACATCCTTGGTAAAAAATGTTCCTGCTCCCACGAGGAAGTTGAAGAAAAGCTCCTCGGATAAAGTGGCTGAATCCATCTCTCAGCTTCTAACTGCTGAAAGTGGTGTTCCCACTTTTGTTGCTCCGAGCTCTGCCATGAGCTCTGTGAAGTCTTGGATTATCCCTAAAATCCAAGGTCTTGAAGACAATCTTTCTCGGGATAGGGTTACCACCTTGGCAGCTCAACATATTGCCTCAGTAAGTATTACTAATCTAAACTTTCACTTTTCAATATTATGTACTTGCACTGACTTACAATTGTTTTCTTTTTCCAGTTGGTAACTTGTTTTAACACCATTTTGAAAAAGGATGAAGCTATTAAAGCTTCGAGCTCCTCGTCAGGTGTGGAGGAAGCTCTTGTAGTTCTGACACAGTCATTAAAGGATTCTCGTCAGAAGTATGACGAAGATAAAGCTGCTTGGGAAAAGCAATTAAAAGCCATTGAGCAAGAGAAAAAGAAAGCTGTGGAGGCCTCTTAGAAGTTAGAGAGGAAAATGAAAGAATGTGAGAAGAAGAATACTGAGCTGAGGAAAAGCTCAAAAATGATGGAGAGCTTGAGACCAAGCTTAAAACTGCTGAAGAAGAACTGGGCAAACTCCGTGAAGCTGATCGTCAAAAGGAAGAGGCAGAAAGGAAATTAAAAGCTGTCGAGGAACTTCTATATGAGAATCTTTCCTCGGAGAAGGTGAAGAGGAAACTGGATGTTAAAAAGTCTTTCAGTGTTGGCTGGGACAAAGGTTGGAACAAAGGCCTAGCTGCCATGTCCTCTCAATTGGATTTTGCTAGCCTCAAATTCTTCAGGGACGGATGGATTGCTGCTCTGCAGGAGTTAAAGGTCTCAGAGAGTTCTGAGCTGTTTCAGCGTCATGTTCATGGTCCTCCTCCTTCCCCTGGCGAAGAAGAAGAGGATGAAGTTGCCTCTGAAGAATCTTCAATGATGGTTAGGGATCAGGTCCCTATAGTTGAACTTCGCTACGAGCAGCCCCAACCAACTATTACTCCTACCGAGCAGCTTCAATCTACCGGTACTTTTGTCGAGCAACTACCAATATCCTCCGAGCAACCAGCCTCCTCATCTCAGCCTTCCGAGGAAGTCGCAAAACACAAGGCGAAGGTGTAAAGTTGCTCGGGCATTAATTTTATTATTTCTTTTGAATGTAACCCTGAACCTAGTACCTGTCTTTTGATGAATAAAAATTTGAGTTTTTGTTGTTCATGTTGACTTTCTTTGTCTTGCTCTGCCTTTATTGTTTATTAATCCTGTTTATGGCTTTTCTTTGCTAGTTTATGGCCAGGATGGAACTCTCGTCAGATCACGATACTGAGCTGATGAAAAAATGTAATGAATATTTCAAAGATGGACATACAGATTTGGATGAATCACAAATTTTTTATATCCTGGGTTCAGATGCCTCTGAGCGAGCAGTGGAAGCTTATCAATATCTGAAATGCTTACTCGACCGAGCTGTTGCCAATAACGTGTCTTATTACGAGATAATTGAAGATCTCCAGGGTATCATCGAGGAACTTCAGCAATAATACAAGGAATCTTCTGCCCTTTTGCATCAGGGGTATGAGAAAAAGTATCAGCAACTAAATGCTGACAAAGGATATGATAAGTTAGTCGCTGCTTATGATTTTAAGGAGAGGACTTTGAAGACCGAGGTCGAAGAGCATAGGCAGATCGCGAAGTTGTTGGAACAGGAAAACAATAACCTGCGAGGAGAGATATCTCAGCTGAAATCTGCAACATCTACATCGAGCTCTTTGGTTCCTATCAACGACGAGGGTTTTTCTTTCTTGGAGGTCAAAAATGCCAACTTGAGAGATGAACTGGAAACCTTAAAAAGGATTGGACCTTCTACCTCTGCTCGCGGGTGAGCAAGAGCTTCTTAGGGACGAGCAAGGGCTTCTCGTAATTCAATTTAAGAACAAAGAACTCAATCAGCTTTGGAGAATCAGGCCTTCCAGTTGATGGCGAAGAATCAAGCATTAGCTGAGATGTCTAAGAAGATTCGGACCTTCGACTAGCAACTTGCTGCCCAAAATTCTGCCTTGGAGAACAAAACAAATTTGGTAAAGAATCTTCACGACCAGCTAGAGAGGTTGACCTACCAATTCCACAAGCAACCCAGAGAATTCTGGATGGCTGGTTATAATGAATCCCTCTATCACCTTGATGACTGGATCCAGTAGTCGAACAACGAGGGGTACAAGCAAGGATGGCTGAATGCCTTGGGTGTGCTGCAGTTGGAACAGGGTCACTATTTGTGGGATTACTATGACCCTGGGTTGCTCGAGTTGCCAGTGCCACCTTTCAAACTTGATATGAGCTGGATTCCTGCTCGGGCCATTCCTCAATGCCTGATTTCAAAGTACCTTGGTGACTACAGTCTTCACTCTAATTTTGAGATATCTCGCCCAGAGCACTTACTTGATCGACCCTCGGTAATGAATGTCAGGATGCTTCGAGACATAAACTTCATAAACTCCCCCTATGCCTTAGATGATCCTCCTGTCGAAGTAGAACCTGCTTCGAAGGCAGAGGGAAAGAAACCCATAGAATAGGATTTTATGTAATGACTTGTAATTTTCATCACTTATGTAACTCTATTTAATTTGAATAAAAAATTGTCACTTCATGTTTCTTCTAAATAATTTGTAGAATGTTTTTGCTTGCTGGTTGTTTATTTCACTGCAGTGATTTATCAATCTTTGATCTTTATGTGATAAAATATCCTTTATCTCATGATCCTGTTTAATTTAAACAACTGGAGATGATTTTAATTGGCTTATCGACCAACTAGAGTTTATTAAGATATTTGTTTCCGACCAACCGGAGTTGGTGAACTTTTATTCCCCGACCAACCGTAGTTAGTAGGGTTTTATTTACCAACCAACCGTAGTTGGACGGATTTTATTTATCGACCAACCGTAGTTGGTAGACCGACCAACCCTAGTTAGTAGGGTTTTTATTTATCGACCAACCGTAGTTGGTAGACCGACCAACCGTAGTTGGTGGGATTTTTATTTATCGACCAACCGTAGTTGGTAGACTGACCAACCGTAGTTAGTAGGATTTTTATTTATCGACCAATCGTAGTTAGTAGACCGACCAACCGTAGTTAGTAGGATTTTTATTTATCGACCAATCGTAGTTAGTAGGATTTTTATTTATCGACCAACCGTAGTTGGTAGACCGACCAACCGTAGTTGGTAGGGTTTTTTATTTATCGACCAACCGTAGTTGGTAGACCGACCAACCGTAGTTGGTAGGGTTTTATTTATCGACCAACCGTAGTTGGTAGACCGACCAACCGTAGTTAGTAGGATTTTTATTTATCGACTAACCGTAGTTGGTAGACCGACCAACCGTAGTTGGTAGGGTTTTTTATTTATCGACCAACCGTAGTTGGTAGGGTTTTATTTTGAACTTGATGCATAGTGTGTAGCACTAATACTCCGAAAAAATTTCATCAAAATGAAAGAATTGGATAAAAACTTCAACACTTTATTCATAGTGAAGAAAACTTCATTTATTCATTTACATAAGAATCATTGCTACTGATAATACTTGCGTAGATGCTCTGCATTCCATGCATTCTTAAATTCTTCCCCCTCCAAGGTTTCAATCTTGTAAGTTCCTGGGCGAACAACTTCTGTTACTCTGTAGGGTCCATGCCAGTTAGCTTCCAATTTGTTGTGTTTTTTAATCACTTTCTTTAGCACGTAGTCCCCTTCTTTCAAATCACATTTCTTTACTCTCCTGTTGTAGAACAGAGCTGTTCGTTGCTGGTAAGCAGCATTACTGATTGCTGCTTCTTTTTTAACTTCCTCGAGCATATCCAAATCTAATCTTCTCATCAAATCGCTGACAGGAGAACTGAAATTCAGCACTCTATGTGTTGGGAGTCCCAGCTCGGCAAGTATAACAGCTTCACTTCTAAATGCCAGCATGTACGGAGATTCTCCTGTTGCTGCTCGTGGTGTAGTACGATAAGCCCACAGTACAGAATGTAGCTCGTTGATCCAATTTGCCTTCGCATCATCCAGTCTTTTCTTTAAACCATTCAGCAGCGTGCTGTTCGTCACCTCAGTTTATCCATTGCTCTGGGGATGGCCTGGTGCCGAGTGGGTTTTCAAAATGTTTGACTGATGACAATATGCAGCGAACTCCTCGTTATCAAATTGGGTTCCATGATCAGTAATGAATGCATGGGGAAGACCATATCTGCAAATGATATTCTTCCAAATAAATTGATATACCTTCTCATAAGTCATATCAATTAGAGGTTCAGCTTCCACCCATTTAGTAAAATAATCCACAGCGACGACGAGGTATTTGAAACTTCCTCTTGTCATCGGGAGTGGCCCGACCAAGTCTATTCCCCACATGGCAAATGGCCAAGGGGACGTTATGGGTGTCAGCAATGGTTGGGGAGTTCTTCGGATAGAGGATAAGCGTTGACATTTATCACATTTTTTGGCATAGGCTATACAATCAGTCCTCATTGTTGGCCAATAGTATCCTTACGTCATTACTCTTTGCAAAAGTGTCTGACCTGCTACATGAGCTCCACAGGACCCTTCATGGACTTCTTCAACCAAATCCTTTACCTCGGAGGGATGCACACATCTTTGCAGTCCTGCTATAATTCCTCGTCTATATAAAATGCCATTAGTTAATACATAACGAGCAACTTTAAACTTCAGTTTCTTGGCTGCGAGCTTATCAGCTGGCAAAACCCCTTCTTCAATATATGCCTTGATGGGATCCATCCAAGATGGTCCTAAATCAAGGGTAATAAAATTCATCATCAGATCTTTGTCGATGCTACTGCTAGTCAAAATCTCTATTGGAATTATTCTTCATAGCTCGGTGAGTGTGGCTGAGACTAACCGAGCTAAAGCATCTGCTCTTGCATTCTCTAATCTTGGTGTTATAATTAATTGCACAACGTTAAAGCTTGATAAAACCTCCATTGCTTTTGCGTGATACCTGATCATTAATTCTCCTTTGGCTGCATATACTCCCAGCATTTGATTTACGATCAATTACGAGTCACTGAATACGATAACCTGCTCTGCCCCCATGGTTTTAGCCAAACTAAGTCCTGTAATCATAGCTTCGTATTCAGCCTCATTATTAGAAGCCTTGAATTGGAAGCGCAAAGCATACTCCACATCGATTTCATTCGGGCTGCTTAAAATAATCCTTGCTCCACAGCCTGTACTGTAAGATGAACCATCCACATATAGATTCCATTTAGGTACTTCGTTCTCAAGTTTTTAATCG
Source organism: Sambucus nigra (assembly GCA_949130495.1). Taxonomy (NCBI): domain Eukaryota; kingdom Viridiplantae; phylum Streptophyta; class Magnoliopsida; order Dipsacales; family Adoxaceae; genus Sambucus; species Sambucus nigra. The sequence goes on along the minus strand of OX422211.1, from coordinate 392,385,752 downwards.
GACAGAGTTTCTCGGTGGAATATTTGTTGCTTCTTTTTATCCTCCTCTAGTACTTTTTGCTGCTCGTCGACCATCTACCCCTAATCGTCAACTGACTTAAGTTGATCGGGGTTTAAATTTGATGATACTGTAACATCCACAGGTTGGTCGGTATTCAACTTTTGCTCCTCATAGGTGTCGGGATAAGTGAATTCTGCGATAAAATCTGCTACTTTTTGCCCTTAAGTGACGACCTAGGCTCATAAATTATATCATATTCACCAAGTTCTACTGCCCAGTACATCAATCTCCCTGATTTTTCTGGTTTATGAAGAGCTTGCCTCAGTGGCATATCGGTATACACTACTATGGTATGAGCTTGGAAGTACGGCCTCATTCTTCTACTGGCTTCGATCAACGCTTGTGCTAACTTTTCTAGTTTTGGATATCTGATCTCTGCTCCTCGGAAGGCCTTGTTAGTGTAATAAATTAGTTTTTGCACTCCATCCTCCATTCTTATCAATGCCGAGCTAACTGCATTCTCCGAAACTGCCAGATACAAGTACAATCTTTCTCCCATCACTGGCCTGGACAACAGTGGGGGTGCTCCCAAGTATTTCTTTAACTCTTTAAATGCCTTCTCTCATTCGTCATTCCATTCAAACGTTTTTCGGAGTGTTTTGAAGAATGGGAGGCATCTATCAGTTGCTCGTGATACAAATCTATTAAGTGCTGCAACTCGCCTTGTGAGACTTTGCACTTCCTTCTTCGTCGTTGGAGATCGTAGCCCCAATAGAGCCTTGATATTTTCTGGATTTGCTTCAATACCTCGTTGGTTGACAATATACCCGAGGAACATGCCTTCTCGTACTCCGAATATGCACTTGGTAGGATTCCACTTCATTTGATATTTATCTAATAAATCAAAGGTTTGACCTAGATCAATTAGATGGTCAGCAGCTCTCTTGCTCTTCATTAGCATATCATCAATATAAACCTCCATATTGTGACTGATTTGCTCTACAAACACCTTGTTCATCAGTCGCTGATATGTTGCACCTGCATTTTTCAAACCAAAAGGCATAACATTATAACAGTAAGTTCCCCTAGGGGTAATAAAAGAGGTACTCTCCCTGTCTTCAGGTTTCATTTTAATCTGGTTGTAATCAGAATAAGCATCCATGAGGCTCAACAACTCGTGTCCCGAGGTAGCGTCCACTAATTGATCAATTCGGGGTAAAGGAAAATGATCCTTTGGGCATGCCTTGTTGAGGTCGGTGAAGTCTACACACATCCTCCACTTGTTGCTCTTCTTCTTCACCATCACCACATTAGCTAACCAGTCTAGATATTTGACATCTTCAATAAAGCAAGCTTTTTAGAGCTTCTCGACCTCCTCTTATATAGCTTGGTTCTTCTCGGGGATGAACACCCTTCTTCGCTGCTTCACAAGTTTGATGTCCTTGTTCACATTAAGTTCATGACACAAGAAATTTGGGTCTATTCCTGGCATATCTTCGTGGCTCCATGCGAAAGTTTGTTTTCTGCTTTTTAGAAAGGCTATCAAGTCCTGTTTTAGTGGGCTGTCCAATGATGAACCGATTTGAGTTGTTCGTTCTGGGTGTTCATCGTCTAGAATGACGTTTTCAGTAGCTTCCACCACCTGACCCTTTACGAGCTGCGACTCGTCCCTAGGATCCAACGTTTTAATTTCTGCACCTTCATCCACTTGATAGGTTGTAGTCTTTCTCCTGGATTCATCCATTTCTTCTTGCTCGGTCGATGAATAGTAGCATTCCCGAGCTACTTTTTGGTCACCCTTCACAATTCCTACTCTAAAGTTGGTTGGAAATTTTAGGCATTGATGTATAGTAGATGGTACTGCTTCGAACTTCTTCAATCCTACCCTTCCCATGATGATATTGTAGGCTGATTGAACGTTCTTATCCATCATAAAAAAGCGCACTCTTTTTATTCGACAAGCAGGCCATGTACCGATGAACATATCCAACTTGATCGTTCCAAGTGGAAAAACTTTCTCGCCAGCAAAACTGAGGAGGGGCCGATGATATGGCTCCAACTGGGATAGCTTTAGGTTAAAACTATCAAAACATGGGTAGAACATAATATCGACCGAGCTACCGTTATCCACCAAGACTCGCAAAATCACTACTTCCTTCATCCTCATTTTAATCACCAATGGGTCATCATGAGGATATAGCACACCTGCGAGGTCATTCTTAGAGAAACCGATGACCAATTTATATTTGTTAACCTTCCTCGGGCGATCATCTTCAGTTAGATTTATCCGTTGAATATACGAACAAGCTTGAGCCTCGTTGAGGTAAGCTTTTCTTTCTGCAGTAAGGTCTCCACCTCCTGCATCTCCACCAGTAATAACATTGCAATCAAATGACCCAAAACGGATAGAAAATACCTCACATTCTGGTTGTCTTGGTCTTTTAGGGAGATCAGCGTCGTCTTCTAGATTATCTTCATGATCTCTTTTCTTGTTTTCTTCTGCTTGACGAGGAGATCTAGATCTCTGTCTTGCTCGGTCGTTGTTTTTTCTTTCATTTCTACGATCAACATACTTGGCCAGCTTTCCTCGTTTGATGAGCGCTTCAATTTCATTCTGAAGAGCTATGCAATTTTTGGTCGTGTGACCATGATCTTTATGGAACTCGTAATATTTGGCCTTATTCCTTTTGTCAGGATCTGTCTTCATTTTCTCAGGCCAATTTAACTCCTCGCTGTTCTTGATCTCTTCCAGAACGTGGTTTATATCTACCTTCAAAGGAGTATAGTTTCCAAATTTCTTCAACTGTTCCAATGCTTGCTTTGCTTTTGACTGCTTGTTACCACCATTATTCTTCTGATCCTTCTTCTCAATCTTCTCGGCCTTAACTTTGGACTCTTTAGTGTCCATGCTCTTCTTTGCAGCCATAGTTTCCTCGACATTCATGATTTTGGCTGCTTTTGCCATTAATTCTGACATAGTCCTAGGTGGATCTTTGGCCAGAGTATAGTATAATTTATTTGGCAACAATCCACTCATTAGAGCAGTGATTGCTATCTTTTCCTCGTAATCAATAACTTCGAACTTCTCGTTATTGAAACGAGTAATATAATCCCTGGTGCTCTCACCTGCTTTTTGTCTAACGCTTAGCAAGTGTGCTACTCGCTTAACTGGTTTTGCTCCAAAATAGAAGTTTCCAATAAAGAGCTCGGCCAGTTGAAAGAAAGTTACAATCTTCCCCCGAGGAAGATTGTTGTACCATATTTGAGCAGATCCAGTGAGAGTTCCTGAAAATGCCCTGCATCGCATTTCGTCTGGAACAGCATAGATATCAGCAGCTGCCTGATATTGTTCTATATGGAGAATAGGATCAGTTTTTCCATCATATTTTGGTGTTACCACTAAGACTTTGAACTTTGATGGTGTGGGAAAATCCACAATTGCTTGGATAAAGGGTGTCCCTTGGACAAAAGTTCTTTGTAGAGGATTTTTGGCCTTAGCCATTTCCCCTAGTCTATCCTCCAACCTCTGAATAGAGCCTTTCCATGCGTCATTTGCCTCCTCGGGCCTGTTGGTCCGAGCAACTGATTGTGTTGAATTTGCCTCTTGGGATCTTTCACGACGAGCAGCTGGTCGGGATTGGGCAGAACCTTCCTTTAAATCAGAGAATCGTTGAGAGTTCCTTGAAACCATCCTAGGGGGACTTTTATTCCTCCTAGGACCCAAATGATCAAAGGGAGAAACTCTACTCAATCTTTCAAGAGCACTGGTCCTTTCTGGAGATAGAGTGACGTTTTGTTCAGTATCTGTGGCTCGTACTGATGAAGTTCGGCCAGGTTGATAAGAAAAATCATTAGGTCTATCAGTACGATATGAATCGACATGTCTAGATCGAGATTCCTCTGGGAGTAATGTTCGTCTAGTTCGCGAGGAAGGTAATTGGGTATTTCTCTGAGTGCTTCGTTGTCCTGACTGGGCAGGTGTTCCACCCTAGATAGTTTGCATGAGTTGTCGCATGACGGTCTGGCCCTGAGCTAAACTAGCCATTATTCCAGCCAGATCGTGGACACTTGGAGGAGTGGATGGATTTGGGGGGTTTCTGGCATTTCGATTACTGGATTCAGGATTATTAGCCATTGAGGATGAATTATTTTGGTGAAAAATGATAGTTTCAGTCGTTCCCACAGACGACGCCAATCTGTTGATGTAAAAAATTAGATTATCTCTAATTATTTAATCACAGATAAAAAATAAATAAGACAAGAGATTTTTAAAGTGGTTCAGCCTTGAAAGAATGGCCTACGTCCACTATTCACTACACCAAATCTGCCCATTTGTCAAGGTCATTGACCTTGACAAATCCAACTTGTCAAGGTCAATGACCGTGACATTTCGAGGCGAGACAACTTTTTTTGTCACGGTCGTGTCAAGGTCAATGACCGTGACACGTTTGTCACGGTTTATAACCGTGACATAACCGTGACCCCTCTTGCCCAGAATTGTCACGGTCAATGACCGTGACACGTCCGTGACAACTTTTATCGCGGACTTGTCACGGTCAATGACCGTGACAATTCTGGGCAGAATTTAAAAAAAATCCGCTGGGCAGTATGGCCACCGCCACTGCCCAGCAGTATATTTGTACCTGTTATAGCAACGTTGTACCTGTTCCAAACATCATATATCCAACACAAACTAAAGATAATGCAAATATATATTCATGACGATATAATCCAAATATTCAAAGTAAAAACAATATACATGACGATATAATCCAAATATAATTAAAATGGACAAACATAAAAATAATGTTACTACATGTCTTGGATAAAATTGAGGAGGTGAGTAGGCCACACGACATACGAATTGACGAACCCACTAATATACGTCGTGCCGCATTGTTCGCGCAACCACAATAGGGAGTTCTCCTTCCCGGGTATGACATGCGTGACGAGCACCCTGGACTCCATCTCTTGAAGCACACGTCCATGGATTATTCCACCCTCGACGATATTCGGGTACCTCAACCCCCACCCTATCCGCTGGCCATCAAATACGTCCAATATGAACACGCTCGGCCAACCAATTGTCGAAAATGGTCTGTTGGAGGGCGTCAAATAGGGAATGGATCGTCGAAGTACGAACGTGTCGGTGATGAAGCAGCGAGGTCCACATCCTCGTCATCCTGCGCCTCGTCCTCCCGCACCTCCTCCTCCACCGCCTTCTCCTTCCCTTTCCCTTTCCCTTTACGGTCTCCATCCAACGTACGCTTCATGAATGCGTACATATCTTGGACCGTCGCCTCCAAACGGGACAGCTTCGCGTCGTGTGAATCCACCGTTCGAGCCAACCCGGTGTCGCTCGTCTCCAATCCGATGATCCTAGATTTGGCCACCCGCGAGCTCACTCCCCTTGTCCTCCCTTTGCGATCAGAGCCAAGCACTTGGCTGAGTGCGTCTGTGGACAAAGATGCCTTGTCAGCATCAGACTGTGACTCATGCACTTCCTTAAGCTTTGCCTGAAACGACAAAAAGCACATGATTAGTAAAATAAGTAAACTAAAAAATTATAACGTAATTAACAATAATTAAACTGTCGGATTACTTACAATCGTGGCCGCGACGCTCGGGGAAACCTCCTTGTCCTTCCCCTTCTTCGTCCGAAGAGCCACATAAGTATCGAGCCTATGTGGCTTACCCCCTGGCCCACTCCCTACCCCCTGAAATAAAATAAAGTAAAGTAAAATTAGTATCGGCCCCGCAAAGTAAAATAATATCCAATAATACATTTCTGTAGTTATAGATAAATTAAATCTTACCTGCATCCTATGCTCCACCTCAGCGTAAGAGGTCCGGCTGGAGTAGTGCACGTCCGTCTTTTTAGCCCGATTTTCCCTCCCCGATTGGCGAGATGCCAATTGTCGATCCTCGATCTCATTGTTAATGAACTTTTGCCATTGTGCCAATGAGATCGGCTCCTTGGGCGGGACGGATCCGCGCCATTGTAAAATGGACTCTCGTGTTTTTCCAAAGTACCGTGTCCGCATATTTTTCTTCCACGTCTTGTGTTGCTCCCTCAACTGCTCCAAGACGGAATCGCGTAGCTTTGGATCCAAGTTGAATTGTTCCTGTCCAACAAATACAATGTTAGTTGCGAATAAATATAAATTGAAATCATCATATAAATATTACCTGTAGTGCCGCCCAAATAGCTAACTTGAGCTCATACGGCACCTCCTTCCAACTCATAAACCCCGGGCCGATGACCGTCTTTAGCAGCTCGAGGGATCTCGCTAAAAGCTCCGACTTGTTTTCGACGGTAATCCCAAATTTTCCATATTTGGGGAGCCTAGGGGCGGAGGAGCCCTCGTCGTCTCCACTACCACCGAACCCAAACGACATCATCATAAACAGCATCATCATCTTCACCTTAACATCTGAAGGAGACATTTTTGCTGTAAAAAAAATGTTATTAGTACAGATAAAAAAAAATGTTAGTAGTACACATTTCGTTTTACCTAATTGAATTAATTGAATTAATAGTACAGATAAAATGGGTGCCTCACCCCCACCCCCACCCCCACACACACACGCACACCTACGCACCTACACACACACACACACACACACACACACACACACACACCAGCCCTACCCACCCCACCCCCACCCCCTCCCCCCACCACAACCGTGACAACTACATATATTGTTTATCAATAAAATTATGACATGAGATAATTATAATTGTAGCATAAATTTCATTATCATGGGTTTTACCTAATTGAATTAATTTCATGAATAAAATTATTATCAATTTAAATGAAAATATCAATTATTATCCAATATTTTTGAATGAAATATTTATTTTGAATGAAAATATCAATTATTATCCAACTATTATCAATTATTTATTTTGAATGTAAATAATATTCAAAACCCCACCCACCCCCACCCCCACCCCCTCCTGATGTTTATTATCCAATTATTATCCAACTATTATCAATTATTTATAAAATTGATGTCTACTTTTAGTGTTGTGTATATATGTTAGTTGATGCCATTATATTTTTAGCCTAATTAGATTCTAAGGTTATCTCAATTTATATTTTAAGTTCGTATCCATTTGTGATGTTCAAGTAGTTTGAAATGTTGGAATTATATACTATTACTTTGACCGTTAGTTTGTGCACCAACTAAAATAGTTCCATAAGCACAAGTTATGACTATATTTTTCACTTAACATATGCATTATGTTGCACTTTTTGTAGTTTTTTCACGAGTTTGAAATGTGTGTATTTGTGTGCATGGAAATAGATGTTGGAATCTAAAGGGAGACATGATTGTATCTTTTGTTTGTATTTGTCTCACTCTTACTTTAGTTTTTATGATCAGATGTGGAATTTTAAATATAATTATTTGGTACTGGGTTTATCAAGTTATACTCTGTTTATTTTAGTTTTAAGGTTAACCATTGTTCAATGCTTATGTGTAGATAAATAAAGAGATCAGTTGTTTGGAGTATATATCATGCTTATGTGTAGATAAAGCAAGTCCTTGGCTTTTTTATTGAACTTTTAGTTATGTAGTGTATTGTAGATTGATGCAGCCACACAATGAGCACACAATGAACTACTATTTCGCCTTTTACTAAAGAATATCATATGCTCACAAATAGGCGGCATACGCCCATTTTTTTAATTGTTTATACCATAAGTTTCTCAGTGTCATTTCTTACTAGATTCAGATGCGGTAGATCTTACATTTCCAAACTGAAATATGGACCACCATTAGTCCTTGATTTATCTAACTATAATTTGTCAATTTTCTTAGTATATGATGATTTCTTTTCAATACCTTTATACCATAAGTTTCTCAGTGTCAAACCCTAACATTAAGATATTGTGGTACTTCTTTATGCATAGGCCCACACACCCCACCCCCTGCCCCCCTCCACCACCCCCTCCCCCACCACACACCACCACACACACACACCCCACCCCACCCCACCCCCCTCCACCACCCCCTCCCCCACCACACACCACACACACACACCCCACCCCCTGCCCCCCTCCACCACCCCCTCCCCCACCACACACCACCACACACACACACACACACCACCCCACCCCACACCCTTCCCCCCTCCACCACCCCCTCCACCACCCTGCCCCACCCCGCCCCACCTTGCCCCACCCCCCACACATGCACACACATACACACATATATATATACACATACACACATAAATATACACACAAATATATATATAAATGGAAGAGAGAGAGAGAGAGAGAGAGAGAGAGAGAGAGAGAGAGAGAAAATGGACCTGAAAGTAGAGAGAGAGAGAGAGAGAGAGAGAGAGAGAGAGAGAGAGGGAGGGAACGGTGGGAGGGAAAAAAGAAGGGGGAAAGGGTTTTTGCTGGAAAAGTTGTCACGGTCGTGTCAAGGTCATTGACCGTGACAATTATTTAAAGAATTGTCACGGTCAATGACCGTGACAAGTAAATTTGTCACGGCCTTGTCACAGTCATTGACCGTGACAATTAGTTGTCACGTTCGTGTCAAGGTCAATGACCGTGACATAAAACTCTTGTTTTTTGTCACGGTCAATGACCTTGACAAGGCTGACCGGCTGAAAGGTGACAATTTTCCCATTTTGGTGTAGTGATTTGTATTATTGCTGACTGTTTGCAGAATTCTCGATAATGGGTTTACCAAGAAATTCCGAGTCCCCAGCTAATAAGGAGGTTACAATGTATTTATAGCCTTGAGGATGTACATGCGAGAGAATATTACATAGCTGTCCAATCGGTGTGTACATCTGTATGATAGTAATCAGCATTTAATGCGCATTCAATCCTCTTAATTATTCGGTTATAAGTGCTCTGTACGAGGTGCAGCTTGGATTGCCTAAGCTGCTCGGACCGTCTAAGTAGCTCGGTATAATAAATTTCTTCGGAGAACACTTGCTGCTCGGAGCGCCTGAGTTGGTCGGGGAGGTTGAGTTCCTCGGAGTCAAGGTGTTGTCAAAAATGTTCTCGGGTGCCATGTAGATTGACACGTGTCTCCACATAATTGGTCCATGTCAGCAGGTTAAATTTGGTATCAACAATCCCGACTCCATTTTTTCTTGTCCACCTTCCTATGAGGGGACTCTAATCAGAATTGTGGCCATCTGGGTCGGATTCCTCTGGCGTGGGCCGATCTTGAAATTGGAGGGGAGGGAAAAGCAAAGAAATCCCTCTCTCCCATGCGTGAGGGTATTCAAGGATATGAGAGTCCTCTTTTCGCCACTCGTGTTAATCTTCGTGAGCTGTCTCGGATATAAATCTACCATCGTCAAAGGGGAGAAACACAAAGAAATGAAGTCGCCATCCTATTTTTCTCCAAATAGGAAAAAGAAATGCATCCGTACCTAGAGAAGGGAATCAAAAGACAAACGGAAGCACATGAAACTCAATGAATCAAGGGTTCGGGTACTAAGTTATGGAATGGGAAGGTGTTAGGCATATATCCCGCCTTTTCGGTCTCTCATAGGCCATGACAATATTTTCCTTTTTCTCCAAAATGTGATACGTGTGTACATGTGTGCGATGTTAATAATAAGAGAAATAAATCATCCGACTCACGCTATGGGAAAGACGAAGCATAATCATCCTAAGGAGTATTTAAAATAAATAACATAAAAATATAATTCGATGTCCGCAGAATAGCAAATCACTATGAAGAAGTGAGTGTGTATATAGAACAAAACACGAATATGTAGGATTACATGGACTCGTAATACTAATAAACGTAAGAAAACATAAAATGGATAAATGAGAAAATATGACTCGAATTCCAAGGGCAAAGTACATGTAGTTCGATAACATGCAAGGGTGGGGTTTAACCCATAAATCCTAAGTTATAACTTCCTTTAGTTAGTCATTTTAGAAAAGGTGCGCAAGTATAGAAAATGTGACGAATAAGGAAATTATAATTTAGGGTTTATAAGAAAACCCTCTTTTTGGCATTTTAGATTTTATAAAAATAAGAATTGTGCATAGTAAATAATAAAAAGTGGAATTAGTTTTGAAGTGAGAGAATGAAATAAAAAGATATATCAAAAGTGGAAAGAAAAGTAAAAAAAATTACTAATTTAGTGAGTTGTAAATTGATTCGGCATAAATATTTCATATTCATCCTCGTAATTTAGGTATTTTTATGATCCCATGCGGTGTAATTAGGATGGATTTATCTCATATTCATGCTACTGACCCTATTCGGCAAGTATTTCTTATTTTTTGTATTTCCCATATATTTTTACAGGTTTCTTGTGCAAGAGAATACGAGAAAGAAACCAAAATAAACAAAGAAGAAAAGGAAGTCCAAGGGCATAAATGTAATTTTACTTCCTAAAATTGGATGCGAAGCCTAAGAAAAGTTGAAAAGCTTGACTCCACGAGAACACTGGAAGAAATGACACCCAAATTTGATCTACAGTTGAGAAGTTATGAGCATTTGAATTTGTATAAGAATCCAGGGGCAAATTTGTTATTAATTCAGCAAGCAAACCGATTTGGATTCAAAGGAATTGGCTCTGAAAGTGAACCGGTTCGGAATACCTGTTCACAAATTTATCACTTATCCTATTTTTAATGAGAGATTTATTTCGTTAAAGCACTTGTAAATAACGTACCCAAGGTTGTTAACTCATAATTAGACTTGAGTTAGACAAAAATTAATGTAGTTTTAAGGATCTTTAGAGGCAAGGAAGAGAGGAGGCAAAAAGAACATCAAGAAATTATTGTGTTGGCATTATTTTGCACTCTATTCACCAATATAAGTATTTCTTCTTTACTTGCTTTCAAGATCCATGCTTTCTAGGTAATATTAGTGATTTCTCCTGCAATATTAATTATTTATACATGTTCTTGCATTCTTACATCACAGTGATTCCATGACGCGTAGAATTCCTGCTCAATATTAGATTTTCCATGTCCAGGTAGGTTTTTAGCGGGTTAGGGTACATAACATGATAAAATTAAATAAATAATTAGAGACTTGAAACTTTGTCTAAACAAATATTGTGCACCTTATAAATTCATTTGTCGAAGGTAACCAGAGTGTTTAAGGGTGCGATACGCGTATCGCTAATTTTGTCATGCACTTTAAATTTAGTTTTGACTATGTATTATGAGGAGTAAAATCCTCATATATGTATTACTTAAACAAATTTGAGGTCTTCTCTAAATTATTTGTTCGATTTTTGAAAGTTTTATATCCGACATAATTACTAACGGCTCGAGGGAGTGTATTCCAATTCCACTTTTCTCGCATAGTTTAAAATCAAAAGTTCCTTTCGTTCTTTCATACTTAGTTAATTCAGATTTTTTATTTTGGTCACATTAGTTAATTAGAACTTTTCCCTAAAATCATCACCTTTTCTTTTCCCTTTCGTGAGTCGATCATTAGGTTTTAGATATCTTTCTTAGTAGTCATCACGAGCCTTTGTCTTAGTCCCTGAGTTCGATATCCAACTTGCTCGGATTATTACTTTTGCGACTGACTTACACTTGAGCCGTATTTACACACACTAGATATACTTTTTGAATCGCGTCAAGTTTTGGGCGCCGTTGTCGAGTAATAGGTAGTCATACAAGGTTAGGTCGAATTAATCTAATAATTTGACTTCAATCCATAAAAAGCCAAAAAAAAAATCCAAAAAAAAAAATCATTAAACCAAAAAGTACAAAAAAATCATAAAAATCCAAAAATATTTTAAAAATCTTATCTCCATCCTTAAATGAAAAATAGCCTCCAAACCTCTATCTCCCCACCGTTCATGAAAATCCAACAATCGAGCTCACCTTTGATAGCCCACACACCCCAAACTCACCTGCTTTCTGGGTTCCACTCCTACACCGAACAACTCCATCACGAGTCACATAACGAGTAATACGTTTAGGGCATTCGATGAGGATATCAAGACATTAAGTGAGAGCATAATGTCTGACAACGCTAGTTTTGGGACGTGTGAGGGTGTGATGCCTTATCGCCTTACAAGTGACCTCTTATATTTCAGTGAACCGTTGCTCTAAGATGCATTATATTTCCGTATGATGTGAGTCAGTTTCATTTTAGAAATGGGATGATTTAGATTCTCCCAACACTTCACGGTATGGAGTCGAAAAAGTCCAACCTCTACATTACAAAGTTCGAGGAGGCGTGTGAGACGTTCAATGGCCAAACGTGCACACCCAAGTCGTAGTGTGCCTCAAGTTTTTTTCCATCTCTCTTAAGGACAAGGACAAGACTTGGCTTTGGTCACTAGCACCGAACTCGATAGGTACGTGGAGAGATATGTAGGCTAAGTTTCTCCAAAATTTCTTTCCCGCATATAGGACCAATTCGATTAGGGCTCAAATTTAGACGTTTAGGAAGAACGAAAATGATCCTTTCAATATATGTTGGGAGAGGTTCAATAAGTTAATCAACATGTGCCCACACCATGGTTTTGAAAACTAGAGACTCATCTTATACTTCCATCATGGGTTAAGCTTAAGTTCTAAATAACTTGTTGAAACTATGTGCCTAGGAGAGTATTTAGGATTAGATGCAAATGATGCGGAGGCCCGCTTTAAGTATATCATCGAGACTACTCAAGCGTGGGACACATCGAATCCAAATACCCAACTCAATGCTAGACACACATCTATGGCTCCATTCGCGTCCGGTCTCTATCAATTGAACAAGGAAGCTGAATTAAAACTTTAAATTAATCAGCTAGCCAAGAGGTTAGAAGACATGGTCGAAGCTAGGGGCAGAGATGTATCCGACTCCACTCTAGTAATAGGAGAGGAGGTGTGCGCTATTTGTGAGGAGGGACATTTAACAAAGGAATGTCCGGCAATACCCGCCTACAAAATGATGCTCCAAGATCAAGTTGAGGCGTTGGGAGCCTATAAGGGTAATTTTAATGCCCCTAAAGGGAATTCATATAATCCTTCATGGTTAAACCATCCCGATTTTAGTTACGAGCAACCGAACATAGTGATGAATTCGAATCCACATGTTGCTCAACAACCGCCACCACTCACACCTTACCAACAAACTTCATCTATACAAGAGACCACTCCTACGCCGTATATAATCCCACATCGGAAGAGTCTCGAGGACACTTTATCCCAATTCATGCAAACTCAGCCAGTGATAAATGATCAAGATGCCCAAAATTTGGCCGACTTAAAGGCGTTGTTGTCTAAGTTGCAATCTCCCCTAAGTGTCCAAGAAAAGGGCAAGTTTCCCTACCAAGACCAAAGACCTCCCCAAGGTCAAATTTGTGTTTGCTCTAATACCGACGAGAACAAAGAGCAATGTCAAGAGGTTAACACTCTACATAGTGGGAGAGTTGTTGACTTGTCACCGCCCCCACACTACGAGAAAAAGGAAAGGAGGTTTTGCCTGGCACAAAAGAGGCCGAAGATGCACTCTTGGAAGAGAGTGATAAAGAGGACACAATTAGGCCCGAGGTGGTAGTGAAACCCCCTAATGTCTCTCTTTACCCTCAACGGTTGGTCCCTTTTCCTAAAGGGGACACCCGTGACGATATCTTAGAAGTGCTTAAGCAAGTAAAGCTTAATTTACCTTTTCTTGAGGCAATAAATCAAATTCCCCCCCTATGCAAAGTTTCTTAAGGACCTGCAAACGGTTAAACGTAGACTAAAGGTAAAGAAGAAAGTGTTCTTAACGCAAAACATACGTTTGGTACTTTTGTGTGACTTACCGCTAAAGTATAAAGATTCGGGCACACTTACCATTTCGTGCACCATTGGAGAGAGAAAAATTGAGAGAGCGCTATTAAATTTAGGGGCAAGTGCTAATATTCTCCCTTACTCCATCTATAGATAGCTTAATTTGAGGAACCTTAAGCCCACAAAAATTACTCAAAAACTCGCGGATCATTCTATGAAGATACCTCGGGGTATTGTTGAGGATGTGAACATCCAAGTCGACACTTTCTACTTCCAGATAGATTTTGTCATTTGGGACACAGACCCCTCTTCTCCCTCGAGCCATCATGTTCCAATGATCCCTGGCCACCCATTCTTAACTACTGCTGATGCTTTGATTAACGCGTAAAATGATCAAATGCAACGCACGTTCATGAATATGACACTTGATACTAGTATCTTCAACATCACCAAGAAAATGAGTGATGAGCACGATTTATGCGAGACAAATCTTATAGAGGAGGTATTACATGAACACTTTAAGGGTAATCACACTAGGTATCCATTAGAGTCATGTCTTGTTACAACGAGTAAGAGTTATAGTGCATGCACCAGGTTTGAGCGAAAGGTGACAGAGATAGGAGAGTTATTGGATGCGAGTGAGAGCGATGAGGATGTGAGAGATATTATCTGGGTCTCTCGATTCGAGGAACTACCACCGAGGGAATTGCACACGGTTCCCTCCGATGATAAACTTCCTATCCTCGAATTGAAAAAGATTCCTTTGAACGTCAAATATGCTTACGTAGGATAGGATGAGACATGCCCTGCTATTATCTCCTCGAGCCTAAGTAAAGAGAAGAGGGAAAGCTTATGGTCATTATAAGAAAGCACCGAAGTGATTTTGGTTGGAGTATTACGGATTTGAAGGGTATAAGTCCTTTAATTTGTACCCATAAAATCCTTCTCGATGAGGACGTGAGACCCTCGACAGAGATTCAAAGGCATTTGAACCCGACAATAAAAGACATCGTGAGGGCGAAGATTATTAAATTATTGGATACGAGCATCATCTATCCCATCTCGCATAGAAAATGGGTGAGTCCTATTCAAGTCTTCCCAAAGAAGTTAGGAATGACCGTGGTTGAAAACGCGAAGGGGGAACTTATACCAAAATATACCACCATCGGGTGGCGCGTTTACATTGACTACCAGAAGCTCAATATCGGGACTAGAAAATATCACTTCCCTTTGTCGTTTATGGACCAAATGCTTGAGAGATTCTCGTTCCACCCTTTCTATTATTTTTAGATGGTTATTTTGGGTACAATCAAATCGAGGTGGATTTGCTAGATCAAGAGAAGACTATGTTCACATGTCCTTTTGGCACGTTTGCCTACAAATGTATGGAATTTGGATTGTGTAATTCACTCGCGACCTTTCAACAGTGCATGCTTAGTCTATTTAGAGACATGATCGAGAGGGGCCTTGAGGTGTTTATGGACGATTTTAGTGTATTCGGCTCCTCTTCTGACCATTGCCTCGCTAATCTCAAGACGGTGTTAGCCCGATGTGTGGAAAAGAACTTAGTACTAAATTTGGAGAAGTGCCATTTTATGGTTACCGAAGGCATTGTTCTTGTCCACATTATGTCATCCAAAGGTATATAATTGGGTAAAAATTGACATTTTAGCCGATCTTCCCCCACCTAAGTCACTAAAGGACGTTCGCTCTCTCTTGGGACATGCGGGGTTTTATCGTAGGTTTATTATGGATTTTATTGCCATATCTAAGCCCTTAATCAACCTACTTATGAAGGATGACCCCTTTGAGTGGAGTGAAACCAAGATGCTTTTGAAAAATTGAAAAGCATGCTAGTCTCCACTCCCATCATGGAAGCTCCTGATTGGACCCTTCCATTAGAGCTTATGTGTGATTGGAGTGAATTTGCGGTTTGGGTTGTTTTGGGGAAACGAAGAGACAAGAAAGCACATGTCATTTACTACGCTAGTAGGACCGTAACTGAGCCTCAATTGAACTACTCCACCACGGAGAAATAGTTGCTATCAATAGTGTTCGCGCTTGACAAGTTTTGCTCCTATCTTATAGGGTCTCCCATTACATGCTTTACCGACCATCCATCTCTCAAATATCTCATTTCCAAAAAGTATGCGAAGCCACGACTCATTAGGTGGATCTTACTACTCCAAGAATTTAACCTTTCCATTAAATATAAAAGGGGAGTAAAAAATGTCGTAGCCAATCATTTATTGAGGCTCTTGTCCGAGATACCTCAATATCATTTACCCATCGACGAGTACTTTTTGGACGAATAAATTATTTTTCCACTTCCTCTCTCCCCTGGTTTGCGGATATCGTGAATTATCTTGTCATAGGGGTCGTCCCCTTCGATTGGACATCGTAAGAGAAGAGGAAGTTCTTCATTTAGTCGTGCATGTTTTTCTATAAAGATCCATATTTGTTCAAATATTGCGCCAACCAAATAATCCGGAGATGTGTACCGGATGAAGATATTCCTAGTGTCATTCGAAAGCTTGTGAATGCCACTTTTCCACGAAAAAGACGATCGTTAAAATCCTTCAAAGTGACCTATATTGGCCCATAATCTTCTGGTATGTAAATACCCATTGTAAATATTGCGATAGGTGCCAAAGAATGGGATCTATTACTCGATGAGACATGATGTCGTTGACCCCTATTCTCGTCATCGGGATATTTGACTATTAGGGCATCGACTTCAGTGGTCCTTTCCCTCCCTCATTTGGTTTCATATACATCCTCGTCGCGATAGATTATGTGTCCAAATGGGTTAGGCCATAGCTACGAGGACGAATGACAGTAAGGTGGAGATAAAGTTCATTCAAAAACACATACTCTCCCGCTTCGGTGCTCCGAAGATAATCATTAGTGATAATATGACGTACTTTTGTAATAGGTCGTTTGAGAAATTAATGAGAAAGTATGGAGTCGTCCACAAGGTTGAGACAACGTACCATCCCTAAATTAATGGTCAACCCAAGTTAGCAAATCAAAAGATTAAACAAATTCTCGAAAATACCGTAGATCCTAACCGAAAGGAATGGTCTACTCGATTAATCGATGCGCTATGGGCTTATTGGACCACATGTAATAACCCCCTCAGAATGCCCCCATTCCGCTTTGTCTATGGTAAAACCTTGCCATCTCCCCATTGAGTTCAAGAACAAAGCGTATTGGGCCATTAAGAGGTTGAACTATAATCTCGACAAACCCAGTGAAGTGCGAAAACTACAATTGCACGAGTTGGAAGAGATACGCAACGATGCGTACGAAAGCACCCACATATCCAAAAAAAGGATGAAGATTGCAAACAAGCGAACTATCCATAAAAAGCGGTTTCGTCCGGGTCAAAATCTGCATCTTTTCAACTAACGATTACATTTGTTTCCCAATAAATTACGTTCGTGGTGGACTGGCCCATTCGTCATAAAAGAGATGTTTCCCTACGATAGGATAGAATTAGAAAACTTGAAGGGTGGGGACACCTTTAAAGTTAATGGACAATGCCTAAAGCCATATCTCGAGGTGTGTGTTGAGGAAGCCAACATAATTTGGTTGTTGAATCCCATTTATGGGGTTGAATAAGCTTCTCCGAGAGGTCTTCGCACCCCCGACATGTATGGGGTGTTATTTGTTGTATATTATAGATTCGTGTTAGGTTTAGGGTAGTTTGTCCATGATAGGAGAAGGTTAGGAGGACTACCACGGCGCACAACACACGAGAGAGCATATGTCATGTTACGAAGAGAGATCGAGGTGTCCCAGGGTACTGCCTTGTTAGGGGAGTCTTACGAAGAATTAGAGAGGAGATAAAGGGGTTAAAAACACTTAGACTATGGAAAAAGGGAGTTGAAGTAGTGCACATTGCGTGAACCGGTTTTCCCTAGGCCCGAACCGATTCACCCAAGGCCCGAACCGGTTCGAAAATCGAACGAGTTCACCCCAGGCCCAAATCAGTTCGGATCACCTATAGGTAGATTCTTCCCCTTTTTCATTTCCCACCAAATTTAACTCCCCATTTTACCACCCCTCCCATCCAAAATTCAACCCTCCAAAATTCCCCCCACCCACTTTTTCACCCCTTTCACATCCATCCACTATTTCCCACCTTCACCTTCAAATTTCCCACCAAATTATAACTCTTCATACTTATAAATACCCCCCTCCCGCCTTCTCTGCCACACCAAAAATCTCATTTTCTTCCTCTCTCGTATTTATCCAAGATCACTCCTAAGCACTCCAATGGCAAGGCGGATTACTAAATACGATTCCATCGACATCCTCGATGAGGGGGTAAATCATATTTACCGCTCAAATCAAGAGCACGATTGGGTTCATGTATTTTTCAAGCCCACCCGTACCATCCACGTGGAATGAAAAGTCAAGTGGGACAAGCTCCCCGAAGACGTCACCACCATCTTCCTTCGTTGTGGGTGGTACAACATTTTTAACCCCCCGATGATATAGTGTATAAGTGGCAAGTTCATAATTTCAATGGCACCCTCGTGCGGAAGACGACCACACTCTACGAGGCTTACGTTGATGAACTCCAAGTCCCGTTATCTCTCTCCATCATCCAAAGAAAAATGCAGGAAAAGGGGGTCATTCTTCCCCAACAATATGCCTACACAACTCCTGGTATGCCCCTCACCAAAGCCGAGTGCATCACTCGTATGGCACCCATCGAAGAATGGATCTTATATACTTTTCCCTTTGGCCGAATTCTCGATAGAGTCCGATATACGCACCTAATTACATGCGGTACAATCCTCCAAATGACAAATGACTCAACTGTCCGCATCTACCACGGAAACTTCCTCTACCACCTTCTTAATGATGAAAGCAAAATCCACCTCGCCCGGCTCTTCTATAATGAAATCCTACATGCCATGTATGACAACTATCTCTTCCCTATGCAAGACTAATCAAGGAGATCCTACATGATGTCGGGGTACGGGCCCTCAAATCTAATATCAAATTTCCCAAACATATTAGGCGCACGTCCACCAATCGAAGTGGTGCCAAATGAGGGTGGTCCACCCTCCCACACCGATTTTTTGAAGAGGGATAGCAAATTGAGGAAGATGTCCGAATGCAAGAAGAGAGGGGAGAACCCGAGGTGGAAGGAGTGCAAATGGAGGAAGAAGAGGACTCGGAATACGAGCCCGATTTTGATGAGGGTAGCTATAAATCGGTGGTTATCAACCATCAAATTGACGATTCAGATACCCAATTCGATGGGTTCATATCCGAGCACCGTGAAGATAGGCGCAAATACAAGTGGGACACGAGCATGGTGATAAGTCTCCAATCGAAGATGTACCATCTCCAAATGGGTCCCAATTCACAAGTCCCGAGTTATTTCTATGACTCGTATCCCTGCGACCCAAGCGAGACCGACCCATCTCATTAAAGCCCAAGTGTTGATGTTTCCTCTATTATGTAGTTCTTCGTTTTTTTTCATTGTAATTCATATTTGCAAGAACTGTGTAATCCTTTCTCTTATCGCTTTTTCTTGGTGTTTCTAATGATTAAAATTCGCATTTTGTTAGATTTTCGTCCTTTTTGCATGAGGACATTGCAAAAGTCTATGTTGGGGGGGGGGGGGGGTACAAGTGCATCTTTAAAATTTTACAAATTTCAAAATGCCCCAAAAATTGAAAAATGTCAAAATTTTCAAAAAACCATAGAAAAATTCAAAAATGTCCAAAAAGAAAAATTGAAAAATTTCGAAAACGTCAAAAATATTTTTCATCAAAATAAATAAACATTGGAATTTAAAATTTTCAAAAATATGACTAAATTTTTGTTTAAAGTCTTAACGTGTAAAAATCAAAAGCACTAAGTCGAAATTGGCCAAAGATGGAAATTAAGCAAAAATTGATGACTTTACGAATAAGTGTAACGATCTTTGACTCGGTGAGATTTCGAGCCTATCACTTTTTTCGAGTAATTAAATCACTGAGTTAAAAATTAACTCAAAGTTGATTTTAGTGTTTAAATAATTCATTCAGGATCTCTAAATTACTGTCTTGATCGGTTACGAAAAATGAGTGAAATGTCGCCTTAAAAACGCGCTAAAAATATCTCTAAGCTAAAATTAATCTCGAGACGCATATGGTAAAATAATTAGTAATTCGAATTAATGAGGTTAGGCCATCGTTTATTTTCTCAAAAATATTTGCCATAAAAATTTGCGAAAAATTGTATCCTTTTTCAAGCCCAATTGAGCCTTATAAAACTTTTCCTTTTCGTTTATTAACTCGAAAAACCCCAAATTGACTGAAAATGTGAAAATAAAAGAAATTCACGAATTACATCCAAATGGTGCATGAAAAGGGGCAAGAAAAGTAGAAAAAAATGCTCATCATAAACAGAAAGAAAAAATTGAAAATTTGAAAAATAAACAAATTTGAGGAAAAATTAGAAAAAGAAGAGAACGTGAGAAAAAGCACGAAAAATCCCCAACGAATATTGCAAGTAAATTTTCCAAGTCCGAAATTCCCAAACATTCCTATTTTCACCCAATACACCTTAAAACCGAAAAAGTCATGACCAAGTCTGAATGACGAAATTAATTACCTTGTGGAGAGCTAAAATACGAAAAGATAATATGAGAGATTAAATGGTGCAAATAAAGGATGATTTTTTTCGCTTTCCAATGGCCGTGACCCGTTGATGAGATCTTTTCAGCCAGAAAAATTCTATATTTTAATTTGTCTGCGTGAACTCTTGTTTCATTACATTTACTCTTTATATCATGCACACAGAGAGAAATAGTTGTATTTCAAGAGATTCATTTGTGAGAACATGCCGTGAGAATTTGAATCAAAGCGAATTTATAGACAAGCAACGTAATGATAAATTGATTTAAATTAGCAATTTAATTTTTGGGCTCTCACACACACACACACTTATGAAATGAGATTCTTGAAGAAAAATTTAAAGTGATTATTTTTAAAGAATATAAATTGTATGGCTTTTAATTATTTTGATATTTTATTTGAGTCAAAAAATGAATTTTGTGGGTAAATTCACTACCAACACTCACGAGACACCACTCGCCATACTAGGGTAGCAACGACTTGTTGCATATGCTAAATGCAATCACTTGCCCCCGAAAAAAGTATTTTATCCCAATAAATTATTTTAGAACTGTTTAGACCATACTCTTATTCTTTTACATAGCCCGAGATGAGCAACGTCCTAAGTTAGGGGGTTTGAGATGGCATATATATTTCATATTTATCCCCACAATTTAGGTATTTTATGGTCCCGTGCGGTGTAATTAGGATGGATTTATCTCATATTCATACTATTGACCCTATTTGGCAAGTATTACTTATTTCATGTATTTCGTGCAAGACAATGCAGGAGTGAAATCGGAATAAAGAAAGAAAAGAAGGAAAGGAAGTCCAAGGGCAAATGTGTAATTTTGCAGCCTGAACATAGATGCGGAGCCTAAAGAAAAGTTTAAGAGCTTGAATCCACTAGCACACAGGAACAGTTGAGAAATTATGAGCATTTAAAGTTGAAGAAGAATCTCGGGGAATTTTTTTAATTAATTCAACATGCAAACCGGTTTGGATTCAAGGGAATCGACTCTGAAAGTGAACCGGTTCGAGGACCAAACGAATCGGTTCGAAATACCATTTTGCAAATTTGTCACTTATTTTATTTTGAATGAGAGTTTTATTTTATTAAAACACTAGTATAAAATGTACCCAAGGTGGTTAGCTCGTAATTAGACTTGAGTTAGACAACTTTTAACCTAGTTTTAGAGATCTTTAGAGGCAAGGAAGAGAGGAGGCAAAAATAACATCAAGAAATTATTGTGTTGGCATTATTTTGCACTATATTCATCAATATAAGTATTTCTTCTTTACTTGCTTTCAAGATCAATGCTTTCTAGGTTATATTAGTGATTTCTCCAGCAATATTAATTATTTATATATGTTCTTTCATTCCTTGCGTCACAATGATTCCATGTAATGTATAATTCATGCTTAATATTAGATTTTCTATGTCCGACTAGGTTTTTAGCGAGTTGGGGTATATGAACACAATCTAGGTATTATGGTTGGATATAAAACATGATGAAATTCAATAAATAATTAGAGACTTGACACTTTGTCTTAACAAATATTGTATGTCTTCTAACTTCATTTATCGAAGGTAACCGAAGTGTTTAAGGGTGAGATACACATATCGCCAACTTTGTCATGCACTTTAAATTTATTTTTGACTATGTATTATGGGGAGTAAAATCCTCATATACATAATTCCTAGATAGATTTGAGGTCTTCTCTAAACTATTTGCTCGATTTTTGAAAGCTTTATAATTGACATAATTACTAATGGTTCGGGGGAGTGTATTCCAATCCCACTTTTCTTGCATAGTTTAAAATAGAAAATTTCTTTCATTCTTGCATTCTTAGTTAATTTGCATTTTTTATTTAGGTCACATTAGTTAATTAGAAATTTCCCATGAAATCATCACCTTTTTCTTTTTCCTTTCCCGAGTCCATCATTAGTTTTTAGACATCTTAGTAGTCATCATGAGTCTTCGTCTTAGTCCCTAAGTTCAATACCCAACTTGCTCGGATTATTACTTACGCGGCCGACTTACACTTGAGCCGTATTTATATGCACTAAAGACACTTTTCAAGTCGCGCCATAAATTAATAAGGGTAGACCTTCTGGAGACCGTTAATTATGATTTTGCAATGGTACGAGACTGATTTTAGTATGGTTGGATGGTGGTGAGGTAAAGATGGAAAGTGGGTGGAAATGGAGGAGAATTATGTAAGGAAATGGAGAGAATGTTTGCAAAGATAAAATTTTGGCGCACTAATTTCGAGGGGAATGCTCTGACTTCAGAAAGGGACCCTTAAGAATGAGGTCATAATATACTTAAATAGTAAGACACTAGGGTTTAAGGGGGGTGCTGATGTCCCCTTTCCTTCCTATTGTCACAGCCCCTGCTTAACTAGCCAAGGAAAGTACACTCTATCGATAGACAGGGGGTCTGGGGTGCCTATAGGCAATCCGGAACAAACTTTTTCGAAAAAATGAGCATAAAATGCAAATAATAAGTCTGAATCGTGCACAGATGGGACCGTTGGAAAGGACATTTATAGACCTATAAGAATCCATCGAGCCACTCCTGAGTTCAATAGTTGACTAAAGTCAAACGGGGTTTGGAAGCACCCGATGATCATTAGATGGGGTTCTCGGAGTAAAAAGGAAACTACGCGTGAACCGTGAGGCCGATTTGTACACGTTATAGACTGTTGGAAAGGGGATTCATATCCCTATAAGATTTTAATGAGCTTCACTCAGTTTGGAGAGTTAACAAAAGTCAAACAGGGCTCGAAAGCATTCATTTCACTCTAGATTAGGTCTCGAAGTAACAAGGTGAGTCCGCACGAATCGTGAGGCTTATTCACGCACGTTATGGACCGTTGGAAAGGAGATTCAAAGCCCTATAAGGTTTTAATGAGCTTAGCTTACTTTATAGAGTTAATTGAGGTCAAATGGGGCCCTGGATTGCTCGATGGCATCTAAATTAGGTCTCGAAGTAAAAAGGTGACTACGCGCGAACCATGAGGCCAATTCGCGCACGGTATGGACAATTAGAAAGGAAATTCAGAGCCTTGTAAGGTTTCAAAATTGTTTTCTCAGGTTGGATAGCTTACTAAGGACAAATGGGTCCTTGGGGGTGCTGATGGCCTCTAGATCAGGTCTAGAAGTAAAAAAAAAGTGAGTACATGCGAACCATAAGGACGATTTGTGCACGTTATGGACCGTTAAATAGGGTATTTAGATCCCTGCGAGATTTTAATGAGCGCTTCTTAGGATGAAGGGTTTATCGAGGTCAAATGAGACTCAGAAGTGCCAAGTGGCCTCTAGATTAGTGTTTGGAGTTGGACCTAAGGTCTTATGGTATGAAGATAAGTGTTAGGGACCTAAAGAGGTATTTAGGGGGTACTATGATGGGGTGTCTATAGATACCCTCGATCGGCGAGCTTAAAATAAGAGGAGGTCATTAAAAAATAGACACCTCATCGATGTTCAAGGATTAAGGATCCTACTTGGGGTTAGAAGATGGTTGACTAAAGGGTTGAGGTCGATTTTGGGGTCCTAAAGAGTTGAGATGACCAATTTAGAGGGTCTAGGTCGATTATTCCGATCGAAAGAGTGGAGAATCGACTTCAGTGGTTGAGGTCAATTCTGCGAACCTAGATAAATTCTGTAAACCTAAGAAGTTGAAATAACATATTCGGCGGGTGAATGTCAATTTTGCGGACCTAAGGAGTTGAAATGACCTATTCAGAGGGTCGAGGTCAATTTTGTAGACCTAAAGAATTAATATGACTAATTCAAAGGGTCGAGGTAGGCTCTATAGACCTAGGTCTATTTCGCATACCTAAAAGTTAGGATGACCAATTCAGAGGGTCGAGAACGATTCTACGAACCTAAAGGGTTGAGATGACCAATTCAGAGCGTCGAGATCGATTTTTTGGACCTCGATCAATTATAGGGACCTAAAGAGTTTAAATGACGGATTCAGAGGGTCAAGGTCAGTTTTGCAGACCTAAGGAGTTGAGATGACCGATTCAGGGGTTCAAGGTTGATTTTATCGACTTAATTCTATTTTACAGAACTAAAGGGTTAAGATGACTGGTTCGGAGGGTCGAGATCGATTTTGTGGACCTAGGTCAATTCTAGGGACCTAAAGAACTGAGATGAACGATTCAGAGGGTCAAGGTCAGTTTTGTAAACCTAAGGAGTTGAGATGATCAATTCAGGGGGTCGAGGTCGATTCTACGGACCTAGATTTATTCTGAACACCTAAAGGGTTGAGATGACCAATTCAGAGGGTCGAGGTAGATTCTACGGACCTAGGTCAATTCTGAGGACCTAAAGAGTTGAGATGATCGATTTAGTGGGTCGATGTCAATTCTACGGACCTAAAGAGTCATTTACGGGGAATGTTTTCTAATTCTGGCTCCGATGAGGAGGGTGTTGGTATTGTGAGTACAGGCGCACTTGGATTTAGGTTCTGCTGGGGAGTATAATAGCTTTATGAGTTTTTATGAGCGTCGATGCATTTTCTTCTGGTCCCGATGGGGATAAATGAGATCTTTGTAAACGGTTTAGTGTTCTTTAATGAATTTTTCTCAAAGTCGTGATGTTCTTGACCTTGTGGGGACATTTCGAGAAATTTTGTGAATTTTTTATCCAATTTTTGGATTTTCTGGAAATTTTGTAACAAAATTTTGAGGGAGTTGCCAATAGGCATAGCTGGGGGAGGTGCCTATCGGCACAGACTCCTGGGTTTCTTGGTGGAGGGGAAAGGTTACTGCCGATTTTTGTATTATTTTTTGTGCTTTTAATACTCTGTTTGCACTTAGTAGATTACTTATTCTTATTGGGTAAAATGTGACATTCTACCTTTAGCGTTTGCCTTTGTGGGCTGCAAGGATTACGGGCACGCACGCCTAGATGCGGAGGTCAATGGCACATTATTTTGGGTACTTCTAGTACTAGGGGGCTTGGCATTGACCATGTTGTATGCCTGATTTAGTGGTTTTTCTTTATTCATAAAAAAAGACCTCAAAAGGCAAATACAGATTCATCATTTGTTTGATTATCTTGATTTAATGGCTTATTGTACATGCATTTTAATTTTTCGCTGAGGTTTTATTTTTAGAAAAAGTAATAAAAACGTGTTTTTTAGAGTTTTTAAACAAGTTTTTAGCATCTTTGGATAGAGGAAGGCCTTAGAGGCTTGGTTGCAAAAAGTTTCCATTTGAATGGACTTATTTCGAAGTGAATGGGGTTGGTAGAGAAAAGTGAAGGTTTCCCAAAATAGGTGCGACCGACATATCCCTAGCCTTCTTGTCGGCTTATTAGTTCAGGTACACTACTTTAATCTTTTGTGACACCTTTCTTTCATTCTTGGTGTTCAGATTTTTAAGAATTGTTATCAGTTTGGTTGGGCTTCAGATGAAGAGGTAAAAATCTTGACATCAAGTGGAGTTATTTGCCTTTGTTACATTATGTTGAATCTCATGTGTCGAAGAGACTGTACTGATAATGGCCTCTCTAGTGTTGTGGACCATAGATTAACTTCCAGGCTTCTTCTGGTGATAGGTGATATGACAGCCTTAGGTAGCCACAATAGTGCGTGGATGTCTTACCATTATAGTCCAGCTGTGGTGATGGTGATGGATATTTTGAATGGCCTGGACACATGGAAGGAGGGTCGGGATGACTTTTTATAATGGAGCCTTATCATGTTATTTATGTGTTTATTCGAGAGACTGAACCTCGCGGTCATAGTTAGCCCCGTCATCCCTGAGACTGAATGGCATGACTATGTAGCAAAAGGTTTTTCATGGGGTAATGACGACGGTCTTTTCCTGGTGGTCTGGATGCATTTTAATCTGATTATACCTGGCAAATCTGTTAGTAAATGACTTGGGAGCGTAAATGACAGTGTTGTATATGATTATGTCGATATTGTGTAGAGGGTAATCATCCTTCGGGGATGTCTTTTTCAGATCTCGATAATCGACGCACATGCAGACTTTTTCTCCCGATTTCAGCATGGGAATGATCTTTGCAATCCACGCAGGGTATTCAACCACGTGAATGAAGCATATATTTAACTGTTTCACCAATTCACCTTTGACCTTAAGGGGCCATTATGTTTGGAGCTTTCTCAGTTTTTGCTTGAGAGGTTTGCTCTATAGGAAGGTAAGGATCTCACGTTGTGATATTTTTAGTTCAATGTCGAGCATGTCGTCATAGGACCATGCAAAGACGTCCATGAACTCTTTTAGAAGTTTTTCAAATTGCGACCGCTCATGGTCTTTGAGGGTGGACCCTATTCTAATCTCACGTAAATGGCTACTAGAACCGAGAATAATAACAACAGTCTCATCATTATTAGTTTGAACGTGATTATGTTTTTTTCCTTACTGAGATTAGTTAATAATTTTTCATTTATTAAATCATCTTCATCAACAGTTTGACTAGAATCAAGATAATTAATGTAAGGCACAATAAGATACTCAAAATCCTCATTTATTTCATTGAAAGAGTCTGCAGGTAATACAACAGTGAGGACCTCATTAAAGGAGGCCTCTTTTACAACTACATCAGAAACATGAGAAAAAACAATCGGCTCAGAAATCTCTTTGAGAGAATGGACAATAGGGTTCTGGTTGACTTGAGAGGGTTAAACAGTGATGGCATGTCAATTAATGAGGAGTGCTTCAGTAACAGTGATCTTCTTAGACATATAAGATAGTTAGGCTTCTAACGGATCATGCTGAGGTCCATTCCTAGTGTATGCCGGTCGAATGACTCATTGGTATCACTATCCACAGAATTTTTAGTGTTTTTATGGGTTTGTCCGTTGGAGGCTTTATATCATGTTTCTGCCTTTTATCCTAGGCCATGTCATTCTCAAAGAATATTTCTAGCCCTGGTTTCATCTTCTGATCGGTCGGGTCATACCACGGTTTAGGGAACCTGGAGAAAGGCAAATCCTCACCCTCCAATTGATTATTAGAGATATTAAAATCATCACTGTAATCGATGGCAATAATGTTATCTTTCCAAGTGTTCTTAACACACTCAATAACTTCTGTGGCTTCATCATATTGATCTTCCCACTTAACAGGGAAGTGATGGAATGAAGAAACCAGATGCCCTTAGAGCTTCAGTATATTAAGTAACTCAGGGGGGGTGCATGTATCACTCTTCTGAAGGAACGCAACCGACACGACCTGCATGATATCATCTAGGCTGAATTCTTCCACGAGCACAACCCATTCATCAGATTCTTAGGCCCACTTTCAAACTTCCACAAAAAAAATTATAAACTTCTTATAGTCAATAGTCATTTCTAAGGGGAATTTCATCCTAAACTCACGAAGCTGGTCTAGAACTGTAGGCTGTTCCATGCCTTCCCCTTCTGAGCAGGTACGAATGATGATATAGGTTTGGGTGTAAAGTGATAGAGCTTGATAGGTAGATTTTATAGGATGTAGAAGAAAAGGAAGGGTAAACTTAGAGGGTTTTTTGTGAGACGGAAGGCGAGTTGGGTGTTTCAATGGGCTTGATTCTGGTTGAGGGGTCAAATTCTAAATCCCCTTATGAAAGAATGGTATTCACACCATTTATGTATGCTGGTAGAGGATTATTGGTGGTATTAGGATTAGGATTGGTCGGTGGGGCGATGATACCCTTGTCTATGAAACTCCAATTAACGTTCTTCAAGTGGAAGCATTGGTTAGTAGTATGCCAGTGATTTGGTGGAAGTCACGATAGGTGTCATGTTTGAAGTTTCTGCGAAAAGGATCCTGCAACGGTTAGGGTTCCAAAGGTTTAATAAGATTTCAGGCAATTAGGGCTTGGTACAATTTTGAAAGAGGAGCATAAGGTCTAGTATAATCCTTTTTGGCAGGGTTGGGATGATTTTTAGGTGTCTAGGAAGTGGCAGGTTAGGATATATTGTTGGTTGTAGAGACCGAAATGCTAGCCAGCATGTCATACTTTCATGATGCAAATTTCCTGATCAAGCTTTTTGGTTCAGATTCTTCTCTCTGACCAGTAACCCCTTTTTTAATCTCTACCCCAGCCTCCTAGAGGGCTCTGAAGTGAGGGTAGTACTGACCTCCCGTCGGCACTCGGATATGGAGTAAGAATTTTTTATTTACTATGCTTACTTGTTCTTCGTCTGATGGTTTGTTGGTCATGGTAACTACTTTCTCTCACCACCTTCCGATGAAGCTATTGACTGACGCCTCTGGATTCTGCTTGAGCAGCTCTAAGTCTATGCACATAACTTTCAATTCCTCATTATACTTGTACTATGACATGAACTCTCTAGCCACGTCCTCCCAACTGTAGATCCTAGGTTCCTCGACAAACAAAAACCACCAGAGGGCACCTTCTTTGAGGGTTTGCTAGAACATTTGGGCCATTAGTTCCTTTGATGACCCAAGGAGAGTCATGGCACGATGATAGCTACATCGGTTGATTTGGAACAAATATTTCATACTTATCCCTCTAATTTCGGTATTTTTACAATCCTAAACATCATATTTATCTCAAATTTATCACTTATTTATTGCAACTAACCTTTCTGGCAAGTATTTTATGTTTTTATATTTCTCATGTGTTTTACAGGTAATTCATGTAATTGGGCGGAAGAGAATAGCCAAAATAATGAAACCAATACGAAAAAGGGAGGTCAAGGACAAAATTGTAATTTTTCATCAGAAAAGGAGCCAACATGAAAGTTAAATATCTCGAGTTCACGAGAACATAGGAAGAAATGACACCTCAATCCAACTTACGGTGAGGAAGTTATGGCAATTCGAAGTTGAGGAAAAGTCCAAGGGGTAAAACTACGAATGAAGGAAATAAGCTAGTTAAAGTGCAATTATCAAACCCAAAGATTGAACCGGTTCGGTATCTGGAGCGAACTGGTTGTCTTGTCTCTGAGGGTTTGGTCCCAGGGTTCGGTTTGGTCTGAGGATTCAGCTTTATGATGGGATTTTTTATCCTTTCTTAAATTGTAGCCAGAGTTGTTAGGGTCAATGTTTACCACTTTGGCCCTTTTTTGGCACTTGTACAAGTCATTTAGGAGTATTAATATTCATACTTTACACATTTTTAAGCAAGGAATCGATCATCATTCATTGGAGAACAAATTATTCATCTTTGCATATCAAATTAGTTGAAGTCTTGCAATTTTTCAAAAATCTTTCTTTGGTGGAAAGTCTTATTCCTGCAACTTTATTTTTTCATAATTGGTATAAATTTCTCAACTCTTTCCTCTTGTTATTTGACTATGAATACTTGCATGATGAAGATGATAAGTATAGAATTCAATTCCATGGCTAACTAAGCTATTTGTGGGTTACGGAACATGAACCCAACCTAGAGTTTTCAACGTTAAATGTAATATTCAACATAATTAAATAATTAATTCTTTAAGTTTGATACATTAATCGAGGCTATCAGTGTAGGCCTCTTAAGTCATTTAATTAAAAGTAACCGGAGTGTTTGGGGATGTATTATATGCGTCAATAAATATATCATTCGCGCTAATTAATCTGCAGACCAATTATTGCGAAGGTTAACGCCTGAACATATTTGGTGCTTCAAATTAGTTTGTGCTCTTCTTTTAATTAATTAAGTAATTTTATAGAATTTTATATGTATCGTAGATAATCTATTGTTTGGGGTATTGGATCCCAACCTCATTTTCTAAAAGTGTTTTAAAAAAAATTCAGTTTTTGCTTTAAGTAGTTAATATCGCATTTTCATAGCTTAATTAGCCTAGGTAATTAGAAATTTCCTTAAGGTACAAAATCATAATCTTTTCTTTTCTTTTCTTTTACGAGTCGAAGCCTAGATTTACGAAGGCAACCCTACCTTCATCGTTAGTGACCTATTTTCTAAGGATTCGACCCCGTATTACTTAGTATATTACTTGAACGATCGGCTTGCACTTGATTTGTAGGTACAAACGTGGCATACACTTTTTGTTAATAGTCAAGTTTTTATCGTTATTTCCGGGGATTAGGTAGATTGTAGGTTAGGTTGAATTGATTTTAATTTGACTCTAATTTCTTAAAAGCCAAAAAAATCATAAATCCCAAAAATAAAAAAAATTAAAAAAATTAAAATATCCAAAAAATTCTGAAAAATAAGTGCACCCAAGTCCTTAAATGCAAAATACTCAGCCCAATCTAACTCCTGAGCCAATAGTGAATCTTCCATCCTATAGTGACAGCATTTCAAATTTCTGGGTATCTCCTACAACACCTCCTACACCGAGTGAACATACCACGAGTAGAACGTCTAGAGACTCTAGTGAGGGTAGTGATTCTTTGAGTGTGAGTGCAATGTCAGACAACACTAGTTTGAGAATGGGAAATGGTGATTTTCCGTATTTCCCTATAAAAGACTTCTTATACTCGGAGCGAACCGTCTCTCTAATATGCATTATATTCCCATATAATGCAGGGTAATTTCACTTTAGGAACGAAATGATCCAAATTCTTCCTAATTTTCATGTCATGGAGTCGGAGAAGCCATATCTCCATATCCGTGAGTTTGAGGAGGCATGCAAAACGTTTAATGATTAAGCTTTCATATAAGACATCGTACGTCTCAAGATTTTCCCCTTCTTACTTAAGGACAAGGCCAAGACTTAGCTTTGGTCTTTACCACCGAACTCCATTGGTACGTGGAGAGATATGTAGGATAAATTTCTCCCAAAGTTCTTTCCCGCCCACAGGACCAACTTTATTAGGTCTCAAATTCTAAAATTTAAGGAAAATGATAATGATCCCTTGATAGGTGTTGGGAGAGGATCAACAAGTTGGTTAAAATGTGCCCACGTCACGATTTTGAGAAGTGGCGACTCATCTCCTACTTTCATCACGGGCTTACACTAAGCTCAAAGCAACTCGTAGAAATAATGTTCCCAAAATAGTTCTTTGGGTTAGATGCGGATGATGTGGAGGCCCACTTTAAGTATGTCTTCGAGACTATTCAATCTCAAGACAAATCAGATCCAAACACCCAACCCAAGGCTATAATCATGTCAATAACTCCTTCCGCGTTCGGACTCTACCAATTGGACATAAAAGCCTAGTTGAAGCTTCAAATAAATCAATTAGACAAACGGTGTGATGACGTGATAGAAGTTGGGGGAGAGATACATATGCTCCATATCAAGGTTTAAATTACGAGATTTTTGTTATTTGTGAGGTGGGCCATTTAACGAAGGAATGTCCAACTATTCCCACTTACAAAATTATGCTTCAAGAGAAAGTTGAAGCGATGGAAGCTTATAAAGGGAAATTTAACGCCCCTCACAGGAATTCATATAATCCCTTATGGAAGAACCATCCTGGTTTCAATTATGGGCAATCGAACGTGTCATTAAATCTTAATAAACACATTGCCAAACAACCTCCACCACTCCTACCTTTCTAACAATCACAACAAATGTGAGCCTCCTCCCGCACCTTATGTGATCCCATGACGGAAGAGCCTTGAGGACACCCTTTCCTAATTTATGAAAACTTAGTCAGCGATCAATGTCTAAAATGCTCAAAATTTTACCGATCTACAGACATCGCTATCTAAGTTGCAATCCTCTTTGAGTGTCCAAGAGAAGGGTAAGTTTCACACCCAAGGCCAACGACCTCCCCAAGGTTAAAATTGTGTAAGCTCTAATCCCAATGAAAATCAAGATCAATGTAAAGTGGTAACCACTCTACATAGTGGGAGAGTTGTTGACTTGTCACCTCCCCCACAAGACATACAAAAAGACAAGGAGGTTTAGACTAGCACGTAATAGGCCGAAAAGTTCCCCTTTAGTGAGAGTGAAAAAGAAGACACAATTGGGCCTAAAGTGGTAGTAAAACCACCGATAGCTGTACCATACCCTCAATGGTTGATCTCTCCTCCTAAAGGTGCCTCTCATAACGACATTTTAGAGGTTTTTAAGAAAGTGAAGCTAAACCTACCTTTTCTTGGGGCTATAAAGCAAATTCTCGTGTACGTTAAGTTCTTAAATGACTTGCTCAAGGTGAAAATAAAGTTAAAGGTAAAGAATAAGGTTTTCCTAGCACAAAATGTTAGTTCGGTACTTTTGAACGACCTCCCACCAAAGTATAAAGATTCGGGATCCCCCACAATTTCGTTCATTATTGGAGATAATAAGATAGAGAGATCTTTATTAGATTTAGGGGAGAGTGTCAACGTTGTACCATATTCTATACATAGAAAGAGTGATTTGGGAGATCTTAAGGCCACAAAAATTACTCTCCAACTTGCGGATCATTCCTTGAAAGTACCTCATGAAGTAGTTGAGGACGTGATTGTCCAAGTTGACACTTTTTACTTTCCAATAGATTTTGTCACTTGGTACACGTATCACTCCTCCCCATTAAGCCATCATGTTTTCGTCATTCTTGACTACCCTTTCCTAGCTACGACTAATGCATTGAACAATACGTATAAATGGAAAATGTAACGAATGTTTGGGAATATGACACCTGAAATGAATATCTTCAACATCACCAAGCAAATGGGTGGCGAGGATGGTTTACACGAAACAGATCTTATCGAGGACGTAGTACAAGAGCATTTTAAGGGTAATAATTTTAAGGATCCACTAGAGGTGTGTTTAGCGAGAGAGAAAGATAATATTTCGAGTTGGATCATGAGGTGAGTAGGATAAGGGAGATGCTAGGTGAGGGAGAGATTAAGGACGACCTGAGAGATGTGAGTTGGGTCTCGCGATTCAAGGAATTACCACCGAGGGAGTCCTATGAGGTTCCCTTCGATATTAAATTTCCTAAATTCGAATTGAAAAATTACCTTCCAACGATAAAGATGGTTATTTGAGAGAGGATGCGACATATCCTATTATTGTTTCCTCTAGCCTAGATAGAGAGCAATAAGGGAAGCTTATGGAAAATTTTGAGGAAGCATAAGGGTGCTTTGGGTTGGTCTATTACGGATTTGAAAGGTATAAGTCCCTTGATTGGTACCCATAAAATCCACCTAGAGGAGGACGTGAAGCCCTCTAGGGAAATGCAAAGAAGATTGAACCCGATCATGAAAGAAGTGGTGAGAACGAAAATCATAAAGTTACTGGATACTGGCATCATCCACCCCATCTTGGATAGTAAATGGTTTAGTCCAATCCAACTCATTCCCAAGAAGTCAGGAATGACCGTGGTTAAGAACGCAAAGGGAAAACATATTCCAAAACATACCACCACCGAGTGGCGCATTTGCATTGACTACCTAAAACTCAATGTCGACGCTAAGAAAGGCCACTTCCCCTTGCCGTTCATGGACCAAAGCCCAAGAGAGTTTCGGTCTACCCA
The DNA here is from genome assembly GCA_949130495.1 of Sambucus nigra. Taxonomy (NCBI): domain Eukaryota; kingdom Viridiplantae; phylum Streptophyta; class Magnoliopsida; order Dipsacales; family Adoxaceae; genus Sambucus; species Sambucus nigra. The sequence goes on along the minus strand of OX422211.1, from coordinate 392,352,043 downwards.
TTTTATATTTTTTAAATGATTATTTCGGTAATAACCAAATAGAGGTGGACATTCTTGACTAAGAAAAGACTACCTTCACATGTCCTTTTAACACTTTTGCCTATAAAATGATGCCATTTAGATTATGTAATGAGCGTGCAACCTTTCAAAGGTGCATGTTAAGTCTTTTTAGCGACATGTTTGAGAGAGGCCTTGAGGTGTTCATGGATGATTTTAGCATTTTTGGCCCCTCTTTTGACCAATGTCTCGCTAACCTTGAGAAAGTGCTTGCCGATGTGTGGAAAAGAACCTAGAACTAAATTAGGATAAATGCCATGTCATGGTTATCAAAGTAGTAGTTTTAGGCCACATAATATCATCCAAGTGGATAGAAGTGTATAGGGAAAAAATTGACATCATTACCGAACTTTCCCCACCCAAGTCACTAATAGACGTGCATTTATTTTTGGGACACGCGGAGTTCTATTGTAGGTTTGTTAAGGATTTTATCTCCATTGCTAGACCCTTAAGTAGCTTACTCATTGAGGATGCCCCGTTTGAGTGGATCAAAGCATGCCAAGATGCATTCGAGAAATTGAAGAGCATGCTCATCTCCGCTCCCATCATGCAAGCTCTGAATTGGACCCTTCCATTCGAGCTAATGTGTGATGTGAGTGACTATGCGGTTGGGACTGTTTTAGGGAAAATAAGATATAAGAAGGTACATGTCATATACTATGCCATGCGGACTTTAATCGGACCCCATTTAATTACTCAACCATGGAGAAAGAGTTGCTAGCGGTAGTATTGGCCCTTGATAAATTTCATTCATATCTTATCGGGTCACCCATTAAATGATTTACCAACTACGCGACACTCAAATACCTGTTTTCCAAGAAGGATGAGAAGTCGCACCTTATTAAGTGAATTTTTCTACTCCAAGAATTGCACCTTTCCATCGAAGATAAGAAAGGAGTACAAAACGTCATAGCTGACCACTTGTTTAGGCTCTCGTCCGACGTGCCTCAAGATCCCGTACCCATAGACGATTATTTTTTGAATGAGTAACTTGTTTCTACTTCCTCTCTGCCTTGGTTTGCGAACATCGTGAACTATATAGTGACGGGGGTCGTTCCCTCCAATTGGACTCCGCAAGAGAAGATAAATTTTTTCACTTGGTCGCGCATGTTCTTTTACGACGATCCATATCTATTTAAGTATTGCGCATAACAAATAATCTAGAAGTGTGTATCGGATGATGAGATTTAAAGTGTCATCCGGTTTGATTATTCGAAAGCGTATGGAGGCCTCTTTTCCACGAAGAAGACAACCGCAAAGATTCTCCAATGCGATCTCTATTGGTCCACTATATTTCGGGATGTGAATGTATTTTGTCGATCATGGGAGGGATGCCAAAATATGGGTGATATTACTAGACGCGATATGATGTCATTCACCCCTATCCTCACTATTGAGATGTTCGACTGTTGGGGCATCGACTTCATGGGTCCATTCCCCCATCTTTTTATTTTCTTTACATCCTTGTTGAAGTAGACTATGTGTATGAAGGGGTAGAGGCAATAACTACACGCGCGAATTATAGTAAGGTGGTGGTAAAGTTCAACCATGAGCACATACTTTCTCGTTTCGATGCTCCTAAAGCCGTCATTAGCGACAACGGCACACACTTTTACAATAATCCGTTTGAGAAGTTAATGAGAAAGTATGGAGTTTTCCATAAGGTTGGGATAACTTACCACCTGCAAACAAATGGACAAGCTGATCTAGTTAATCGAGAGATAAAAAAGCGTTCTAAAAAATACTGTTGATCCTAATTGTCGGGATTGGTCCATTTGATTACTCGATGCACTATGAGCTTATCGGACTGCTTACAAGAACCCCCTTGGGATGTCCCCCATTCCGTTTTGTGTATGGAAAACCTTACCACCTCCTTGTTGAGTTGGAATACAAGGCATTTTGGGCTATCAAGAGGTTGAACTTCAACTTGGATAAAGCTGGTGAAACATGAAATCTCCAATTAAATGAGTTGGAAGAAATATGCAATCATGCGTATGAGAGCACCTGAAATGCAAAAGAACGGATGAAACTTGCTGATGATCGAAATATAAATTGTAAAGAATTTCATTCGGGACAAAAAGTGCTCCTTTACAACTCACGTTTACACTTGTTTCCTGTAAAGTTATGGTCAAGATGTTTCAGACCGCAATAGAGGTGGGAGATCCGAAGGATGGGAGCATGTTCAAGGTAAATGGACAATGCCTGAAGTCGTATTCAGAGGCATGTATTGGAGAAGTGGAGACAATTTTATTATTGGCCCCCTATACGAGGATAAAGAGGTTTCAGAGAGAGGTCATCGCACCCCCAACGTATATGGGGTGAGTATTAGTTATATATTGAGTCATGTGAGTGCGTCGTGTGTCTAGGAGTCGATCGTGTGAGTTTTAGCGAGAGTGGAGTTTTTTCAATTTTTGAGACTCGTCCTGATATTGAAAAATGATTCCATGGTGATTTTGATGATTTTTAGTAAAAAATGTTGAATTTAGGTCGAACCCCGAAAGACTTTTAGGAAAACCACCATCCATGCCCAAGGGAGCGTGAAATTTGTGAGGAAAATGCAAAAAAAATGTTCATAAAATCCAAACCTCAACTAGGAGTTTGCTCTGAAAATCAAACCCTCAGAGGAAGAGGTTTGAAAAAGTTTGTTCCAAATTTCGAATCGGTTAGATTTTTAAGCGAACCAGTTTGGTTCCTTATGCAAACCAGTTCACTTTTCTGAAGGGCAAATCGGAATTTTGTCACTTTGTTTTCTCATTTCCCTCCCAACCTCTCACCTTCCCTCTACCAAAAACTATTTCCTTTCCCCCCAACCACGAATTTACACCCAAAAACACTCCATGCACCTTCAAACCCTTTCATTTTCGAAACGCATCCATTCCCCCCAAAACTAACCTTTCATTTTCCCACCTTTTCTTACCATTTCCTACCTATAAATAACCCACACCATTCATCCTCACATCTCCAAATTCTCTCCTTCCTCTCATCTCCAAATTCTCCCCTTTCCTATAATTCTCCATACTTCTTCCTAATTTCCCATCCTAGAAATTCCATGGCTCCTAAACAATACCTAAAAAAATATAAGTCGACCTACGTGCAAGAAGGCGATGAGCGTGGCATGTTCCGTTATTCCCAAAAATGGGATTGGTGCCCCGAATATTTTGGCACCTTTCAGACCTTGTTTATCGGGCAACATATTGTTTAGGACGATATCCCCGAAAATGTTGTGTCCCTCTTCTTCAAATTTGGGTGGCATAATTGGTATGCTCGCGGTAGGGATCCCGTCTATGAGCACATCGTTAGATTATTTTACGAGAATCTCATCCACATTTTCAACGAGAACTACGAGGCATATATTGACGGGGTTTCATCCCATTTTCTCTAAAAATTATCAAAAGAAAAATGCAAGTGGCAGTGGAAAAATCCTACCAAACCTACATCTGCCCATACCACCGAAAGGACACCCTCCGCACCAAGCTCTCTAGCCGATGGGCACTCGACAATTCATGGACGAGCGAGACATTTCCATCCAGGCGATTATTTTATCCCTCCCGATTGGCCAATCATATAACATGTGGCACTATCTTACCTACAAAGAATGATTCTATAATTCGCTTGCGACACGGAATTTTTCTTTATTTCTTGTTCGACACCGCATCGAAGATAAGCCTTCCACACGTTTACTTTGATGAAATCACACGTGCGGCGTATGACCCCACAGGTGCAACTTCTTTCCAATATTCCCATTTTATCACCTCCCTGTGCTTAGGGGCGGGGGTTATACCGTGGGGTAAGGCGAGGGTGACAAAGCCCATCGGCGGAACCTCAGTGGATAGGAGCATAAGAGAAGCCCGTCATCAAACCCTCCTCACGCACCGATTTTGAGGATATTGAAATGAAGGAGGAGGAAGGAGAAGAGGAAAACGAAGAGGAAGAAGATGTTGGTGGGGACGTCGGGCTTGGTGATCAAGAGTACGACAACCCGACGGGTATTTATTATAAGGGTGATTTTGATGAGTGTGCATACGAGACGGCTGTAATTAATAGTTGTATGGACCACCTTGAATCTCGGATTGACGATTTTATGGCAGAATACCACCAAGGCCAAGATGATTTTCGAGTCGATTAACATCATGACACTTCGATGATGATGCGGATTCAAGCTGATTCATATTGACTTAGCTTGGGCCCGGGGGAAGATATACCATCTTACTTCATGGACCCATATGCCCGTGATCTGAATGCCCCTGACCCATCTCATTGAGCAACTCTTGGGCATGCATCTTCTTATGTAGTTTCTTTACTTTTATTTGTTCTATCTTTTAAGAAACTATGTAATATTTACTCTCGTTTATGAATAAAATTTATATTGTGTCATATAGTTTCATTGTTGCATTTGAAATATTGCTTGTTTTACATCCCGCACCTACTTATTTTCTTATTTAAATTTTAGTCATTCACATCAAGGACAATGCAAAGTCTAAGTTAGGGGGTACATATGTGTCTTTTAAAAACATCACAATTTTAAAAAGCCCCTAAAAATTATAAAATTTCAAAAACTCAAAGAAGGGAAATATTTCAAAAAATCAAAAATATTTTTTCTAAAATAAGTGAGAATTAGACTTTAAAATCCTTTAAAACATCGCAAATTTTTTGTTTTAAATCTCATTTTCTAAAAATTCCATGCACTAAGTCAAAATTGATCTAAAATGGAAATTGAACGAAAATTGACGACTTGTATAAATAAATGTGGAGATTTTAACCCGGTGAGATGTTTTGTGCCATTCCTCATTTTCGAGTAATTTAAATCAATCCAAGTTATAATAACTAAAAATTTCTTTTAGTGATAAAATCGTCGTAGATCTCTAAATCATTATTTTGATCGGTTATGGGAAACGAGTGGAAATTTTTATTTTGAAAATGCGCCTAAAAATGTCTTAAAAATAAAAATAAAATTTTATCTCGAGACGCATACGGTAATTTGATTAGTAATTCGAACACATGATGTTAGACCATCATTTGTTCACAAAAAATATTAGCCATAAAATTCCAGAAAAATACCCTACTTTGAAAAGCAAATTGAGCCAAAATTTATATCCCTTTCGTTTATTAACCCGAAAAACCCAAATTGGTCTGAAGTTGTGAAAATCAGAAAATTCATAATTTTAAGTCCATCCGGTATAGAAAAATGGCAAAAAAACAGAAAATTCCTCAAATGAATATATATATATATATATATATATATATATATATATATATATATATATATATATATAAACTAAAAAAATAAAAAAAAGAGAAAAATAGAAAAAAAATTATTATTGAAAAAAAGCCCGAAAAAAGTACCAACGGACCTTCACAAGAAAATTTTCCAACTTCAAAAAATTCCAAAATTTCCATTAGTCCCCAAAATACCCTTAACCCGAAAAAAGTCCTAATTGAGTTTGAATAATGAAATCAATCACTGCGTGGAGAGCTAAAAAAATACAAAAAATATAATAATGAGACAAAACGGGGCGGATAAATAACGATATTTTCTCATTTTCCAATGATCGTAATCCGATCCTGAGATCTTTTCATCGTAAAAATTTTCTTCTTTCAATTTGTGTGCGTGAACTCATGTCCACTACATTTATTCTTAATTTCGCGCACACTGATAGAAAAAATCGTTATCCAAGTAATTTGTTTGTGAGTGCATACCATGAAAAATTGAATTAAAGCGAATTTTCGGAAAGTAATGTGGTGATCAATCGATGGAAGTTAATAATTAATTTTCGGCTTTGCACACACAAACACGCATACTATGAATTGAGATTTATCAAATAATTTTTTTTTATTATTTGTAAGAAATTTAAATTATAGGGTTTTTAATTATTTTGATTTTTCATTGATTCATACCATGTGGTACAAAATGAATTTTATGGATAAATTCATTACAAACCCTCACGAGACACCACTCGTCCTACTAGGGTAACCTAGGGATTTAAGGTCTTGTTGCATAAGCTAACGGCAATCTCATTCTGTGAAAAAGGTATTATATCCCTTAGTTGATAAGTGCTAATTATGGGCCCTATTTCCGATTCTTTTACATTGCTCGGGACTAGCAACGTTCTAAGTTAGGGGGTTTGATTCGAAAAAAATATTCCATATTTGTCCCTCTAATTTTGATATTTTTAGGGTCCCGGACATCACATCCATCATGAATTTATCTCATATTTATTGCAACTAATATTTTTGGTAAGCATTTTATGATTTGTGTTTTTGTCATGTGTTTTACAGGTAATTCATGCAATTGGACAAAAGAGAATAGCTAAAATAATGAAATAATGCGAGAATGGAAAGTCAAGGGCAAAACGATAATTTTCCAACCAAAACCTAGAGAATGAGACAACATAAAAGTTTAATATATCGAGTTCATAAGAACATAGGAAGAAACGACATCTCAATCTAAGTTACAGTGAAGAAGTTATGGCAATTTGAAGTTGAATAAAATTCCAAGGGGTAAAACTACAAATGAAGGAAATAAGTAAGTTAGAGTGTAATAATCAAACCCAGAGACCGAACCTCTTCGGTTTGTGGAGCAAATCAGTTCTCTTGGCTCTAATGGTTTGGTCCCAAGGTTCAGTTTGGTTTGAGGATTTGATTTTCTGGCGGAGTTCTTAATCATTTCCTAAATTGTAGCTAGATTTGTTAGGGTTAATGTTTGCCATTTTGGCCATTTTTGGCACTTGTATGAGTCATTTAGGAGTCTTCATATTCATAATTTACACATCGTTAAGTAAGGAATTAATCATTATTCATTGGAGGATAAATAATTCATCTTTGCACATAAAATTAATTGAAGTCTTGCAATTTTTCGGAAATCTTTCTTTGGTGTGAAGTCTTATTCTTGCAACTTTGTTTCTTCATAATTGGTATAAATTTCACAACTCTTTCTTATTGTTATTTAATTATGAATACTTGCATAATGAAGATATCTAGTGTAGAATTCAATTCCATGTCTATTGAAGCTATTTATGGATTGGGGAACTTGAACCCAACCTAGAGTTTTCAACGTTAAAAATAAAATTCAAAATAATTCAATAATTAATTCTATGAGTTTGATACATTAATAGAGACTATTAGTGTAGGCCTCTTAATTCAATTTGTTAAAAGCAGCCGGGATATTTGAGGATGCATTATATGTGTCGGTAAATATATCATTCGTGCTAATTAATTTATTGACCAATTATCGTGCGGGTTAACGCCCAAACATATTTAGTGCTTCGAATTAGTTTGTACTCTTATTTTAATTAATTAATTAATTTTTTAAAATTTTATATTTATCATAGATACTCTACGATTTGGGGGATTGGATCCCAACCCCATTTTCCAAAAGTGTTTTAAAACCAAAAATTTCAGTTTTTGCTTTAAGTAGTTAATTTTCCACTTTCATAGCTTAATTAGCCTAGGTAATTAGAAATTTCTTAAGGTACAAAATCATCATCTTTTCCTTTATTTTACGAGTAGAAGACTATATTTAAGAAACCAACCCTACCTTTGTCGTTAGCTACCTATTCCCAGAGGATTCGACCCCCTCTTATCGGGTTTATGACTTGACAGACCGACTTGCACTTGAGCTGTATGTACACACATAACACATACTTTTTATTGCTCTTTATAGGGGCACAATGGGAGGCCCGTTGCCCCCTAACTTCTCAATGTCCAATATCTTAGATTTCTTCAATAATTGGCCTTGGGATAGGGAGACATGTGAGTGTAGCCCATGCAGTTCCCTGAGATCATAACTTGATCAAACCTCTTTGATAGCAGCCTAAGGTCCTCCTTGACTTAATTCAGTTCTTCCTCCTTGGGATCCACTGGTACTGACAGATTAGCCCCTCGCTCGACAAGATTTGTTATGGGTAGTTGAGATGGAGACGGCCCATTGGCAAGTGGGGGCATGCGGGGCATGTTGATATTCTTTCGAGACCCATATTTGTTTAGGAACAAGTGGACGGGGAAAGAGGATTTTGAGCTCTGGAGCCTCGGGAGTCTGGATCTGATGTCATTGGATTTTCTAGACTTTTTCCTGGAGGTTGTCAATCTTAACAATGAGTTAGTCAAGGATGGTCATGAAATATGTTGAGCATGCATAGCCTGGTCAATGTTCTATATGAATAACCTTCGGAGGGATATCTTAAACTCGGTGGAAGCAGCAGAGGAGGCAGTGAGCTTTGAGGTAGTTTAATGGAAGATCAAAGACAATAGGGGGCTAGGCTAAAAATTAGGGTATGCGATCACACCTGAGAGGAAAAATGATTTTTGGTTTATTTTGAGGCAAAGATTAATAGTTTTTGTATTTTGTTTTTCTTTTTGGAAAGGGGGAAAATATTTTTTGTATATTTTTTAAAAGAGGTAGAAAGGAAGAATCATCAGCATGGTTATTATTATTAGGTTGCACTTTTATTATGTTTGCCTATGATTCAAGAAAAATGCCAGACGGGACTCGAGTCTGGGGAAAAGATAGGTACATGATGTAAAACACGATTTGACTTGTTTTCGGACTCACGAATAGGGTCATGTTTTAAAATGGGGGAAATAATACAAAAATTCGGTGGTAAGGCGACCCAAAATTTCGACAGAGTTTTTCCTTATAACCAGCACCCTAGGTATGAGTGTCCTAGGGTAGATGCCTATATGAGGTTGATGCACTTGGTGGGTTAGTGAAAATGCTCCACCCTTTGGCATGACTTCCATGATATAACTCTTGTCTATAAGTTCAATCATTCATCGGTACGTGTAGATAAGTTATTTGATATACCTGAGTGTACATGAATTGCCTCACGATATACCTCATAGAGATAGTACATGTGAGAGAAATTTGATATACTCAACGTACGGGAACGAGTTCCCTATTATATACCTCCTGTTGTGAGTTCGATCAAGCGGTATTATACGGGGGGAACCGTTCAATATACGTTGAAGGTATGAGGCTAATGGAAGGTAGGAATCATATTGCTTAGGCTAATTGTGCCCCACAGGACTAGCACCCATCACGAAGTGGCCCCCCCAGTACGGAACAAATTTTTTATCAATACTATAATTCTCAAGTGATGTAGTGTACAAGAATGCACGAGTCTTGATTATTATCTTATGAAGAGTTTTATGTATGCTAAATAAGAGAAGTACTACCACTATGAGGGAGAGCATAAAAATATACAAGTAGCATGGTATAAGGTGATATTCATGGAAAGAAAAACTAGCAAGTATGTATATGGAGCATGGAGACTATACAAAACATGGTAATAGATACAAAGTGTGAGGAATGTGAATTTACAAGTGGGTGACAAATATGTGCAAAGTGAGAGAGTGATATGTGAATATATGTGGACAAAGAGAGCATGTGGATATATAAAAGTGAGGTAAATGTGGAAGTATATGCTAGTGAGACTAAGCATGGAAATCTATAAGTGGTGTGTGAAATGTGTGAGTAAGCATTAAGCTATATACAAGTGAGAAGAATGTGAGAGCGTGTAATAGTGAAACTAAACATGAATATATACAAGGGGTGTGTGAAATGTGTGAGTAAGCATGAAGATATATACAAGTAAGAAGAGTGTGAGAATGTGTGGTAGTGATACTAAACATGGATATCTACAAGTGTTGTGTGCAACATGTGTATGCGGGAGTACGTGGAGTGAAGTATGGCGAATATATACAAATGATTGAACATGGTGGCACATGTGATAAGGAGGTGATATACACACATGATGTAAAAAGAGAATGGTAGATATGAATATCATGATAAGAATGAGACATATATACAATATGTAAGTATAAGAGTAAGTAGAACATACAAGTGGAGGCACGTGTACACATATATAAAAGGAGGAGAGAAAAAGAAATAACACCCATTTGAAAATAAAGTCTAGTCCTCTAAAAGTCCCCACAGCAGAGTTGCCACTATTTCCATCAGGGTCGGATTCCTTTGGCACGGGCTAGCCCCGAAATTGGAAGGGATGAAAAATTGAAGAAATCCTTCTCTCCCATGCATGCAAGGATTCGAGGATATGGGAGTCCTCTTTCTGCCACTTGCGTTGATCTTCGTGAGCTACCTCAAATATAAATCGACCATCATAAAAAGGGGAGAAATAAGAAGAAATGAAATCTCTGACCTATTTTGCTCAAAATAGGCAAAATAAATGTAGCCATCCCGAGAGAACGACATTAAAAGACATATTGATGCATACGAAACCAAATGAATCAAGGGTCTGGGACTATATTATGGAATGGGAAGTTGTTAGGCACCCATCCTGCCTTTTCAGTCTCTTATGGGCTATGATAATAATTTCCTTTTTCCCCAAAATGTGATATGTGTGTACATATGTGCCATGTTAATAATGAGAGAAAGAAATCAGCCGACTCATGCCATGAAAAAGACGGAGCGAAATCATCTTAAGTAGTGTATAAAAGAAATAACATAAAAATATAATGTGAGTGTCCGTCAAACCGCAAATCACTATGAAGAAGTGAGTGTGTACATCGAACATAACACGGATATGTAGGAATACGCGGCTTCGTAATAATGATATTCACAAGAAAACATAAAATGGATAAATGAGAAAAAATAACTCGAATCCCAAAATTGGCTCGGGATGCCTACATAGCCTAAAGTGCATCAAAGTCCACGTAGTTCGATAACATTCAAGGGTGGGGTTTAACCCATAAATCCTAAGTTAGAACTTTCTTTATTTTTTCTTTTTTAAGAAAAATGTGCGCAAGTATAGAAAATGTAAAAAATAAGGAATTTCTAATTCCAGGTTTATAAGAAAACCCTACTTTTGGCTTTTTAAATTTTATGAAAATAAGATTTGTGCATACTAAACAATAAAGAGTGGGATCAATTTTGAAGTGAGAGAATGAAATAAAAATATATATCAAAAGTGGAAAGAAAAGTAAACAACTATTACTAATTGAGTGAGTTGTAATTGAATAAGGGTAGATCTCCTCGAGACATTTAATTCTAATTTTGCAATGGTACAAGGTTGATTTTAGTATGGTTTGATGGTGGTGAGGTAAGGATGGAAATTAGGGTGGAAGTGGAGGAGAATGATGTAAGGAAATGGAGAGAGTGTTTGCAAAGATAGAATTTCGACGCACTGATTTCGAGGGGAATACTCTGACTTCAGAAAGGGACCCTTGAGAATGAGGTCATGATTTACTTAAATAGTAAAAATTAGGGTTTTGAGGGGTTTCGATTGGCATGGCCCCTAGCTCGCCTATTGGCATAGCCCCTGCCTAGCTGGACAATGAAAGTACACCCTACCTATAGGCGGGGGTTTGGGGTGCCTATAGGCAGTCCATAACGAACTTTTTAGGAAAAAAAGGGTATAAAATGAAAACCATAAGTTTGAATTGTACATGGCTGGGATGTTGGAAAGGGTATTCGGATCCCTATAAGAATCCATTGAGCCATTACTAAGTTTGAGAGTTAACCAAAGTGAAATAGGGCTCGAAAGCACCCGATGGTCTCTAGACAGGGGTTCTCAGAGTAAAAAGGCAATTATACGCGAATATTGGGGCCAATTTGTGCATGGTATGGACTATTGGAAATGGGATTAAGATCCCTCTAAGGTTCAATGAGATTTTCTTGGTTTAGAGAGTTAACCAAAGTCAAATAGGGCTTGAGGATGCTCGGTGGCCTCTAGATTAGGTCTCGGAGTAACAAGTTGAGCATGCGCGAATCGTGAAGCCAATTTATGCACAGTATGAACCGTTAGAAAGGTAATTCAAAGCCCTATGAGATTTCAATAAGATTCACTCAGTTTGGAGAGCTGAATGAGGTCAAATAGGGACCGGGAGCGCCCGATGGTCTCTAGATTAGGTCTCGAAGTAAAAAGGTGAGTACGCGCGAACTGTGAGGCCGATTCGTGTGCGGTAGGGGACTGTTAAAAATGGGATTCAGAGCCCTATGTGGTTTAAATGATCTTCACTCAGGTAGGAGAGTTGAGTAAGGTCAAATGGGTCCCGGGAACACCCAGTGGCCTCTAGACTAGGTTTCAGAGTAAAAAGGTGAGTACGAGCAAACCATAAGGCCGATTCGAGCACAGTATGGACCTTTGGATAGGGGATTCATAGTCCTACAAGTTTTTATGATCTTTACCTAGGATGGAGGGTTTATTTAGGTTAAATAGGGATTAATAATGCTGAGTAACCTCTAGATCAGTGTTTAAAGTAGTACCTAAGGTCTTATGGTGGGAAGAAAAGTGTTACAGACCTAAGGAGGTATTTAGGGGGTGCAATGATGGAGTGTCTACAAGCGTAATCTTAGTTTTTGCTCTTCATTCCTATCATATCATCCATCTTTATTAACAAACTTCGTTAATTTGCCTCGTGTAATGAATATCTCAATCTCATTCTTCAAAGCCAAATAGTTATCTATATTGTGACCGTGATCTTTATAGAACTCACAATATTTGGTTTTATTCCTCCTATTAGGAGGAGCCTTCAACTTTCCCAGCCATTTTATGTCTTTATTTCCTCGAATATCTTTGAGGATGTGGTGTACCCCTATAATCAACAGGGTATATTCATTAAATTTCCTCGACCTTTTGGCCTTTTTGTTGTCCTTGGACTCTTTTCTCTTCTCCAAGATCTTTCTGGTATCGACCTTATAATGGCTCAACTCCTTCGCTGTCATAATTTTTTCGGTGTTCAAAATCTTACTAGCTGTGGCTAAAAGCTCAGACATTGTACTCAATGGATCTTTAGCCAATGTCCAATACAACTTTCCAGGCAAAAGACCACTCATTAGTATTGTGATTGTCATTTTATTTTTATAATCAACGTCTTCTAACTTTTTGACATTAAACCGTGTGATAAATTCCCTCATTGTCTCGTCCGTTTTCTGACGAACATTTAACAAATGAGCCTCCCTTTTTCTTGGCTTAGTAGCAAAATAAAAATTACCGACGAAGAGGTTGGCCAACTGCTAGAAGTTTGAGATATGACCCATTGGTACATCATTTTACCAAATTTGGGTCGACCTGGAGAAAACGCATCTCATTCGGGATGGAATAAATATCTGAAGTAGCTTATTACTACTTTACATGCTACATGGGTCAGACTTGTTATCGTATTTGAGGATGATCACTGACGATTTAAACTTTATGGGCATTGGATAACCCACAGTCGACGATATGAATGGGAAGCCTTGTACAAAACCCATTTGTAAAAGGTTGTTGGTCTTTATGATTTCTCCCAGATGATCCTCCACGTGTTTAGGGTTATTCTTCCTTATTGAGATTAGTCGACACTGTTTTTTTAGTCGCCCTTGGCTTTTGACTGAGCTCTCTTCCCGAGAAGTATGCTCAGCTTTGGCCGACCCTCGCACGCACGGTCTAGAATTGTGTGAGCATTTAAACTTTTTGATCTCATCTGTTCTTAGTTCCTCTATATTCTCCCTAAGCTCCTTATATTTGTGAGCTCTGGCAGATATTGGTCATAGTCAATCAAAGGCAGATCCTCTACTAAGACTCTCCAAAATTCTTGGGTACTCTAAGTAGTCTGTTCATCTTCATATCCACCTATTCTAATGGTTGATGTTACTCCTAGGCGATAAGATATATCGTGGTGTTCTGATACGGAGTATATGAACCTGCTAGCTTCCCCCTTCGAACCCAAATCAAATCGGGGTTTTCCACGTCCCTCTCACGGTCACGATATATTTGTCTCCTGTCCCTATATGGGGCTGGAGAAGGCATCTCTCGTCTATGGTCAGAGTTCTCACCCCCTGCTGGGGTAGGTGGGTCCTCTCTTCAATCAGAGTTTTCACTCCCAAATAAGGGAGTATGTGTTATTTTATATTCTGACAAAATTGAGAGTGAGAGAGGGAGTAAAGTAGGACAGGTGTCGTGCCCTTATGGGTTGGGCAAGTGCACCTTGAGAGAAATATGGGAGTATATTCAGGAGGTTCGTACCCACGCAGGGAGGTGAGAATTTAATTATTCTCTACTTATACACATTACGCAATTGCTTGTTGACATCATCTTATCCTCTGGCATACACTTACCTTAATGGTGTTAAGTAATAATATTCAAATAGGAAAGGATGTAACTGGGCCGAACACCCCTATACCCGAGCTGACTTCTTTATACTTAGCCGAGCATATGTTGAGTCATGTAGACTCCATTATCTACCCCTAATGGGGTCATATGTCACCTCTTGAGAGGCCCACAAGTTGTTTCATATTTAGGGTATAAGAATATTATCTCTCAGTAGGATTCTCCTAAGATCTACACTTTTTTGTGGCATGTTGATCAGTTACGCCTCTATGGTTCTTTTTCGCCAGGAATGTGGCGTCATCGCCTTCATCTCAACACTCTTAGCTCATAGGTTGGTACGCATTATTTTTGTTTAATTTCTCATCGATGCTTAGTCGACGTGGATTTGATTAGTTACTAAAGTTAAAACTTCACTCTGAATGGATCAACACTTACTGTTGTGATTTGTAAATTACTATAATGGTATTTAAAAAATCCCCCCTTTTGTATTTATTTTCTTACCTAATAAATTGATTGGAATGTTTTTTTTGGGTAGTTTATATATTCAGTTTTTAAACTAGGAAAAGCTATTTGGACTTTATGTTGTTTGCTATGTCTTCAACTGCGTGGATATAATGATATCAATAAAGTGTATTCATGAATGTTATTGGGTGAGCACACACATACGTGTGTGTATTTTAGCAGTCTTTATTTGAAAAAGAAGATTAGAGTTTTAGGACATAACTTTTGAAATGCTTTTTGAGAAGAAAAAGTAAGGAATACTATTTTTGATTGTGATATTATGAACATAATCTCTCTCCAATATTCATATAGAGATATTAATTGAGCACAATTATACTTTGCAAACATGTTACGTTTTTTCCGCTGAGATGGAGATGTGTTTACTTATATTTGTATTTTCTCAGGTAGGTTTATAAATTCTTAATTTGACATTTGTCAATGGAAAGAAGAATTTTGTGATTATGTGGGCTGTTTTTGGTTGGATGAACATGATGGATATCATGTATTCTTTTGTTATTATGGGTTATTTTTGTAGTTTAGTTTTGTGTACAATTAATTGTACATTTATATTTAATGGTTATTTTGTTTCAACTTATGAACGACTTGTACTAAGCCATGCTTATTTTTGTGCTTATGTGTCATGGCCTAGTTATGGTATGTTACTTCATCTGGAACTTTAAAAATTTTATTTTACAACTTTCGGTGTGACCCTCCTATCCATAATGTTTTGTATGGATTTATTTTTATTTATTTTTCTATCTAGATCCATTATATCTCTCGGTTATCTCTACACTTCCTTATATATATATATATTGAAGTAAGGTCCTTACAGTATAAATTATAATATTTCCTTATTTATTTGGTTAATATATTTAGTTTTGGGATATGTAATTAGTTCTTTTGAAATAGTTGTATGGTTAGGTTAGTTCTTAATATTTGGGATGATCGTTGTAGAGGCAATAATGGTACTAAGACCCAATCAAAAATATTTCATACAAATTCTAATTCTTATATTCATAATAGCTTGCATAGCCACATATCGACTTTTGTAGAAATGTTTAATACAATACTAATTTAACTTCTTATATATTTGTAATGTTTTTCACACTATTCGTAAAGGAATGCTATGGAACGAATCATATGTCGGATTGGAAATACCAACACGTATGCGTTTGGGAATGCATTAATTCATAGCAAAAGAAGAAATGGGCACCAATCTTCCATACATATTGTGTATAGTAGTTTCGAAAATTAAGGTCATATCAATTCATTAAATTAAATTCTCTTTGAAATGAAAAGCATTCAATCCATAGGTACTTTAGATTAGAGATAGTTGTCAGATGATGTTTTCACCCATGTTATTCTGAGTGTGCTTTATTCTATTAGGTACTTATTACAATAATATTCACATATGTATGAGATGTGAAGTAGAGTGAAATTAGTTTATCATATGGGCATATGTGTTTTCTTTATTCAACTATGTAAATATTTTGTGGTTATCTTTCAATTTATTAAGCTAACATTGAAGACTTTTATCAGGTTTGTTTTTACTGTATTATGAGATACTTATATTCATTTTTTTGTTTGTAGTTTTTCTGGTGTTTGCATGGGGGTTTCAAAAGCCGAATTCAAGGTTGATACTTGATGAATAACGGAAGAAGAACCTCACAAATATATGTATCATAGATGCAATAATTTTTTTTTATGTTCTTAGAATTTTTAAGTTGTAACGAAATCATTTATTACAAACTTTAGTTTATGGTGTGGAATCGTAAATAACTTGTTGAATTAGGGTGATAAAATACTATAAATGCCAATCCCTGGTTATATATATATATATATATATATTTGAAAAATCCATTAATATTAGTAATGGAATTATATCGTTAGATAATTTGACAATCTATCACAATTTTTGTGATGAAAATATGTTATGAAATATTTTGTAACGGTAACTCGAAAATTAGTAACGGTAAAATTCCGTTAGTAATACGTGAATTAGTTATGGTAATTTACCGTTACTAATTTATTCCCCATGCTTTTTTCCTAACTGTATTTTATCGTTACTAATTTTTCTTGTAATGGTAATATACCATTATTAAAAGCACGTTTTGGTGTAGTGCGCAAAACAAATAGGGAGAAGATGTTAGCATAAATGCCATATAATAACTGATCAACAACAACCAAATGTAATAGGAAATTGATATCAACTTTTTTCCCTCGGTCAGGGCACCCAAACCCTCTATAGGTCTCATCACCTCAGAAATTAGTGGATGCTTCCATCCCCTAGTAATAAATCCGTGACCCTAATAACCCTTATTGGAATCAGGAGGTTGACAACCAAAGCCCTATATTCTTTCCTCGCTTTCAGGTAGAAGACATTGTCATTCATTTTTTTTACCACGAGTAACAATACATAATTTCCTATATTCTAATTTGAGTTCCATATACCTCATTGATCCTATGGACTCCGTTCATAATCATTGATGTGTTTGGAGAACACTATGCAGAGACCACTTTGAAAAACTCAAAAAAATCCAGAAAAAATTGACTTGGGGAAATTTTATACACTCCTCAATCGCTAAAATAGTACGAAACCAGTGACCATCCTTAACATTATAGCAGTCATTCGGTTCAGCAGCACATTCAATCTTTACCCAGTCAGGAGTAGAGAAAACTACGGATTTCTCTCATTTGCAACGTAAACTATCCTCTCAAATCATGAAGAAATGATAACTAAAAACATGAAGATGTAAAGAAAAACGAATGATCGTTGCAGACAAAATAAAAATAAGATAAAGAAGACTTACAAGGGAAGAATATTACAGAAAACTCTGATTACTTTGAATAGTTGAAGCAAAATGGCAATAAAACAATTATTGAGATATCTTGGTTCAACTCCCAACATGCCTCATCATTTAAAAATGGGACCCAATATGACAGTTGGCGTCAATGTCCCAATTGTTGGTATTTTCACATGATTTTTACCAGCATACACCCAGTTAATTTGGAAAATTAAGAGCGCACCCTTTTGGTCCTAACGGTTAAATAAAGTAAATATGGACTTTGAAATTTCAACTAATGTTGACATAACTTCACCATCTCACTCTGCGACCAACTACCTTTACTGACCAATGCCATCCTCATTAGCGATCAAAACTCTCCGCCATATTCAAGATGTAGGGCTTTAGGGGAAATTATAGAGGAATTATCCGAGCAATCCGAATAACCCATAATGAATTGCACTTTTTCGGCATCAGGTGATAAAGATTAGTAGCTCAAGATAAGAACGAAGGAGAGTTATAATAGCTAGAATATCGGAGATGATCAACTCTACCTTATCACAACTACATCAAGGACTCCTCTAGACCTACACAAAATAACCTCCTTATGTTATCTATAAATGTAACCCTTACCTCTGAGAAAAAGGGGCATGTAATTCTTGTTGTTACTAGCTAATAAATAAAAAAGAGTAAAACACCATGTAGATGTAGGCATCCTCCTTAACCACATATATTCTGGTGTTATGTGATTGTGTAATCGTGTGATTTGTTTCCTTGTTCGGTTATAGTTATTTGTAATGATTTTTTTGTAGGATTTAGCACCTTCAATTTCATTTATCAATAAGCATTTATGGTTGGTATTGATGACGATTCATATATGCCATTAATCATTCTCAATCTTATTGGTCGTATAATTCCATTATACATTCCACTTTGAATTGTTATTCTCGAAGTAGCCTAACTAAATACACCATCATGTGTTTTTTCACAAAATTTTAAATAGGTGTTTCGTTGTGGATTTGGTCAATTGGTTTATTCTCATAAATAGACATACCATATACATTATTGTTTGGTGTGACTACCCACTAATGTCACTGTACATAGTCTATAAGGATTATCTTTGCATTGTGGCCTCAATCCACCAATTCCTAAGTCTTAACTTCTCATTTCGTACACCATCCTATAACTCCAAGTATTATGTATGAGAATCTACATTTTAGTAAATATCTCTGACATAATGTATTGCCACCTTCTCTATATTATTTTTGTATTAGTTTAACTGATCTTTTACACTATACGACTCATCATATGTTACATGTAGCTCCATTAATATTCGATATTTTTATGATTTTACAAATTATTATCTATACATCATCAGAGACAAGATTCTAACTGTGTTAGAGTGGGGGCTTTCCTTTTTAACCAATTATTTGCATATCATTATAGACAAGACTACATTATAATTGATTGAGGTCTTTTTTTGCAACACATTATATGCACATATTTAGAGATAAGACTACACTATGCTTAGTGAGTTTTTTGTTTAACTAAACCCATTGCGCACTCATGTTAATGCAACTCATGATCGAGATTACATAATGAATTGTGGCTGTAAAAAAGACTCGTGAGATAACATTGTACACAAAATATCCAATAGAAATTACAACAGAATGACATTCCTCCTTTAGTATGACAATATAAAACTATTAGAGTTATTAAACCTCAATGCAACAAGTGAAAACAAGTGCACACTCAAGCATAGTTTGTGGCAGAGGATCACCAACTACTAGCCGAATTAATGAACGGTCTCTATTACAAGCGTACAAAAATGGTATGTCCCAACGCAATAATGACTATGTCTAGTTTTTAAGAAATACAACCGAATACGGTCCCTGTTGTAGATCTTTTAAAGATATTCAATACCGAAAAGATTGGTTATATTTATATCAACCCGTAGTTTACATTGGAGGTTGTTGATGGATGACCTGAACTACAAACTGATCGTCGAGGACAAGTAAAAATGGGATATGTCATGGCTGGATGTCCCAATGTGTAGTGAAATTCGTGATGAAATATAATTTTTGTTCAATGAATTCATAAGTGCCATCTACATGCAAAGTAGAGTCTAATTGTCACTATTGTGCTTTTTATGTTTTAATTGTCTTTGTTGTGTGTACGTACATTCCTCATTATTTATCTTGGTATTCTCCTATTCCACTAAACAAAAGATTCAGCACCTCTCAATTACTAATTATTGACATAATGAAATAATGAAATCTCACGGTCACCGATAATAACTTTACGTAATCTCGCATTTAGTGACACCACCTAAGGCATTATGATGTCATCGACAATGAATTTACATAAGACTCACATAACATCGTTGTTGGTGATAACAATAATTCGTATATTTTCTTAAATAAAAAACTCATTAAAAATATCAACAACGAATAAGGATCAAGATTGACTTTTTTATCAATTTCGTTTACTAAATATGTAGTTCAATAGCTACTGTAATTTTTTTCTCCAATAAGCCCCATAATATTTTTGTTCTAATAGGTGTTATTTATAAACATTTAGTGAATATTCACTATATATATAAATATAATTTATTGAGGAATAAATATTTTGATAAGACATATTTAAAAATGTCGGATATAAATATAATTTATTTGACAAACTCATTTCCACATGAAAAAAAGGATAAAATGCTCATTTATTTAGGGTTATTCTTCCTTATTGAGATTAGCCGACACTGTTTTTTTTAGTCACCCTCGGCTTTTGACTGAGCTCTCTTCCCGAGAAGTATGCTCAGCTTTGGCCGATCCTCGCACGCACGGTCTAGAATTGTGTGAGCATTTAAACTTTTTGATCTCATCTATTCTTAGTTCCTCTATATTCTCCCTAAGCTCCTTATATTTGTGAGCTCTTGCAGATATTGGTCATAGTCAATCAAAGACAGATCCTCTACTAAGACTCTCCAAAATGCTTGGGTACTCTAAGTAGTAAGTCTGTTCATCGTCATATCCACCTATTCTAATGGTTGATGTTACTCCTAGGCGATAAGATATATCGTGGTGTTCCGATACGGAGTATATGAACCTGCTAGCTTCCCCCTTCGAACCCAAATCAAATCGGGGTTTTCCACGTCCCTCTCACGGTCACGATATATTTGTCTCCTGTCCCTATATGGGGCTGGAGAAGGCATCTCTCGTCTACGGTCAGAGTTCTCACCCCCTGCTGGGGTAGGTGGGTCCTCTCTTCAATCAGAGTTTTCACTCCCAAATAAGGGAGTATGTGTTATTTTATATTCTGACAAAATTGAGAGTGAGAGAGGGAGTAAAGTAGGACAGGATGGGTTGGGCAAGTGCACCTTGAGAGAAATATGGGAGTAACTTCAGGAGGTTCGTACCCACGCAGGGAGGTGGGAATTTTATTATTCTCTACTTATACACATTACGCAAGTGCTTGTTGACATCATCTTATCCTCTGGCATATACTTACCTTAATGGTGTTAAGTAATAATATTCAAATAGGAACTGGGCCGAACACCCTTATACCCGAGCTGACTTCTTTACAGGGGCGGTCCTGAGCATGTGCTAAGTGAGCGATCGCACAGGGCCTCCCGTTGATCCAATTTTATTACTTATATATTTGGGGCCCATTTTTTATATCAATACAAGTAAAAGGGGTCTATTTTACAATTTTTGCACGGGGGCCTTGCCAATTTTTATCAATCTCAGGACCGGCCCTGCTTCTTTATACTTAGCCGAGCATATGTTGAGTCATGTAAGCTTCATTATCTACCCCTAATGGGGTCATATGTCACCTCTTGAGAGGCCCACAAGTTGTTTCATATTTGGGGTATAAGAATATTATCTCTCAGTAGGATTCTCCTAAGATCTCCATTTTTTGGTGGCATGTTAATCAGTTACGCCTCTATGGTTCTTTTTCTCCAGCAATGTGGCGTCATCGCCTTCATCTCAACACTCTTAGCTCATAGGTTGGTACGCATTATTTTTGTTTAATTTCTCATCGATGCTTAGTCGACGTGGATTTGATTAGTTACTAAAGTTAAAACTTCACTCTGAATGGATCAACACTTACTGTTGTGATTTGTAAATTACTATAATGGTATTTAAAAAATCCCCCCTTTTGTATTTATTTTCTTACCTAATAAATTGATTGGAATGTTTTTTTTGGCTAGTTTATATATTCAGTTTTTAAACTAGGAAAAGCTATTTGGACTTTATATTTATTGGTTATTTGTGTTTCAACTTATGAGCGACTTGTACTAAGCCATGCTTATTTTTGTGCTTATGTGTCATGGCCTAATTATGGTATGTTACTTCATCTGGAACTTTACAATTTTTATTTTACAAATTTCGGTGTGACCTTCCTATCCATAATGTTTTGTATGGATTTATTTTTATTTATTTTTCTATCTAGATCCATTGTATTTGTATCTCTCGGTTATCTCTACACTTCCTTATATATATATATATATATATATATATATATATATATATATATATATATATATATATATATATTGAAGTAAGGTCTTTACAGTATAAATTATAATATTTCCTTATTTATTTGGTTAATATATTTAGTTTTGGGATATGTAATTAGTTCTTTTGAAATAGTTGTATGGTTAGGTTAGTTCTTAATATTTGGGATGATCGTTATAGAGGCAATAATGGTACTAAGACCCAATCGAAAACATTTCATACAAATTCTAATTCTTATATTCATAGTAGCTTACATAGCCACAGATCGACTTTTGTAGAAATGTTTAATACAATACTAATTTAAATTCTTATATATTTGTAATGTTTTTCACACTATTCGTAAAGGAATGCTATGGAACGAATCATATGTCAGATTGGAAATACCAACACGTATGCGTTTGGGAATGCATTAATTCATAGCAAAAGAAGAAATGGGCACCAATCTTCCATGCATATTGTGTATAGTAGTTTCGAAAATTAAGGTCATATCAATTCATTAAATTAAATTCTCTTTGAAATGAAAAGCATTCAATCCATAGGTAGTTTAGATTAGAGATAGTTGCCAGATGATGTTTTCACCCATGTTATTCTGAGTGTGTTTTATTATATTAGGTACTTATTACAATAATGTTCACATATGTATGAGATGTTAAGTAGAATGAAATTAGTTTTTCATATGGGCATATGTGTTTTCTTTATTCAACCATGTAAATATTTTGTGGTTATCTTTCAATTTATTAATCTAACATTGAACACTTTTATCAGGTTTGTTTTTACTGTATTATGAGATACTTATATTCATTTTTTTGTTTGTAGTTTTTCTGGTGTTTGCATGGGGGTTTCAAAAGCCGAATTCAAGGTTATTAATTGATGAATAACGGAAGAAGAACCTCACAAATATATGTATCATAGATGCAATAATTTTTTTTATGTTCTTAGAATTTTTAAGTTGTAACGAAATCATTTATTACAAACTTTAGTTTATGGTGTGGAATCGTAAATAACTTGTTGAATTAGGGTGATAAAATACTATAAATGCCAATCCCTGGTTATATATATATATATATATATATATATATATATATATATATATATATATATATATATATATATATATATATATATATATTTGAAAAATCCATTAATATTAGTAATGGAATTATATCGTTAGATAATTTGACAATCTATCACAATTTTTGTGATGAAAATATGTTATGACATATTTTGTAACGGTAACTCGAAAAGTAGTAACGGTAAAATTCCGTTAGTAATACGTGAATTAGTTACGGTAATTTACCGTTACTAATTTATTCCCCATGTTTTTTTCCTTACTGTATTTTATCGTTACTAATTTTTCTTGTAATGGTAATATACCATTATTAAAAGCACGTTTTGGTGTAGTGCACAAAACAAATAGGGAGAAGATGTTAGCATAAATCCTATATAACAACTGATCAACAACAACGAAATGTAATAGGAAATTGATATCAACTAATACTTTTCCCTCGGTCAGGGCACCTAAACCCTCTATAGGTCTCATCACCTCAGAAATTAGTGGATGCTTCCATCCCCTAGCAATAAATCCGTGACCCTAATAACCTTTATTGGAATCAGGGAGGTTGACAACCAAAGCCCTATATTCTTTCCTCGCTTTCAGGTAGAAGACATTGTCATTCATTTTTTTTACCACGAGTAACAATACATAATTTCCTATATTCTAATTTGAGTTCCATATACCTCATTGATCCTATGGACTCCGTTCATAATCATTTATGTGTTTGGAGAACACTATGCAGAGACCACTTTGAAAAACTCAAAAAAATCCAGGAAAAATTGACTTGGGGAAATGTTATACACTCCTCAGCCACTAAAATAGTATGAAACCAGTGACCATCCTTAACATTATAGCAGTCATTCGGCTCAGCAGCACATTCAATCTTTACCCAGTCAAGTGGTAGAATCTATAGCAGTCACTACAGGTGCTTTGAATTTCGATGGTGTAGGAAAATTCATAATGGCCTGCACAAAAGGTGTCCCTTGAACAAAAGTTCTTTGTAAGGGATTCTTTTCTTTAGCCATTTCTCCAAGTCTATCCTCCAATCGCTGAATGGAACCTTTCTATGCTTCATTTCCTTCCTCGGGCCGCTTAGTCCGAGCAATTGATTATTCTGACGTAGCTTCCTGAGATCTATCTCGACGAGTAGCTGGTCGTGATTGTGCTGATCCTTCCCTCAAACCTGATGGTGGTCGAAAGCTTCTCGATGGGGCTCTAGGTGGACTCATATTTCTCCTTGGTCCTAACCGACTGAAGGGAGACACCCTGCTTAATCTTTCCAGGGCGCTGGTTCTCTCCGGAGAGAGAGTGATATGTTGATCTGTATCCGTAGCCCGTATCGATGAAGTTCGCCCAGGTTGATAAGAAAAATCATTAGATTCTTCATTACGATATGACCCAGTACGCCTGGATCGCGATTGCCCACGATCACTCCTTTGACTTGAATGGGTAGGTGCACCGCCGTGAAGAGTTTGAATGAGTTGCCTCATTATTTCTTGCATGGCGGTTTGTCCTTCAGGCAGATTCGTCATAATTCCAGCCAGATCTGGAGGTGCAGATGGATTTGGAGGATTTCCAGCATTTCCAGCATTTCGATTACTGGGTTCTGGATTATCTGCCATTGATGATAAATGATTTTTGGTGAAAAACGATAGCAACAGTCGTTTCCCACAGACGACGCCAATCTGTTGATGTAAAAAATTAGATCGCTCTAATTATTCAATCACAGATAAATAAAATGAGACAAAGATTTTTAAAGTGGTTCAGCCTTATAAGAATGGCCTACGTCCACTGTTATGTTATTGCTGAATGTTTGGGAATTCTCGATTACAAGTTCTATCAAGAAATTCC
Organism: Sambucus nigra; assembly: GCA_949130495.1. Lineage (NCBI taxonomy): Eukaryota > Viridiplantae > Streptophyta > Magnoliopsida > Dipsacales > Adoxaceae > Sambucus > Sambucus nigra. Next base: position 392,327,241 of record OX422211.1, on the reverse strand, counting down.
CCTCCCCCTGAATGAGGGTGATACAAGGTATTTTTAGCCTTGAGGCTGTATATGAAAGGGCTGATACATTAAATGATATACATATGAAAGGGTAATACATTTAATGTAGCGTGTGCGTCAAGGTGATAATCATTCAATGAATGGTTGAACTGTTGATTATCTGGAAATTAATGATACGACCGAGATGCAGTTCGGACCGCCTTAGTTGCTCGTTGCTCTGGAGTTCCTCGGATCGCTGGAATACCTCGGAGTGCTAAAGTTCCTCGGTGTATCCTCGTTGCTCGGAGAGAACATGAGTTGGTTGGGGAAATGAACTTCCTCGTTGTTATTGTGCCACGTAGATTGACACGTGTCTTCGTATTATATCAACAATTACCATATCAATAATAGGTATATCTCAAATCCCATAGTTACGACATTTATCCTCATATCTCATTATTAGTTATCACGTTTAACGATTCGTCTTTAACCTTAATTCGAGGTATTATTCCAACTTACTACGTAACACTCATGGACTCCATCCTTATAAAAGTACAATTCAGTAGGTATTCATTTATGTTCTAACGTAACTCTCTTGCGTATCTCTCCACTTTAATATCTACTTACATTGTCCCTTATGTAAAATATCCCAAAAATATAGATTTGGTCTTAAATTAAAGGTCCCTTATTCATAAATGAATCCTACTGGTCATCATTATATCCTAAATTATTTTAACAAGGATGTCTAAGGAGTTTTCTTCATTTCGGATCAATGCAACAGTTTTAAAAGGGGAAACTTAAGTCTGCCAGGAGAGGTCGATCGATCGAGGTCTGGGGCTCGATCGATCGAAGCTCTTGGCTCGATCGATCGATCAAGCAGGTATGCGAAATTTGAAATTCTGCAGTTACGGGTTTCATCTTCTAACCTCAACAAATTCCATATTTTTCATACCCAAACGACCCAGAATTGATACTACTAACATCATATCATCATATTAAGAAATCCCTACGTAAAGCATGTGGGTTTCTATCACTAATTATGGATTAACAGCCCAAAAATTCATATAAATATCAAGAACCCTAGAAATCTCTTAAACATGGTTCTAACAATTATTTTCCCAAAATTCCTTCTCATAAACATCATAATTTCGTGGTTTAATCCTCTACATGACAAAGGGTTTCTAGAATTTTTATTTAAACCATAACTACATGAAATTTCCTGACTCAAATTGGGTTTTTCTTCCATATAAATCATCCTAATCATTCCTAAACCAATATAAAAGATGCATCAACGAAATAAGCAAGATAAACACTTGTTTGGGATTTTCAGAAGTCTGGTTTGGTGCCGAATTTGGTGTGGTTGCGTTCCCCGTCTCGCGATCTACGCATTGGCGGTGGCGGCGGTGCAAACGGATGGGTTTTGAGCCTTGGATTGCCTTGAGAGCTCTCTCCTCTCTTCTCCAATGGACGTTCTAGAGTTTTGAGTTTTCTAACCCTAGATGATAACCCAGATATCTGATATAACCCTTTTAATTTTCGTGGGTTTAATTACCCAAAAATGTGAAATGTCTAAAATGTCCTCCCGGGGTACTAATTAGGCCTAAAAAGGCCTCGAGACCCAAACTAAACCCCCGGGTATACTTTTCTGACTATCTTGACCCTTCCGGACGCGTTGGCGCACTCAAAACGACCATACGAACAACTTATAAAACATTCACTTTTATTTATCAATATTTAGTCCCGACGCGACACGGGCGCGTCCCGACTCAAATTTCCAAAGTTGTCATTTTATTCACTCGTGACATTCAATATAACCAATATTATATATTACTTTGCTCATTAGTAATATTCAACAAATTTCTCATAATTACTAACTCTCGTCACGTTAATAATTATAACATAATTAATTTTCGGATTTTATTAAATAATTAATTCACATTAAATTTAATAAATCCCCAAATTAATATAGCATAAAAATACGGGGTATTACAGTTTGTCTTGTGGAGAAATAAGTTTAGAATTAATGAGTGTCCTGGGAGGAGATTTAAGGACTTGCCTTGAAATGATGTTTTGGGGTGATGTAAAGAATCAGTATGGTTGAGAGGTTTAGAGCTTAGTGGATTTATTTTAAGCGGAGAATTTAGCTCATAGTTGTGCTAGTTTTGAGAACTAGGTATTGGTTAGAGTGTTGTATTTGTTGAGACCTTGTGTCCTAAACATAAGGTGTTTATTTGGAGTGTCGAAAGACGCGTAATATATTTATATCGTATTGTTGTATAGGCCCTCGGGCAATATCTAAAATATGAAAAATCTTTTTATAAAACCTTAACCCTGGTTCAACTAATCACAATCCCCGACCTAGCTACACAGTAGTGTATTGGGAGGGTTCCTTGTTTGGATTTCGCTTGTGAGACCTCCCCCGCACGAAGGTAGCTAGCGTCAGGAATTGAGGAGAGTTCAACCGTTGGGAATGTTCAAACTTTTATATATTTAGTATGTTGTTATAGATTATAATGTCGAGGGTTGTGTTACAATTTGAGGCTAATGGAGCCTGATTATGATCTACGAGTGGAAACTCGGGTACGGGGTGTATGGGCGCCCTGGGTAGCTAGTTGATTTTTTAAAATTTAAATAATTCGACGTGAGAACTAGTAATGATAGGTATAGTGATTCTAAGAGTTGATGTTAGGACTAGAGGATATTGAGGTCCTATGCGTATTTTAAATTTCGCGGGCGAAATTTTTGTAAGGGGGGAAGATTGTAACACCCCATGATTTTTGAGACTGAGAAATTAAATTTTTTGGAAAATAAAATTTAATTAAATTGGAGAATTTTAAAATTTGGGAATTGAGGCCCAAAAATAGAGAACGTTTTAAAGTATTCCGGATGGTGATTTTGAGGGTACCATGGATCCCGGAAGGGTCGAGATAGTCAAAATGACTGTCATTGAGTTTTATTTCGGCTCCAAAATATTTTTAAGTTAGTTTGACTCGAATTGGAGTAAACGAGTCATTTAAAGTGTGTATTAACATTTAAAACTGGGACTTATATTTTATAGGCTTAAGAGGCTTACGGATGAAGCCTTCTAATTTAGAGAAAGAGAGAAATAGAAAGAAAAGAGAAAGGAAGAAGGAAAGAAGAAGAGAAGAGAGAGAGATGAAGAAAAGCTTGGAGATTTCTGGCCCAATCGCGACATCGAGGACGATCCAACCTCTATAAATCTGAGGCAAGTGTTTAATCTTGCTAAATAGTTATTTGTGTATTTCATTTCATAATTTGTGAGTTAAAGAAATGGATTTTTGGGTTTAAATATCAAAACCTAGATTTTTTAGTTTAATCTTGAAATGGATGTTTACACATGGGTTTAAGAAGTATAAATTGATGAAGTGAAAGTTTAGGATGTGTTTAATGTTAGAAACATTCTTGGGTTATAAATTCATAGTTAGAAATTGTTGATTTGGGATTTTGGGAAATTTAGGTTTATATAGAAAAAAAATGACCATTTCGTAGCCTGCTGAATAGACCGAATCGATTCGGCCTCTTTTCGAATCGATTCGGAATGTTGCAGAATCCCAGGTCTGTGTGACCGAATCGATTCAGACCCAAGCCGAATCGATTCGCCTTGGAGGCCGAATCGATTCGGAATAGGGCCGAATCGATTCGGTAACAGGGCATTTCGAGGTATTTTTCTCCATAGTGATTCCAAACCCTTTTTGGTTGGGTTTATTGATTTTGGGGGGCCTTCTCTTATGATGTAAGAGATATGTTCTTGGAGACATATAAGGAGTTTCTCACATATTAGGATTTTGGGGACTCCTTAGGGTAATTTGGGAGAAATGTATCCATGCATGTATTTGGAGTTGTGTATAGAGATTGTGGGGGAAACCTTTTTGGGATTGAGGATCCTAATTTTAGATTTAAAAGTAAGTATAGATGTGATGTGAGGCTAAGAACTCTTAGGGAGAATTGTGAGGGTATGTTGTGAAATTCTAGGCCAACCTTTATATCAAATCCTTATAAGGATAGGATATTATTAAGATACGATTTGGGGCCAAATGGAAGAGTGTAGTTGCATACCCTTAGTAATGATAAAATTTAAGAAATAAATCCGAGAGATCTTAGACTAGGGGATTCACAAAAGTGATTGAACCGTAGTCGAAATCGAGCGCAATGGGATTATTTGATGAATGTAAGGTTGAGCTTGAGGCTTATAGACTATTTGTTATGTGTATACCGATAGTCAAAATGTTTACTAGATTCTTTAATGTGCTCTCGGATATAGATGGTATGTGTAGTGATGGTTTCCTACACTAAACTTTGGGTGATAACCCTAATGTTGGATATATATGTATAAATATTTACATATGATTTTGGGAGACTATTCATCATAGAAAAAAAATGATTGAATATGTTTCAAGTGAGGGATTGTATTTACATATCGAGGTAAATTATTTGAGTTTGTGGTGACAGCTTGTATATTGAGGATTATTTATACTTATAGCCGAGTTTATATATCTTATACATATGAACGAGAATTAGTTTATATATATATATAGATATATGGATATGTGAATATGTGTATATATATATATATATATATATCTGTATGCATATGAATATATGGATATATTTATGTTGTGGACATACATGGTATGGATATTTAAACCGTATATGATGGTTTAATATTTGATCATATGATGGGATCACATGGATGTATGTATATTGTGCATGTGAACGACATATATACTTATGTGGTTAAGCATACCCCGCTCATGCTATCATTGGGAAGTTTTCGCGCAGAGGGTGAGCATCCTGGCATATAGAGCAGGGTGTGGATATTCCCCAGGTCATAGTCGTCCCGTGTGTTATTATACGATAGATATATTTTTGGGATGAGACGTGGTGGGTATGTTTCGTCTCATTGCCAATTGGAGCTATGACCGCTTCTCGGGACGTCGTGTGTGTGAGTTATCACGAGGTGGGTGTCGTTGATCCCCACCAGGTGGTCCCCAGTTTCTACGTGAGCCGGGCACTGGGAAGATGATAGCATTGATGCAGTTTTATCGGCGATATATATAGCCGGGTGGATTATGTGCATGTCCATTGTACATCAGATATGATATGTACACTTGGTCATGGGTATGGATGATTGGTATATGTATATATATGGTAAGAATAAAATGCCTGTATATATATTTATATATCCTATAGATGAAAGGATATGGAATCTTTGTGGAGTACATCTTGGATGATTATGGTGTACTAGATTGATGGGGGTTGATGTATCGTATTTAAGGAATATTTCGGCTACATCATCCCAATGATATTATTGGAGATGTTAGTTGTAGTAGTAGTATAATATTGTATGTATGGCATTATGGATCTCCAAAATCGACATTGACAAGGAGTAGTGTAACGGAGTGGTTCCTTGTTTGGATTTCGCTTTGCGAGACACCCCACCCACGAAATGTAGTGCAGTGTTGAGATTGGAGAAAAGTTTTGTCAAATAAATATGTGTGGCATAATGGATCTCTAGGATCGACATCGTCGAGGAGTAGTGTAACGGGGTGGTTCCTTGTTTGGATTTCGCTTTGCGAGACACCCCACGCATGAAACATAGTGCATTGTCGAGATTAGAGAGAAGTTCTGTTAATAATTAGTTATGGCATAATGGAACTCCAGGATCGACGTTGACAAGGAGTAGTGTAACGGGGTGGTTCCTTGTTTGGATTTCGCTTTGCGAGATACCCCACACACGAAACGCAGCGCGACGCCGAGATTGGAGAGAAGTTTTGTCATTTATAAAATTGTATGCATGTTAATTTGAAACTAAATTATATGTTTCTACCCAAATGCATATTGGGTAACTTATTAAGAACTACAATTGATTAAATTATAAACCGGAATCCACTAAGCCTATTAAGGCAAAATTGTTTGTAAACTTAATCAAGTAGGATTAGAAAAAAAGGGGGTGGATTCTTGGGTTATGAAAAAAGGTAGATCTCGTGGGTATAGGCTAGGCCTATGATAAGTTAGGTTGTCCTTATAAATGGGGGTAATTTAACTAAAAGTTGAGGTCGCGAATAGGTGCGCGCCTTTAGATGAGAGGTGAGTTGGGGTTCCACGAGAGTGCGATTCCACTTTTAATTATGAAATAAGTGCACCGATATTTATTATGCACGGTTAACACACTTGCTAAATATTTTTCACAACTCGGGCTCTGACCCGTTTACTTTTCTCTCCTGCCTGTATATATATTACTACAGGTGTCCTACCGCATGGATGCCGGATGACCTTCTATCCAGAGTCTTGGGAGCCGCGACAGGTGCGGACTGTTGCGGGATGTAAAATGTAGTCGCTTCCTCCTTTGAAAAAAAATTCTAGGTAGGATTCATGATGTATATCGGGTTTGTACCCAAGGGATATTTATATACATGTTTATATTTATTCCATTACAGTTATTGTATTGGGTGTGACCCGACAGCTTATTCGGGTCTACTTTTTGTAGTATATTCCGTTGTAGTAATTTATTTCGTTTTATTCCAGCATTTCATTTATCTTAGTTCTTTCATGCATCTTTCTTTCCTTTATTAGTAGTGTTAGTTTGTTGTCTGTTGCATATTTTATTTAATTTTAACATATCGCCTGTATGATACCGGGTAGTTAGTTCTATATTATATTATACCGACAGTTGATGTTGAAACTGGACCATCTGAAATTCTTGATTTAATGTAGTATAGGGATGGCCACCCGTTATTATTTTAAGCGGGGTGTTACACTTTGTTCACATTCATTAAAAGTGATCCACCACATCTGGTTGCTAGAAATTCGATCTCAGTATTTATTTGAAAAGATGGACGAAAATGCGAAAGATGGCATTGTTATGGACATGCAAGGAGCCTCGTTGCAAAGTAACTTCCAAGCATTCGACGTTGCGGGATATAGTGAGTTGGTCGACCTTGCGTTGAAATTGGCAGTGAAAGGTAGCAGCACAAAAAATTCAATTTCGTTTACTAAAGAACTTTTGGGTACGTCCCTCCAAACATTGGATGAATTTTTAAAAAAATGAGATGGATGCTTCTCAAAATTCTGAAAATTCGAATCCAAATAAAGTGAGTGAAGGCTATTTGGATAAAGTGAACACAAACATAACCATTCGAGATCCACCACGAAGAAAAGAAAAGAAAATATCAAAGGGAAGAATTAAAGGGGCGATTGAAAAAGGGAAAAAGAAGAAGACTAACAAAAAAAATTATCCACGTTAATGCAATTATTTTTTTGCTATTATTTTATATTTATGTTTTTATCTTTTTTGTTTGTTATCCTATTCTTTTGCTATTATTTTATATTTATGTTTTTATCATATGCAGATTGCGAGCAATTGTCTCGATCAGTTGGACCGTCAAGTGTGCCTAAAGACATACAAGTATGTTTCACTTATTTTACATTTATTATTTTACTTGTATTTGCTCATAATAAATAATATTTTGAAACAGGAATTTATTGGTCAAGAGCTAAATATCAACACAAGTACCGGGTTACAACTTGATTTAAATGTGCCGTCGACGGAAGAACTAATCGATTGGGGGTGAAAATGAAGTTTTTCTGTTTTTTTACAGTCATGTTATTGTTATATTTGGTTAACAATTTAATATTTTTTTAACTAACAGTGTAATGTTTTTGTTATTGTTATCTTTGGTTAACAGTGTCACTATTTTTTAACAGTGTAATACAGTGTTGTTATGCATGAATCTACTCGCCATATATATATATATATATATATATATATATATATATATATATATATATATATATATATATATATATATATATATATACAGTCATGCTCTTGTGCGGACTAGTCAGCATTTTAAGAGTGCAGACCGGACATGTGTCACCTGGCGGTGAGCCCAGAAAAGAGAGAGTGTGTGCCTATAATTTAGGAGATAATTTCTAGGCGCACCGTTAGGTGGCACATATCCAGTCCGCATTCTTAAAATGCGGACTAGTCCATACAAGAGCATTATATATATATATATATATATATATATATATATATATATATATATATTAGGACGGTGAAACAAATTCTAATCTAAGTTACACAATAGCTGAATTTGGTTATTTCAACAACCAAATATGAAAAGAGCATGTCATTTCTTTGCTTATTTTCTAAGACAAGAGCATGCCATTTCTAGGGAAAAAAGATTCATGATCATTATGTACATATATGCAATAAAACTATTTGTACCCTCATTTTGTACCCTTTTATACCTTGTTATTGTGGGTTCCGTCAGGACATAAAGTACAACCTCTTATCCCCTTGTCTTATTATGAGTCCTGCTATGAGTCCCAAATAAGTTCCTCAAAAGCAATAATTTTTTGTGCCTTAACGGGACTCATGCTACAAGGCAAAATTTAATAGGTAAGTGAAAGAATAAGTGAAATTCACGTTACTTTGGGAATAGAATTTTGGGGAGATTTTGGTACTCATATCATTATTCATCTTATTATAGGATACAAAATTGGAATACGTGTATTTTTACTCGCATATATGCTGGTAGAGAGAGAAATGCATTTAATGTTGAAGAGATAAATGCATGTATATAAGTGGAAAGAGAAATGCATCATTATTTGATGTAATTAATAAGAGAGAGATAGTGCTTAGACTTTTTTGAATTTTTTTTTTGATGTTTCTCTAACTTTTTGATGTCTTGGATTGCGGTTGGTCAATACCGCTGACGCGAACCCATTTCCATAAGTGATGTGGGTCCGCGCCAGCGGTATTGACCAACCATAATCTAAGACATCAAAAAATTTGATGTTTCAGAGACATCAAACTTTTTTTCGACTTTTTTAATTAGCTTTTATTACCTGCCAATTAGATCACTTGTGATTGAAAAACATCAAAAATTTGATATCTCAAGAGACATGAGTTCCACTAAAAACAACATATAATATGTCAAAAAAATGAATCTTCCCATCATTAATCATTAAAAAAATAGTTTTTTTTTGTTTTAGTCTCATCTACAAAGATGTATTTAAGCTCTGTTCCCATGTATTTTTTGAATTGCAATCAGTCCCATAACCATCCAAAATCGCCTATAATAGAGAATGCCATTTGTCCCATATAAGAACGTTAACTAAAAAACTAAAAACATGGGATGAAAACAAATAAATCTTTATAAATATCACTAAATACACCGTAACCCTTAAAAAAACCCTTTATTTAACATATCACAGTCTGAACCCCGACGATCAAGTCCCGGAGCAGTTTACATACAGTTCCATTCCAAGCCGCTCTTATCACATTGATTTTTGTCTGCTGAGTGACTTTTGGCCTCCCTGCCAATATACACAAACAGCCAACCCAACCGCCTATTCTGTTTCGCCAAATTTGCTAACTCTAAATTCAATCGTCTATATATACACGCACATACACATTAACAATTTCAAATACACAACCGCCTCATCTATATTCTCTGGAGAATTTATGCATGAGCTTTTTGTAACTAGAAGGTTTTCTGGAACTTCATTTAATTCTCTCTACAAAATAGTCAGCAATGACCCTATTAGATTCGGCAGAGAGTAACGAACAACAAAGCTCCGATCTCAAATCATCTCTGCGTAAGAGACCGATCTCAGATTCCGATCGGATTGGAGCTTACGGCGGTCGAGTTGAATTAGATAACGCTTTATTGAGTGACGGAATAGAATCAAAAGATAAAGATGATGTTGTTGTTGTTGATGACAAGGTTCTAAATGAAGAGTTTGCCAAATTTGCATTTCGACCGGCTCACCGCAGAAATAAAGAGAGTCCTCTCAGTTCCGTCGCCATATTTAAGCAGGTTTTGATTACTCATATATGTGTCTTTATTGTCTGTTTCTGTTTTTACATATATGTATGAGCAGACTTTTATTTTCAGATTTCTAGAGTTTCTTTCTTGTAATCTCTGTTTCTGTTTCTTATTTGATCAGTGGATACTTAGAATTGTCCAAAACTGTTTAACTTTCTCATTACTTGATATATACATTTATTAGCACATATATGTATCTACTGTTATGTTAAATTCTATAGGTTCATGTAATATCTGTTTCATGTTTAATTAGTGGAGAGCTGTACTCCAATAATTCTCCAAAAGCTTGATAGATACATTTATCAACAAGAATAATGATACATACACCTACTCCTAGTACCAACCAAGTACCGAATGTGCTTTAAATGATTGTACAAAAATGTGGTCCCCATGTAGTAAAGTCTAGGTCCCATGATGGTACAATGCATTTAAAGCACAGTCGGTACTGAATTAATACTGGGAGTTGGCGTTTGTAGCATTACCCTATTAACAAATAAACACACACACATACGCATACGCATGTATATATGTCTATGTTCAGATTCTAATTATTCTTGTTTTCTCTGTTTTGTGTTTAATTAGTGGAGATAGCTTGAAATACGCTAAATTACATCTGTTCTCCCATAATTTTCCAAATGCCTTGAATATGCATTTATTAACAAACAAACACACGCTTACACATATTTTTATATGTATGTATATACTTCTATGTTCAGATTCTAAAGATTCTTGTAATCTCTGTTTTGTGTTTGATTAGTGGAAAAAGTCTGAAATAAGCTAACTTACATGCTCTTTTCTAATATTGTAACTTTCCAAATGTTTGGTAATGTTAGCAGTGCTAACCGGCAAAATTATGGGTTGGGCCTAATTTGGTTGGGCTAAATATGGGTTGGGCTAAATATGGGTTCGGCCAAATATGGGTTGGGTTAAATGTGGGTTGGGCCAAATATGTGCGGACCAAATATGAGTTGGGTCAACCCATTGTTTTTCTACTAAAGCAAGTATTACAATTCGAGGTATATGTAAAAAAAACTCATATTTTACTCACAACTTTTAAAAATGAATATTATATTTGATTCCTAGCTTTCAAATATGGGCCCCATATTTGACTAATAGCTTTTAAATATGGGCCCCATATTTAGATAATTGGACTAATATGGGTTGTTTTATTATTTGGGCCGCATTTTGCCACTACTACTTAGCACGTATATGTGTATACTTCTATGTTCATATTCTGCAACTTGTTGTAAATCTTTGTTGTGTGCGTTAATTAGTGAAGAGAGCCTGAAATAAGCTAAATTATATGCTGCTCTCCAATACTGTAACTTTCCAAACCCTTGGTATATAAATTTATTACATCTATGTTTAGGTTCTTAAGCATTCTTGTTATTTTTTTTTCCTTTTTAATTGGTGGAGAAAGTATGAAATAAGCTAAATTGCATACAATTCTCCAACAATGTAACTTTCTAAATGCTCGAAATAAGCTGAATTGTATACATTTATTAGCAATTTTTTTTTTACTTAACCCCCTAAGATAATGCCATTTTATGGCACCCCCCTCAAAGGTGAAAACTTAAGACTTAATCCCTGTATTAATGTCATATATTCCCCCCAGAGTCTTTGGGAGTTTTGGAGAGAAAAGAAAGGAAAGGAAAATTTTATTAGGAGAGAAAAGAAAAGAAAGAAAAGTCAATAGGAGAGAAAAGAAATGAAAAGAAGAAAATGGAGTTTGGGAGAGAAAAGAAGATAACTTTCTTTCTTGTGTTTGGGAGTTTGGGAGGAAGGTAATTTTTTTAAGGGAAAGAAGGTATAATTCATTAAAAACTTTCCTTTCTCTTCATTTCTTTCCGATTTGGAAAGAAAGTTTTGGAGAGAAAGGAAGGGAATTTTTTTTTAAAAGTTTCTTTTCTTTTCTCTCCTTTTAAACTCCCAAACGAAGGAAAGGAAACACACTTTCCATTCCTTTCTTTTCTTTTCTCTCCAAAATTGAACTCGCTACCCCTTGATATTTTTTAGGCAAAAATACCCTCTTCTTCTCCACCTATTTATTTTATTCCCCAAATGAAGAACTAACCCTAATTTGGAACCCCCACAAACTCCTAAATTCAGCCAAATTTAACCTAAATAAGATTGTGCAATTTTAAGTACGAATTATTTTGTTTTCTTGTGTTCTTCATATCCTCAATTCGATGGGTGCACAGTGAACGCACAGTGGAGTGCGATTTTCTGCTGCTGACACAAAAAATCTCATTTTATGCATTCATTGAGTACAGTGCCGCCATTAATTTAGTCCCATTCTCATTTTTTGGGTTTGAACATCGGGTTAACAAATGTTCTATTGTGGGCTTTGTGGATTTCGGTATGAAATTTGAACAAGGATTTACAGAGTTGCTAGGGTTAGGTAAAAATTAATTCAAGGGTTTGAATGAACAAGGATTTCAGTATGTTATGGATAGTTGGTTTCTACTTTTTTGATTATTGGGTAGATTTAGAAGTGTAGGTTTGGCTTCACGTGTGTATGCCATTTTCTTTTCAGTTTTACTTGATACAATTTATTTGAACCTAGAATTCATGTGTGTGAGCTTTTTCCAATTTCTTTTTGATTGATGATGTGTACATCCTTGACGCTTGCCATGGCTGCTGCTGGTGAATAAGAAATTAGGGTTAGGATTTTTATAGGAATAAGATGACGTGGGTAGAAGATGAGGGTAATATTGTCTATAAAATGTAAGGGGTTAAGTCTAATATCCAATTAAAGGCCTTATTTAATGGGAAGTTTAACAGTGTCAAATTTAAGGGGTTATGTCTAAATCTTTCAACTTTGAGGGGGTTAAGTCAAATAATGGCATTATCTTAGAGGGTTAAGTGAAAAAAACCCTTTATTAGCACATATATAAATTCTTTTTATTTAGATTCTAAAGCTTCTTGTAATCTCTGTTTCGTGTTTAGTTAGTGAAGAGAATGCGAAATAAGCTGAATTCAATGCTATTCTTGAATACTATAACTTTCTAAATGATATATATCTATTAGAAATTCTGTCCCCTTTAGATTTTTGTAAATTAAAACTTTGGTTTCTGACTCGTGCTAAGTTCTTATAAGCATACGAGGTCCATGTGAAGTGGTGCTTTCATGATTTATGTTGTTTGATGTTATTGTGATTGACTGATTCTTAATTGCCATAACATATGAGGAATTTATTCTAGGTAGGAACTATGAAAAGATTCTCCAGAATTCAAAATTTACAAGTATAGTAAGGCTAGGAAGGAATGAACGACCGACAGTGAACCAGAATTTGAAATGACAGATTTTTCTTCACTTCCCATAGACTTAGATCAGGAATGGATAATTTCTGCGGAATGTTCTGTTCATCCTATTCGAAAAATGTTGCAAAGTTTTGTTTTTGATTAACAATCGATAAAAGTTGTTTAAAATCAACCGTTAAGATAGTGAAAAGTCATGGGAAATGAAGAAAAATCTGTCATTTCAAATTAATTGCTTAGATAGTGAAAAAGCTTAAGCCCCTCGGGCCCCTTGATATAAGATTGAAAAAGCTTATGGTATAATAATAGTTATTTTAAAAAAACTTTCTTCAAAATTACTGATTTTTTCTGGAATGAGGGACAAACCCCCCGCAAATTTGATTAGATAATAAAAAGAAAAGCCCTTCCTAGGTGGCACTTACAAAATTTTTAAAGCTGGTTTTATAAATTAATTAACATACAAAGGAAAGAAATAGAGAAATCTACCTTTATACTTGGAACAAAATTGTGGGCAACCTTAGGTCTTCTCTTATCTAAAATTCTGATATGTGGTAGCCCCAAGAAGTCTGTATGAGCATAGCATCTAGCAAGTCTTGTAAGAGCCATATAATCCTCATAAAATTGGTTAGATCTTGATATCACTCCCTCATTGGCCAGTGAGTAAGAAACATAGTTTACTTCCATGTAGCAGTGGACAAAAATAATAGATGTATTTGCAACAAGTTTTTATGATTTTCATTTCCTCTGAAATTCTTCAAGATGGTTTACCCCCCTTTATTGAGTAGATTGATTGAAATGAGAGAATCTGATTCCACCAAGGAGTTTTGAATGCCCTTTTGAACAACAGCTTGAATCCCAAATAACATTGCCATTGCCTCATGAACCTACCCGACTGATCTCTGCAAATACCTCCTCCCCACAGGTCTTGGGTTACCCTTGCAACTACCATTCACATTATTAATAGGGATTTCGACATGTTAGCTTTGGGACGGCGCATGCCTTTCTTATGTCCAACTCTGGAGGAAAAGAACTCCTCGAGCCTCATTCTGGGTGAAGTTGTGGTTGGATAACACGTAGTTTTTATTTTTTATTTGAACTGGAAATTGATCAAATAAGGGTGGACTTGGGAGGTACTATTTCTTTTCCCAAATGATAGAGATTAGAGTAAGTGCATTTAAGTGTGGTGACCGCATTCTTGGCCTGTTGAGGTTCTGCAGGCTTTCCCCAGGATGACAGGTTTTCATCATGAACATGTGCCTAATTTGGCCAGTTGAGTGAACTTGTGATTCCAAGTGTACAGGTCAAACCCTCTAGTTTTATTTATTTATTATTGTTATATATATATATATGACGTAAACTACACGCCAAAAGGCTCCTAAAAATATCACACACACTTTTAGAGAGAGAATTGCTCTTTTCTATTTCAAAATTCAAGTCTACCTTAAATGAGGCTTACAAGTGGATATTTAAAGGGGAGGAGTATCTTTAGGCTTCAAGCTAAGGCCCTAATTACAAAACTGCTATTACTACTCCTTACCTATAAATAATAAAGCAAAAGAAAGAAAAATACAATAACAAAATAAAAGAAAATACAAAATAAAATAAAAATGATAAATAATCCCTAAAAAGGGCTTATTTCCATCACTCTCCCCGGCTTCTAAAAGCTCGTCTTCGAGCGTAAGAGGTGAACGGTAACAAAGCAAGGCACTCATCAAAGAGCTCCTCACTAGGAAGAACAGCCGTCCTCGAAAACGCCCCTTGTACCAGCTTGTAATAAATCCAGGGAGAATAGAAACACAATCCAAACATGGCCGACCAACAAAAGCGCGACCCGAGATTCCCATGATGAACCTCCTTAATGCTACGCCGCGGAAAATTTCCTCCGAGCGCATATCAAAAGCTGTCATAAATGGGTCCATATACCCACCACCTATCACATCACCCAAGATTACCACCTCATCCCCGGGAGAGATAAACACCGATCCAACCTCATCAAAATCGTCATCTCCATGCCCAAAGATTGGGAAGAAGTCGCTCAAATAAAATGTTTTTTGACTCGCGAAGATGCGTTCGAGTCACCCAAACATCCTCGACAAAAATGTAAAAAAAATCCTAATACACTACCCAATTTCATCGTTTTTTTTTTCTCGCAATCAACCGGCTTGGGAGAGGTCTTTTTATTGTTGATTTTACCCAATTGGGTGTATGAGTGAGGGAGAATGATTGGGTGGAGCAACCAATCTTGGACTAGCCGCTGGTAATCTTGAATTGAGCCTCGTGAGTTAATCGGGGCAAAAACGTAATTTTTTTGATGTTTGGGGTTTGAAAAATGAGTGGTGGGTTGGGGATTCGGGTTGGTGGTGGAGGAATTTTGTACGGTTGGAGGCTAGGGTTTGTAAATTGTGGATTGGATTGTAAAATGGTAGGTGAAACCCTAGAAGTGGGTTGTCTTGGATCTTGAATGGAGGGTTTGTGGAATGGGTTTTGGGGGAAATTAGGGTTCAAGATTTGGTGGGTTTTATGGTGTCGAGGGTGGGGGAGGGCAGGGGTTGTGGGTAGGGATTTATAGGGTTAGGGTTTTGAAAACCGGTATAGATTTGTTATTGTGATTGTACCCACTCTCCCGTTCGTTTTTGAATCTCCTCATATAGTTGTTCGGATCTTCTTGGAGCCATTGATTGTAGCGTACGATTTTGATAACAAAATACACCGATATACCAACACCAATGTGGAGCGACACCTGCTCTGATACCAATTTGACGTAAACTACACGTTAAAAGGCTCCTAAAAATTTCACGCACACTTGTAGAGAGAGAAATGCTCTTTTCTATTTCAAAATTCATGTCTACCTCAAATGAGGCTTACAAATGGGTATTTAAAAGGAAGGAGTAGCTTAGTCTCCAAACTAAGGCCCTAATTACGAAAATACCATTACTACTCCTTTCCTCTAAAAAATAAAGCAAAAGAAAGAAAAATACAATAAAAAAATAAAAGAAAATACAAAATAAAATAAAAATGACAATAATCCCTAAAAATGGCCTATTTCATATATATATATATATATATATATATATAGAGAGAGAGAGAGAGAGAGAGAGAGAGAGAGAGAGAGAGAGAGAGAGGCAGGCTCTTGTGCACACAAAGCTTCCACACGTGTTGGCGCACACCAATTTTTTTTAAACATTAAAAAAAATATTTTTGATTTGATATTTTGTATGTGATATTTAAACATTTCAACGGTTCAATATAAAAAAAATCAGCTAAAAAAACTTTTTTTGCTATTTTTAAAAAATTGGTTAAACTTTCGCAGCTTTCAAAGTGCTTAAAAGCAGCGAAAGTTTGACCGATTATTTAAAAATAGCAAAAAAAGTTTTTTTGATCTGATTTTTTTATATGGGTCTCTTGAAATGTTTAAACATTACAAAAAAAAAATTAACTCAAAAATATATTTTTTACTATTTTAAAAAAATGATGTGCAAACTTAGTGTGCACAGAAGCCTGCCTCTAAAAAGTAGTTTGGGTGTTCTGGTCAAATGTACCCCACTTCTTGGAGAGTGGAAGCTGTTTTGAAGTTTATAGCAAATCAGGCCAGAGGTCTAGGAGGATGACACAGGATGGACCCTAGGTAGGGAGGAAACTTGGCAAGTTTGGGCACCACAAAGGTGTTTGAGGACTTCAGGGATGGTCAAGTGACAAGTATCTGGTTATGAACTGGAGAGGAAGTACAGTTTTTTCGTTAGATGGTAGTTGAGAAGATACTGGCATTAAGGGTTTTACCTTTTTGTGTTGCGAACAACATTCTCCTTTTGAAAGCCAAGTGTACTAGTTGGCTAAGAGGCTAGGATGTTCTGTCTTCCTTAATATGACAGGTTATCATAGAAGTGGTGAAGAGGTAGCGTGCTAGTTGACCAGTTAAGTTCTCTTATGAGGGAAGAATGTCGAACAACATTCTCCTTTTGGAGGCCAAGTGTACCAGTTGGCTAATAGGCTAGGATGTTCTGTCTTCCTTAATATGACAGGTTATCATAGAAGTGGTGAAGAGATAGCGTGCTAATTGACCAGTTCAGTTCTCTTATGAGGGCAGAATGTTCCTGCAATGAATAGTGGCTTCGCTATAGTCAGGTGGTTCTTAGATTTATAGAGCTCGGCTAAACCTGAAGATAGAGGTCTTATTTATGGAATAAAAAAAACACCTACAAAATATATCGGGTCCTCTGGAAAGCGGGAGCATTTTGGGGAGAGAATTTAACATTACAAGACAAAATTGCACAACATACAAGTTATGTCGCTAAACGATATAAATGTGTTGCTGAAAGGTATCGGCGACATATTTCGCTATGTCGCCAGCTTGTTGCCCATTGCTTATGTCGCCAGCTTGTTGCCCATTGCGACACAAATTATGTTGCAGAATGTAATGTAAATGGCATAGAACAACCTTCGGCAATAAAATGTTGTGTTGCCAAAAGGTATACCTTTGGCATCACAGATATTGTGTTGCCAAAAGATATACATTTGGCATCATAGTAATTTTATTGTTAAAAGTATTTCTTTCAGCAACACGTTTTCCTCGATGGTGACCACAAAATGTGTTGCCTAAAGTGCTGTATTTTGTTTATTACCTATTATTTTTCATAAAATAATCATTGGAAACACTTTTAAATCTGCATTTTTCATAAAAACTTACAACATAAAACGTGCAAGCTTATAATCCAAAATCACATTACGCGTTTTTCTTACAATCACACATAATACAAAGTTCCACAATTTTCAACCAAATCACATAAATACGAATTACAAAACAATATTTCATCACAATCTAAGTATAAGGGTACAAAGAAATGCCTCCCAAATAAGAACATAATTAATCCTAATACATTAGCACATCAAATGATGTAAACATAGTCTATCCTAATACATTAACACATCAAAAGATGTAAAAAAAAATCAATATGTAAATTAAAATGATGATGATAATATGGCTCCGTTACACAAAAAAAAAGCCGCAATTCTAGGCCACCACGAATATAATAACTACAAGCAAAATCCATCATCAATCTGCATAAGATACTAAAAAAATGACTACATGAATTGTTTGTATAAATTACTTTGATCATGTATGAGGTATTTGTGACTCATTCCGATATGTTTATTTGTTGTTTTACATTTTCATCCACCAATGCCCAATTTTCAAATGCATTTATGTTTGACTTAATCAACACTTTTAAATTTCAGAAAATTTCGGCAAAGTTTTTTTTGTTTATTAGTGAAATCCAACATGTTTTAACATAAAAATAAACTCAACAACAACAACAAAAGCCACAACTAAACCACTAATAACTCCCTTCCACTGATTTAAGCTAAAAAAATATATCCTCTGCAACTAAATTGCTAAAGAATATTGTAAGTCTTAATACTTAAAAAAAATTCGGACGGGCCTCCTTTATTTTTTGAATATTTTGAAAACACTTGCTACTATAAAACTTGTTTAAACTTAAATTTAACATTTATCAATAATATACACAGGCCCGCACGGCGATAAACATCATACAAGTGTAATAATATAATAGAGTGTTTCGAACATTATCAAATAAGTCCATCCCAGGTGTCAAAGTAAAAATTGAATATCATGACATAAATATAAATAAGTATCCGAGTAGATACATACCTAACTCCTCCATATCCATCGACTTGTCCATGTATTGCATATTAGAAAGTACTTATATCTCGATTTCAGCCTTTGAATACTTTATATGCAGGATAAGCCATTATATATAACCGCAAACGTTCAAATGTAATACATGTAACACACAAAAAAAAGAAATATCCGTAATCAAATGTAATGCATGTAAAATAAATAAGAAATCATTAATCAATTGTAATTCATATAATTTTCCATGTTTTCAATCTTAAGTTTTGATATTTGTAAATTATCGTCATGTTCTCAAACCGGGAGTCCCTTGACTACACGGTCAGTTCCTACTTATAAATAACCATAGGGCTTTCCTTTAGGCTATAAAAGATTGAGCCTTTTGGTTCAATTGGTAGTATTATTTAGCATTTTCTTTTCCGACTTCCTATCAAATGAAAATAAGAATAAGACGATTTCTTTTCTCTGCGAGTAGAAAGTTTAGAACTCTTTTTTCTTAACTTTTTCATCCTTTTTACAAAACGAACCATAAATGAAATGAGATGGATCTTTTTTAATAATAAATTCTTTGGCACTGGCTTCTTCGTTGAAATGTTGAATTTCATTGCAATAATGATGTGTAATGGTAATTAGTAATTGATTTTTTTTGGCAGAGCCATGCAGGTCTCTTCAACCTGTGTATAGTTGTACTTGTTGCTGTAAATAGCAGGCTCATCATTGAGAATCTGATGAAGGTAAATCTATTCATCCCTGTGTGAATTTCTTGTTAGCATCTCGCATTTTCGGTTCACAGAATCACAATTATTTGTCGCATTTATTGTTACATTTCTGTGTGTGATTCTTACTTGTTCTTGATTCTTATCGCATTTGTGTGGTGAGATCTTGTACGTCATTCTCATGGTTTTAGGTGACATAATCTTGATTACTTTTGCAGTATGGCTTGTTGATTAGTTCCGGGTTTTGGTTTAGTTCGAGATCATTGAGGGATTGGCCCCTCCTGATGTGCTGGTAAGATTTCGAGAAGTTTTTTCTTTTTTTTTTTTTGGTATGAAATAATAGTCAAATCATAGATGAGTATCAAGGTTGGGTTAGAATAACCTGTAAATCTCTTTTAAAGCTATATAACTTTTTAAACCATTTATTGATATGAAATGCTTTATGCTTTTTCGGCTCAATTGCAGCTCGTCTCTCCTGATTTTCCCGCTTGCTGCTTTTATCGTCGAAAAGTTGGTGCAACAAAAGTATATATCCGAACCAGTAAGTGAGTCAAGTCTAACTTGTCTTTTTCTCCTTATTTGTTGACAGAACCATTGAAATAACTTTAATTTTTATTATTCCAAAGGGAGCTGGGTGGATCAAATTCCTCTTGCAAATATACTTTTTTCTCCTGTTAATAATTTTTATGAAAAATTTATTGATTATTATGGTCTACTACTTGCCTTGCCACTTATTTCAATATTTTTTATTATTATTTATTATTGTCCGCACTCTTTTGCTTCGTATTTTCTTGGTTTGATTACGAAGTTAAGAAAATATCGTAAACAGTTCCATTTTATTAAAAGTTGAAAAAAGACGAGTGGCTTGGTGAGATCTTCTTTAACTTTTTCAGTCTTCATGGAATCCAATTATTTGGAGGGTGGGTAAGAAATATTTGCATAGAAAATGATGATAGAAGAAACATGTTCTCTTGGAATATATTTGCAATCAAGCACCAGAAAAGTATAAAGTGAGTAAAAAGAAGTATTTGTCTACTGGTTTGACGAATAACCTTAAAGAGTAACGCTGAACTAATTTAAAAACAAAATTCTCTGAGAAAACAATAAACCCAAACAGAAAGGATTGGTCTTTAAGGTTATTGGATGCAACGTGGGCTTATCACGTTGCCTACAAGATACCACTAAGTATGTCCTCGTACAGGCTTGTCTATGGCAAGGCCTGTCATTTGTCGGCAGAGTTAGAAAGTTGAGTGTATTGGGCCATTAAGATATTCAATATTATTTACCCACCGTGGGTCAAGTTCGGAAACTATGCCTATGAGAATGTCAAAATATTCAAAGAGAATGAAAATATTCCATGACAAGTCTATCCGGAGGAAGTCACTCTAACACTGACAGAAAGTGGTCCTGTGCGACTCTAGCTTACATTTGATGCGGTCCGGTCCATTTGTTGTTGAGACTATCTATCTCAATTGGAAGTTGAGGTTGAGAATCCAAAGAGTGGTGACTTGTTTAAAGTGAATAATTAGAAGTTAAAGCCATGCTTCAAGAGATTTGGAAGTGGAGAATAGAAGTGGAGAACAATCTCTTCCTTATACCTTTTTATCAAGAGAACATGAAAATCGGGTCTTTGTATGTACCATAGTAGTCGTGTCTTGCACTTAGGACTATGCGTTCCAAGAAATTCAAATTGCTCGGAGGAAGTTCCTCGATACGGTAATATCATTCTTACTCTTTCTCCTGCCTTTTTACGCCTTTAATATTGCGGACAATGTAGAATTTAGGTTTGGGGGTTGTCGGGGTAATTTTTCACTTTCTTTATTTATAATAATATAATTGAAAAATCAGAATAATTTGAAATTACAATTTCATCCTTTCATGTCAATTTATATTTTAATCCTTTATTTTTCTGAACTTCCAATTTGACTCTAAGGCCCTGTTTGATAGCCATATTTGCCATGGCAAATATGGAATCTTTCTCATTTTCCATCTTTTATACCCATTTGATAGCATTTATTTGCCATGGCAAATAATTCTAAGTTACACTAAGGTACTAACACCTTATGCACAAAAACCAGATTTGCCATGGAATTCAATTCTTTGGGGGGGGGTAAAGAATTGAATTCCAGCTTTTCAATGGCTTGGAATTCAATTCCAGCCTGTTCTATCAAACAGGGCCTAAGGGTTCGTTTGATAGTAATATTTGCCATGGCAAATAAAGAATCTTTCTCATTTTCCACCTTTTATGCGCATTTGATAGTATTTATTTGCCATGGCAAATAATTCTAAGTTACACTAAGGTACTAACACCTTATGCACAAAAACCAGATTTGCCATGGAATTCAATTCTTTGAGGGGGGGGGGGGTTAAGAATTGAATTCCAGCTTTTCAATGACTTGGAAATAAATTCCAGCGTGTTCTATCAAGCGGACCCTAAATTCTAAAATGACTACCTAATAATGTATCAAAATGGGCCTAAAAGTATAAATTAGTGTTGTAAATTATGTTAAATAATGCATTCATCAATCATTCGACCTACAAGCACCAAAGGGCCTGCGTCGTTGGGGAAACTCCAGATCTAGGGCCTTTGAGTTTTCAGCGGCTGGAATGCAAGGGGTGCGGTCGCCAGTTGTTGACAGGCTAGCTAAGGGTCCTCCGGTAGACTTTGCAACATCTCGGCAACCGCCGCTAGAGTTCTGGGAAGAACAGGGGGCGGTCAGCAAAGTCGAACAGGTGTCGAACTTTTTTTTCTTTGGCCTCCAGTTGCGAACATGTTCACAGGTCTGATGTGGGGGATATGGGGAGAGCCTGTGGGTTTCGCTGGACGTCAGCGAAGATAGTCTGACACCGGGGAGGGTCAGAGGTTGGAGGATTTGATGTTTGGGAGGAGATCTGGTTATCTGGTGGTATGGCGTGACAGTGGGGATAGTGGGGGTGGTGACGCTTGACCTCGGGGCCTGATTTTTCAGATCTGAAGGCTTTTTTGTGGGGCCTAGAATATTGGCTGGAAGAGAAACAGTGGTTCAGAGGTGGGGGATTGAGGTGCATTGTGGGGATTCTGAGGTTGTGCCGCCCGCAAATCCAGCGGGATCGGAGAAGACCGCCCCTTTTTCCATTCGCAAATCAAAAAGAAGAAATAATCAGAAAAATTTTGCTCACCAAATGTTTTACTGAGATGGAGTATAAAACAGATATGAAACAGAATGTAAGGAGAGAGAGAAACACAGAGGCGAAGACTTTAAACAATATATGAAGAAGGTGATAAGATAGTTAGGAGAATACTAAAAGTGAAGGCAATCAAGAGCGAAGAACAGAAGTATAAACTTGGTTGCAGGGGGAACAGAGAAGACAATCTAGTGAAACATGTCTCGTGCAGAAATTTTATGAGAATGAGGAGGAGAATTGAATGAAACTTGCCCGAAAACATTTAATGGGTAGGAAATGTGGAGCAATTGGAAGGGTGTTGCGGTGGTTAGAAAAGCGTGCATTGTCTTGAGGATAGAAAGATTAAGGTGGTTCTGTTTGAATTAGATTAAAGGACTTATATCAAGCCTATGTGATTGTTAATGGAATTGTATTTTAACCATGCGACAATAATTTGATTGCATGCAGAATTGAAAATCAAGAGGATGGTAGTTGCTCTTCATAAGGTGTATAAGATGGATATGAGGTGAAAAAAGCTTGCGTTGTCTTGAGGGTAGAAAAGATCAAGGTGATTCTGTTTTAATTAGATTAAAAGTACTTAAATTTGGTCAAACCTATGTGTAGAGGTTGTTAATCAAATTTCATTTTAATCATGAAGTAATAATTTGATTGCATGCAAATTTGAAAATCAATTAAGATATTGCTGAAATTAAAAGCAACCACGGGAGACAGATTTAATGTGGAAGCCCAAAAGCCAAACGGGAATAGCAATGAACGGTTTAAGCCTAAACTTTCCACTATAATATTTTAATTGATTTACACAAGTCGATCCGTCCACTCTATTCCCTTTGCAATCTTGAATCTTCTGTTGGAATCCACTGTTCTTCTTAGTTGTCAATCCACTTTGTGAATCCACTGTGGTTGAACAAAGAATGGGCGAAGGTTGATGGTTTTCTAGGGTTATATTTGAAAAGAGATCCATCTGGAGATCATAGAAAATATTCATATCTCAAAAATCAGATTTAAAAACCTCACAATATAAGGCTCTTTCGGTTAATTTAAATGTTTTATAAATATATGATCAAAGGAGATGTCTTTTAACCAAACTAAAAAACTGCAAAAAGCATGTAGTTGTCTTATGACTCTGCATGTCGTTGGTTGTTAGAATCATTCATCGCGCCCGTCCAAACAATATCATTAGAACCACACTGAGCTTGTTAAAATGAGGTCATTCAAACCACACGGAATCTCATCAACTACGTCAAATGCAGTTTGAACCTCTCCGCGATAGATCTTGTTTTACTTTTCAAAAACTAGCTTTTAAGAAATACATTTTTTCTTAAAACCTTACGATGTACTGACATTAAAATATATTAAACAATACTTTTAGACACTGTAACCTATGCTTTGATGCTTACCATTCTGGAAACCGTAACCTCGGATGAATAGTGCAATGATCATCCGAACCGACAAAGCAGCCGCATGTATAGGACTTAAGTTAGACTTGAGTAAAAAGATACATCAATACCTACTCTACATGTTTTGGTCAACGGCATAAAGCAAACATAAAATATAAACAATCATGCCCTTATATGAGGTTAAGATCTTTTTAACAGATAGCTGCTGTTTCACTCTTTACAATGAGGAATCTTTTGTTTTGTTGTGAGGAAGAAAGTTTCCTTTCCTTGAAAGTCCTTATGCTGTAACTCTTCTAGGTGGAATTCGGAAATGGTATACTCATCAAGAAAAATAATTTGCACCGTTGGAGGGATTAAAATAGGATTACCTGTTTATATGTACAACTGGTGAAATGTTGGGAAACTGTGTGGGCATCTGGTGGCATTAAAATTCTTTGAAGCTCGATAGAAGTGGCTACATTCTGGCTGATGTCATGGTATATACTAAGGATTTATCTTGTTAAGGTGAGATTGTGGTCAATTTCAGAGGAAGATTTTGGTGATTGGAGGTTTAATCACTTACCGGAGACTGGAAACTTTGTTATCAGTGTTGATCAGAAGATCATTGCGTGGCGGTCTTCGAGTTGATTATTTTGGTGTAGTTGAGAAAAGGGGGTATATGGTATTTAGATTAGAATTGTTAACCTTTTAGGTTGGATCGTTTGGTAACTAGTCTAATGTGGAAGTATTTCTTGTGAGGGTGAAGCTCTCTTTTTGACCTCTTTCTTCTTTGCATACTCTTGCCCTGCATCACCCTTTGTTTCTCTCTTATAAAATGGTGTGTACTCCTTGTCTCGAGCTGTGTCATAGTACCTTTTGAAGTTATCTCCTATAAAAAAACCTGCTTCCTGTATTTTTGATAAATTAATTGTATGTGGACTTCCAACTTCATGTTAGATTCTTTGTTATAATCTATTTGGATTTGTCATAATCTCTCTCTTTGTGTCTTCTATGTTTGTAGTAATGTGTAGTTTTATATTTTGTCATTTGATTTGTGCTATGGATATTAGGTACTTTTACAAATTGCTCTGTTTATAAATGTGCTTTCCTATGATTTTTTTATGTAGTTAAAATATCATTCATAACAATAAGGTGAAATGTTGAGGCCTCAAATTACTAGAGAAACTAACAGTATCGACTTTTGCAGGTTGTTGTGATTCTTCACATAATAATAACCACAGCTGCAGTGTTGATTCCAGTTTATGTGATTCTCAGGTTACTCTTTTCCTTTTTGGTACACGTATACGTTTGCAATCTAACTCGTCAATTAGCTGACACTTAGAAATACTTTGCTGCCTTTGGTAGCAAATTGTTGCATTCATATCAGTGCATTAAATATTTTTGTTGTAAAAATATGTCAATGCCGTTCAGGGTTCATTACTACTAGGGAAATGCTTTTCTGGAATATTTATTTATTTGTATATTATAAACGAAAGAAAAATATGTACATAGTACAAATAAAATCGTAATTGGAAATTTTTAATAAGAATTTGAACTCTGACCTGTGCCTAATGATTGGACTTCATTACAAGACATTTTGGAACAATACCTTTAGGATTGTAGGTAAGCTTGATGCATGTTCTTGTTCATCATGATGTTGGTTACAATATATATTATAGGTTGGCAATATACAGTGAGAGTGCATAAAAGCCAAGTTATTATATGAAATGTGGTCCAAATATTCAGTGTACTGGTTTAAATTGTGCAGGTGTGATTCTGCTGTCCAATCAGGTGTTATATTAATGCTATTCGCTTGCATAGTGTGGTTAAAATTGGTATCTTATGCGCATACAAATTATGACATGAGAGCGTTTGCGAAGTCAGTTGTTAAGGTAACGATGAGAATATTCTTTTGCCATAAGCATTTCGTTACTAGATTAGTTTTGCATTCCTTAAAAAATATTAATTATTGACAATATGTTGTCATAATTGTAGCGATGTATTCAAATCTTGTTTGAAGTTAAATTTATATAAGAGAACTTGAAGCGTGATACAATTTTTGTTTTTTTATTATTAATGAGTTTCTGTTGCGATATTAGGGAGAAGCTTCACCCATCTCTTCGAGTATGAGTATGTATTATGCTCACGATGTTAACTTCAGGAGTTTGGCATACTTCATAATTGCTCCCACACTATGTTACCAGGTAAGCACGCTCAAGCCTTCCTCAATTGACTCTAGAATACTTCCATCCATTACTGCATGTTCATTGTTCATTGTTCAGAATGCACAACATTCCATTACTGCATGTTCATTGTTCATTGTCCAGAATACACAACATACTAGTATAATAAGTGCGATATATTAGCTGGCTTTTCTTCTTATACTTATGTTTGTGTGATGTATAAGTGTTGTGAATCAATTGGGGCGTTTAAACTACACCACAACAAAGAGATTAGTGTCTCTCATTCTCATTCAATCATCATAATATTAGTTCATTACAATGGAGAAAATGCATGAATATGTATATCTCGAATACTTCGGGATTTTGAAGTTGCATCCAAAGTGAATTTCTTCTAATTTCTTGTTGGCCAGGGAATTAGATTTTTTTATCATTTGAAAATTCTAGGAGGTCCAAAATTTTCAATCCCTATAAATTAAATTAAATGTTATTCTTAAAATCAAACAAAGGTCCGTATTGGCTATAGCAGCAGATGGGTTGGTCAGAATTCAGTTACGCTTGGCTAAACAGTAAACCCACAAAGCCTTCTCAAACCTTAGCTCCCTTATTTCCACGGTCCATCCCATCTTTAAAGTCGCAGTCTAAATTCTTACAGCCAAACAAACTCTCACCATCAGCTCCCACATCATAAACAAACATGTTATGTTTTAACTCAGCCCATTGCTGCCAAATTTTCCGGCAGTCTGCAGTACACCATAGGGTTGTGTGATAATATTACAACATTTATGTGCTGTATTTGTTTCTGCACTTGTGCTGATATGAAGAGGATCAAGTTCAAAAGAGTGATTTCATTGTCCAATTATATGTTTCGTAGTCAATGCATTTTGTTTATTTCTTCCTATTGAGGCAATGTTATTTGTAGGCAAGCTATCCTCGTACTGCATGTATTCGAAAGGGTTGGGTTGTACGTCAACTCATCAAGTTGGTAATATTTACAGGACTCATGGGATTTATCGTGGAGCAAGTAAGACTTTTCATATTGTGAAGCTTGCAAATTGAGACCCCCCCTCCCCTCTCCTTTTTTTTTGTCATAACTATTAGCATGGTTTTCTAACGTGGTCTGTTTGGTACAATTTTGCAGTACATAAATCCAATTGTCAAGAATTCTCAACATCCTTTGAAAGGGAACCTTTTGTATGCCATAGAACGGGTTTTGAAGCTTTCAGTTCCTAACCTATATGTGTGGCTATGCATGTTTTACTGCCTTTTTCATCTCTGGTGTGTCCTCTCATCCTTCATTCAGTGATTTAGTCTTCCACAGTTCATTCTTTTTTCAACTGTTGCCCAACATTTCTCCTATCTTTTCCAAGTTGCATCATGACAATAGTCAAATAATAAAATTGATTCGTATGTGCGAGATTCTGTTTTGTTTGTATATGATAATGTCTTCATTTTACCCCACTCACTTGTGTTAATATTGCTTTGTTGCTCACGGATCTAAAGGTATATAACTAAGGAAGAATCGGACTCTATAGCGTATCATGACCTTGCATCTCCTCACACAACCTGTTAACATGACCCGAACATGACACGATAAAAATCTTAACGGGTTTGAACTTATTTTTATAAGTTTAGTATTATTAATGAGTTGAGATATTAAATACCTTTTAAAATAAGGTTGATCAGAACCCTTTATACATGACCCATTAAATACCGTTAAGCATACGAACACGATATGACATAACCCGTTGACAGTAATGCGTAAAATGCTACAAGTAGTCTGCTGTAACCTGCTACGTCAACTACTTAGTTTGTCAAGCGCATTTGTTATTGACTGCTGAATTGACTCCTACTAACTTATTTAAATGTGTTTGGCATGTTAACTAAAACCATTTAAATCCGAAGAATATTCTGTATGTTGCTTGTTTATCAAATATTTACAGTTACGATGGTTTTGGTGATTTTCAACCCACACACACATTTACACCATTTATTTGAGCACATTTTCCAGGTGAAATGTGTAGTAACGACAAGGAACTGAAAGAAAATGATGTGGGTTAAGTTAAGGAGGAAATCTTGTGATCCTATGGTCGTCAGACTGGCTTGGGATTGAACAGGAGTATGAAACGAGCTCATTTTTATCCCAAATAGTCGGGGTAGAGGCCTTTTGAGCCAAGTTGAGTTGGGTTGATATCCTCATAGTTTTATCTCTTGGGACATTTTTTTCCCTATCTATGTTTTGGGTGCACCAAAAACATAGATTAGGTGTGACACCCCTTAAATTTCATATTTAGGATGATCAGTCTTAATACCCAATTTCCGAGAGTCAAACAATTAATAACATTCTAAGCATGTGAAATAACGTAAGAGTGCAAATGAATATGGATAATCTCTCCATATGAATATGCCAATAAGTAAAACCCCGAATATCCACTTGTACAATATGATGAATAAATAGATATAACTCAATTATCTTATTAATTCCTCTGGACTGATCAACAGAATACATATATTCAATCCTATGACTGAAATGAAACGAGACAACTGAACATACAAATTACTGCAATACAACTGTAATAGAAAGAGCTTTCAATTACAAGCCATGCTAAGTAAACACATTGCTAAGCACAACCTCTGGCCTCTGAATTAAAATCTGGAAATGTTAGTCGACAAAAGCGGGTCAAACCCACTGCAAGAAATGTTCTACTTAACCCAACAAAGATAAGAATAGTTTAGATTAAAATGCGATCCTCAAGATGCGCCAGGTGTGGGACATAAAAATCTAAACAAAGAACCCCTTGATACAGTTTCATCTTGACGTAAACTACACATCAATGGCTAAAAGAAACAAACAAACCCTAACTTTTAGAGAGAGACTCAAAAGATGTCTTATATTCGAGAATGAAAAGTTAATTACAAATGGGAATAGAAGTAGTATTTATATGTGCTGAATTACTGGCTAATCAAGCAATTAGCTAAAATGACTAAAAGGACCAACTAAAATAAAATAATGGCTAATTAGTCCCAAACATGCTTGGAGACTAATTAAGGAGAGAAAATGCCTAAAAAGAACTAAAAATAGAAAATATAAATAAAAGGAAAATAACAATGGATTCCCATCACTTTTCCCGGCTTCGAAAAAGTTCATCCTTTAACTTGCAAAGTTGGAGAATTGCGTGAGAAGTTCCAAAATTGTGCTTGAAAGGAGACGCAAAGACTTGTGAGGCCAAAAGTAAATTTTTTTCGGAAAATTTTGGGAGGAAGAGTGTAATAACCCTTACTTTTGAGTAAATTATTTAATATTAATTTACCGTGTGAAGTAATTATATAAAATACTGGATGATGGAGTAAATGTCATTTTAAGTGAGTTAAAAGATAACATTTACTAGATTTTCCATATTTACTGTTATGTGAATGTAAATAGCATCATGTTAAGTTTTGTAGTGTCGTGCTTTAAACAACATTGATGGTTTAAAAATGAAGTTGGAACTTGAAATGATTTATATTATTCCGGATGCCAATTTAGAGGGCGCGGTTAGTCCCGAAATAGTCGAGATAGTCAAAATAAGTGCCATATTGTATTTTTTGGTTTCGGGCACTTTTGGCAGGTTATGACTTAAATATATAGTTACGAGTCATTTTAATGATGTATTAACTTTTAAAGATGGAAATTAAGGCTAAATACCCGATTGAGTCTTACAACACCTTTTTTTTCTTAAGTGTATTCTTACTAAACCTAGAAAGAAAGAGAGAGAGAATTTGGGGGAAAAGAAGAGAAAGGAGA
Source organism: Sambucus nigra (assembly GCA_949130495.1). Classification (NCBI taxonomy): domain Eukaryota; kingdom Viridiplantae; phylum Streptophyta; class Magnoliopsida; order Dipsacales; family Adoxaceae; genus Sambucus; species Sambucus nigra. The sequence goes on along the minus strand of OX422211.1, from coordinate 392,297,277 downwards.
AGGATTGAAGAAATTTGGGGTGTGATCTTGCATCTACCTCCCGGGAATCCGAGATTTCAGCTTAAGGCAAGTTTCTTACTTGCTAGTATATGATTTAATGTGAATAATTTGTTGTGATATGTAATTGGAGAATTGGAACAAATAGTAGGTTTTGATAAATATTGATGTTTAACCCTTGGATCTTGGTGTTTGTATGATTTAAGTTGGTCATGAGAGTTTGTTGTGGTGTAGAGAGGTTGTGGTTGTGGTTGTGTTGTTAGTTGATGAGAATGAAAGAATTGTAGGAATAAAGGGTTGAGGTTTCGGATCTAGCATTGGAGAAGAAGAGAGAATAATGGGTCTGATAGGCGCGGTCGACCGAGGTCCGAGGACCGGTCGACTGGGCCTTAAGGGGGAGGCATACTGCTTTCTTTGATAAGTATAAATTCAGAGCGCGGTCGACCGCGGTCCCAGGACCGGTCGACCGGCCCCTTGTTTTTCACCCTTAAATGCTTAGTTTCTTCTAGCTTCTTTCTTTTAAGATAGGGACTTAGGAACCTTCTTTAATGAAGTAAAACTAGAGTATTAGAGTCTAGTAGAAAGGTATCTAAGAACCTAAGTTAGAAATGAGATTTGGGACTTAGATTGGGAATTAATTTAGTTAATTAAATTAGACGTAGATAAATGATTCTTTTATAAAATGAGTTAGTTTAGGTCTAAAGGGAAATAAAGTGATTTAAAGTGGACTTCTAGAATTGGGTTGAAGTAATATCATACATTATGGTTTGAGGAATGAATGTTAATTCATGGAGATTTGTATTAGAGATAATCAAACATTGAGATTTATAATGATGACATTAAACGCTTATGGCTCCAGATAAAACGTAATGTATATTTTAAAATGAGATTAAATTGTGAATGATAAATTGTATATACACACCTCTCTAAATGCTATTATAGGGGAAGTTACGCGCATGAGGTGAAGTCCCCTGGCTAGTGAATGCAGGGTGAATATAGTCCTCGGTCATAGGACCGGTTATTATTTTTATTGTGTGATTATAGTTCGAAGTGAGGTAATTCCGGGTGTGGTTATGACTCGCTGTCGAAGGTATGTGGCTGCTTCCCGACGTCACGCGATGTAGGATTCCCAGGTTGTCTTGGTGATAGGTCCTGGAAGATGATAGCTATTTAGGGGCGCGTCCAGTGGGGAAACTTGGAAGGACGGTTTTAGAATCGTTATATGTTGTGTAATATAACTATTCTTATTAAAGTGGAATCTTATTGATTATACGGCACTTTAAGAAATAAATTGCTTTGAATACGTTTCCTAATGAGAAAATGAACGGTGAAATGAAATTGTGTAAAATGGAATCTCTTTAAGTAGTATATTATCAATATTCTCCAGCATCTTTGAATTGTGATCATTGTTATTGATATTGCGTTAGGTACGCCTTTAGATTGAGAAATTAGATTCCTTATCATTACTTATGGTGAACGAAACAAGCTTATTCTTGATGATTTAACTGTTCATAACTGTCATGCACGTTGTTCACATGGTGATCATATAAAACCGGGCCCTGACCCGTTTATATCTCTTTGTTTTGCATGAATCTTTTATTCGCCCAGGTGCTCCGCCGCAAGGACGCCCGTATTGACTTTTCTATTCCAGTGCCCTGGAGCTGTAACACTTTGCGGATGTTACGGGATATTTTGATATAGACGCTTCCATCTTTTGTATTCTAGTTACGATCGGTTACACGTTCGGGCGTGTTGCCCAAGTTTTGTACTTGTAGTATATATGTGATATTGTACTTTAATACTCGGTGCAACCCTGTTGTATTTGTCTGTTAACCGACGGTTTATTTGGTTATTTTGTTGTATATAGTTGCCGACTTAATATTTGTCTTTATTTGCATCCACGTTCTTTTCAATTGGATTGTGTAAATGTTTTTCTTTAACTTACAAATAAAAATTTTGACAATCCGTTTTCTAAAATAATTAGTGGTTATCTCGTATACTTATTGTATTATTGTGATGCTAAGAATGGACCATCTATGATTCCTGTAATTATTGGAGTATTTTGGGCTGGCCACCTCTTATTTTAATAAGCGGGGTGTCACAGATGGTATCAGAGCATCAGGTTTTAGAGTCTTTAGGATCTATGCGGACTTATCACGTTCTACCGTAGCGTTCTTTAATATAAAGCCCCATTGTTAGGATTGTTTTTTTTTGTATGGTTTCGATCTTCTGCAAAGATAAATTGTTCTCAATAGTATTCTAATTCAGTTGTTTCTTGGTCTCAGATGCCGCCTAAGAGAGGTCGCCCTGCAAGAAGAAATAGAGTTGTAGAGGATGATGTAGGTCCTCCACCGCCACAGCAAGGGACTATTAATGTCGCTGATGTAGCTAACATTGTTGCCCAGGCAGTTAATGCGGCGATGACCGTCGTGGCTCAACAAATTCCCCAAGCCCAACAGCCAAGGGCTCAGGAGGTACAAGTCCCTGCGGGACCCTCTCCATGGAAAAGAGTCAGGGAATCCTTTTTAAAGGGTCATCCCCCAGAATTTCAGGGGGGCTCCGATGTGATAGTAGCTAACCAATGAAAAAAGGATATGCAGCGCCATCTTCGTATGGTAGACTGTAGTGAGGAGCGGAAGCAAATCCTTGCTACTTTTAAACTAGTTGGAGCAACATTACACTGGTGGGAGTCGATGACCACGCCAGAGCAAAGAGATACCATGACTATAACTGACTTTTGGGTAGGGGTGGCAATTCGGGTTAGTCGTGTCATTTTCGGGTCGCGATTATTTTGATTTTGTTATAAGTTTTGGGTACTCTTAAACATATACAAGCTAATCGTGTCATGTTCGGGTTATTACCATAAACGGGTTATCGTGTCTAAAATTGCCAGCCCTACTTTTGGGTTTTGTTTGACCGAAAATATTTTCCTCCGATAGTCCAAAGGGAAATGAGGAGGAAGGTGGACGTTCGGTGGCAGAGTATGAGGAGGAATTCACTCGTTTGGCTAGTTTTGTGCCGGATGAGGTAACTCCGAAGGAGAGGAGAATATCAAAGTTCATTGGAGGCTTACATTGGAGGATACGACAACACTTGCTAGGCAATCCAACTTTACAAACTTTCGGAGATGTGATGAATGCCGCGTTACTTCATTGTCAAGATCATCGATTGCATGTTCAAGGTAGCAAGAAAGCTTCAGTTGTGGGGCAAGCAAGTAAGCCAGGAGGCAATGACACAGGAGGAGGAGCACTACCCTCGTCCCAATCATCGGGAGGTAAGCAAAAAGAGAGGGACGCCCAGCAAGGGGTTTTGTCCAAAAGGCAGCGTTTCAGGGGATTTAATTTCGGTGGCAGTAATTTTAGGCACGGTCAGGGTGCCCAGCAACAACATCAGGCGTAGTACGTCTCCTGTTGAGATGAGGGAGTTAAGAGATCAGATTCAGAAGTTGTTAGAACAGGGGTTTATTAGGCGTAGTACGTCGCCGTGGGGAGCTCCTGTATTGTTTGTAAAGAAAAGAGATGGTTCTCTCCGTTTGTGCGTAGATTACTGGGAGTTGAATAAAGTTAACATTAGGAATAAATACCCACTACCTCGGATTGATGATTTATTTGATCAACTTAGGGGAGCGTCGTACTTCTCTAAAATAGATTTGAGGATTGGGTATCATCAGCTGCGAATACGAGAACAAGACGTGTACAAAATTGCGTTCTTGACTAGATATGGGTCCTATGAATTTCTGGTTATGCCTTTCGGGCTAACCAATGCTCCTGCAAAGTTTATGGATCTTATGAATAGAGTGTTTCGAGACTTCCTGGACTAGTTTGTTATCGTGTTTATTGATGACATCCTAGTGTATTCTCAAACAGAAGCCGATCATGCTATGCGTTTACGGTTGGTCCTGCAGATGTTGAGGGATCATCAATTGTATGCAAAATTTGAGAAGTGTGGTTTCTGGCACAGGAAGTACAGTTTCTGGGTCACATTGTGACAGCTCAGGGTATTTCGGTAGACCCGAGTAAAGTTGTTGCGGTGAGGGAATGGGGTCAGCCCACGACACCTACCGAGATTCCCAGTTTTCTGGGTTTGGCTGGCTATTACCGTTGATTTATTAAGGGCTTTTCTAAGATTGCTAGCCCTTTGATAAATTTGGCTCAGAAGGGAGTGAGGTTTGTTTGGGATGATTCTTGTCAGCCAGCTTTTGATGAGCTGAAAGATAAGTTGACTTCCGCTTCAGTATTTGCGTTTCCAAGGCCGGGGTTGGAATATTTGGTCTTTATAAACGCATCTCTACATGGGTTGGGAGGTGTGTTACAACAAGAGCATCGGGCTATTGCTTATGCTTCTCGGAAACTAAAGCCCCATGAGAAAAATTACCCGGTTCATGATTTGGAACTTGCTGCAGTGGTTTTTGCCTTGGAAGATTTGGAGACATTACCTCCTGGGGGAGAAATTTAGTCTTTTCACAGACCACAAATCGTTGCAATATTTGTTTTCCCAGAAGGATTTAAATATGCGACAACGTCGGTGGTTAGAGTTTGTAAAGGACTACCAATTTGATATTCATTATCACATGGGTAAGGCTAATGTAGTGACGGATGCGTTGAGTCGGAAACCCGAGGGGGAGTTAGCCATAGTATGGAAGGCTAAATGGAAGGAACTTAGCCAAGAGGACGCTGTTGCTAGGGCGTTTATGTCGGTGTTGACCGTTACACCTACTATAGTGGCAAGGGTTGTGGAAGCTCAAGGAAGGGACAAAAGTTGTCAGGACCGTATACACCAATTGTTAACCGAGGGAGCAGAATCCTACTCCATAAGTTCTGAGGGTGGGTTACGTTTCCACAGGAGACTTATTGTCCCGGACGAAGGGGAGTTGAGACGAGCCGTAATGACAGAATCTCATGGGTCCAAGTTTACAGTACATCCTGGTGGAGACAATGTGTACCAAGACATGCGCCGTCAATATTGGTGGGCGGGTATGAAGCGGGACATTTCTGAATTTGTTTCCCAATGTACTACTTGTCAACTGGTGAAAATAGATCATCAACGACCGACGGGATTATTACAACCCTTGGAAATACCGGTATGGAAGTGGGAAAGCATCTCGATGGATTTCATCACGGGATTGCCAACGTCACAAAGCGGTCATGATTCCATTTGGGTTATCGTCGATCGCCTAACCAAGTCAACACATTTCTTACCGGTACGTACAGACTACAATACTGCTCGCTAGGCCCGGCTATTTATCGCGGAGATTGTCAGACTCCACGGGGTGCCCATTAATATAGTCTCCGATCGAGACAAAATTTTTGTTTCCCATTTTTGGCGAAGTTTCCAAGAAGCTATGGGAACCGAATTGAAGTTGAGTACCTCCTACCGCCCTCAAACAGATGGGCAGATAGAAAGAGTCAACCAAATATTAGAGGATATGCTCAGAATGTGTGTGCTTGATTTCAAAGGAGAATGGGAACAATACTTTCCCTTGGTCGAATTTGCCTATAATAATTCGTACCAATTCACTATCGGGATGGCACCCTATGAAGCATTATATGGATGACCGTGTAGATCACCTATTTGGTTGGAAGTAGGGATAATAAATTTCTTGGACCTGAAATGATCCAAGATACTGAATTGATCCAAGATACTTCTTTAAAGATTGAACTTATTCGTAATTGCATCCGAATAGCTCAAGATCGTCAAAAGAGTTATGCTGATGCGAATAGAAGGCATGTGGAATAGGAGGTTGGAGATCAAGTTTTGGTGTGAGTATCGCCAATGAGGGGTATAAAGCGATTTGGGAAGAAAGGAAAGCTTGCGCCGCGTTATGTAGGCCCTTTTCCCATTATTGCTAAAGTAGGCCTAGTAGCATATCAACTTGCCATGCCGGAACACTTGCAACAAATTCATCACGTGCTTCATGTGTCATCTTTGAAAAAGTACAAGAGGTGTGAAGGAGCTCACTAGCACATTCCTTTAGATGATATCGAATTGCTGCCTGATATTTCTTACGAGGAACAACCAGTTGCCAACTTAGATCACGGGGAGCGTAGGCTAAGATCTCGAGTGGTGCCCTTAGTTCGGGTCCAATGGGGTCATCATAATGCCGAGGAGTAAACGTGGGAGCGTGAGAACGATATGCAAGAAAAGTATCCACATCTCTTTTTGCAAGGTACGCTTAAATTTTGAGGGCAAAATTTCCTTATAGAGGGGAGTATGTAATAACCCTTACTTTTGAGTAAATTATTTTATGTTAATTTACCGTGTGAAGTAATTATATAAAATATTGGATGATGGAGTAAATGTCATTTTAAGTGAGTTAAAAGATAGCATTTACTAGATTTTGCATATTTACTGTTATGTGAATGTAAATAGCATCATGTTAAGTTTTGTAGTGTCGTCTCGTTGTGCTTTAAACGACATTTATGGTTTAAAAATGAAGTTGGAACTTGAAATGATTTATATTATTTCGGATGCCAATTTAGAGGGCGCGGTTAGTCCCGAAATAGTCGAGATAGTCAAAATAAGTGCCATATTGTATTTTTTGGTTTCGGGCACTTTTGACAGGTTATGACTTAAATATGTAGTTACGAGTCATTTTAATGATGTATTAACTTTTAAAGATGGAAATTAAGGCTAAATACCTGATCGAGTCTTACAACCCCTTTTATTCCTCAAGTGTATTCTTACTAAACCTAGTAAGAAAGAGAGAGAAAGAGAATTTGGGGAAAAGAAGTGAAAGGAGAAGGATTGAAGAAATTTGGGGTGTGATCTTGCATCTACCTCCCGGGAATCCGAGATTTCAGCTTAAGGCAAGTTTCTTACTTGCTAGTATATGATTTAATGTGAATAATTTGTTATGATAGTTGTGTAATTGGAGAATTGGAACAAATAGTAGGTTTTGATAAATATTGATGTTTAACCCTTGGATCTTGTTATTTGTATGATTTAAGTTGGTCATGAGAGTTTGTTGTGGTGGAGAGTTGTGTTGTTAGTTGATGAGAATGAAAGAATTGTAGGAATAAAGGGTTGAGGTTTCGGATTTAGCATTGGAGAAGAAGAGAGAATCGTGGGTCTGATAGGCGCGGTCGATCGCGGTCCCACCCAGGACCGGTCGACCAGGCCTTAAGGGGGAGGCATACTGCTTTCTTCGATAAGTATAAATTCAGAGCACAGTTGATCGCGGTCCCAGGACCGGTCGACCGGGCCTTCCAAAATGAACTTACTGCTTTCCTTTCTAGGCAAAACCAAAGAGGCGCGGTTGACCGCGGTCCCATGACCGGTCGACCGGTCCCTTGTTTTCACCCATAAATGCTTAGTTTCTTCTAGCTTCTTTCTTTTAAGATAAGGACTTGGGAACCTTCTTGAATGAAGTAAAACTAGAGTATTAGAGTCTAGTAGAAAGGTATCTAAGAACCTAAGTTAGAAATGAGAGTTGGGACTTAGATTGGGAATTAATTTAGTTAATTAAATTAGACGTAGATAAATGATTCTTTTATAAAATGAGTTAGTTTAGGTCTAAGAGGAAATAGAGTGATTTAAAGTGGACTTCTAGAATTGGGTTGAAGTAATATCATACATTATGGTTTGAGGAATGAATGTTAATTCATGGAGATTTGTATTAGAGATAATTAAACATTGAGATTTATAATGATTGCATTAAACGCTTATGGCTCCGGATAAAACGTAATGTATATTTTAAAATGAGATCAAATTGTGAATGATAAATTGTATATACACACCTCTCTAAATGCTATCATAGGGGAAGTTACGCGCATGAGGTGAAGTCCCCTGGCTAGTGAATGCAGGGTGAATATAGTCCTCGGTCATAGGACCGGTTATTATTTTTATTGTGTGATTATAGTTCGAAGTGAGGTAATTCCGGGTGTGGTTATGACTCGCTGTCGAAGGTATGTGGCTGCTTCCCGACGTCACGCGATGTAGGATTCCCAGGTTGTCTTGGTGATAGGTCCTGGAAGATGATAGCTATTTAGGGGCGCGTCCAGTGGGGAAACTCGGAAGGACGGTTTTAGAATCGTTATATGTTGTGTAATATAACTATTCTTATTAAAGTGGAATCTTATTGATTATACGACACTTTAAGAAATAAATTGCTTTGAATACGTTTCCTAATGAGAAAATGAACGGTGAAATGAAATTGTGTAAAATGGAATCTCTTTAAGTAGTATATTATCAATATTCTCCGGCATCTTTGAATTGTGATAATTGTTATTGATATTGCGTTAGGTATTGCCTTTAGATTGAGAAATTAAATTCCTTATTATTACTTATGGTGAACGAAACAAGCTTATTCTTGATGATTTAACGGTTCATAACTGCCATGCACGTTATTCACATGGTGATCATATCAAACCGGGCCCTGACCTGTTTATATCTCTTTGTTTTGCATGAATCTTTTATTCGCCCAGGTACTCCGCCGCAAGGACGCCCGTATTGACTTTTCTATTCCAGTGTTCTGGAGCTGTAACACTTTGCGGATGTTACGGGATATTTTGATATAGACGCTTCCATCTTTTGTATTCTAGTTACGATCGGTTACACGTTCGGGCGTGTTGCCCAAGTTTTGTACTTGTAGTATATATGTGATATTGTACTTTAATACTCGGTGCAACCCTGTTGTATATGTCTGTTAACCGACAGTTTATTCGGTTATTTTGTTGTATATAGTTGCCGACTTAATATCTGTCTTTATTTGCATCCACCTTCTTTTCAATTGGATTGTATAAATGTTTTTCTTTAACTTACAAATAAAAATTTTGACAATCCGTTTTCTAAAATAATTGGTGGTTATCTCGTATACTTATTGTATTATTGTGATGCTAAGAATGGACCATCTATGATTCCTGTAATTATTGGAGTATCGGGCTGGTCACCTCTTATTTTAATAAGCGGGGTGCCACAAAGAGGCCATTCTTCAATTCCTGATTCAAGATTTATCATCTTCCTCTTGCCTCTCATGTCAACCAATAAAAATAGCGTCCACCCGGGTCTAAAACCAAATTTGGGTTGCCAAACCCTAGTTCTTGAATTTGTTTGGATTGTATTTTTGGGTTTTGGGACAAGTAACTGGGAGTAGCAGACAGTTTCTTGGTAAGGCCAGGACTTTCATGGTTGATGCTGACCGCCCTAGGGCAGTTTTTGCTTGGATCGGTGGTGCTATGGAGGTTTCTGTAGTGGGGGTTGGCCGCGGAGGTAGGTTCGGTAGCCCAGGGCTGTAATGGGCAGTGGTGGCAATAGTGTAGTGTTGATTCTGGAGTAGGGCAGTGTGACACCCCGACTAATTAAATACCGGGTAGCTACTCCTTTATTAAATTAATTCAAAATGCCAAGTTGGTCCAGTTAATAGCATCACTGTCGAAAACATTTTAAGATTTCTAACCACCTAGTATTTAAAAAGTAAGTGCCAAATTTTAATTAAGTCTGATTAACATGCAACAAGAGTAATGAAGAAATAAATAACACCATTCACCATACTGAAGTAAAACGAATAACCATCACATAGTGTAAATAAAATCTGGAGGAAAACTCCTCACTACAAACCCACAACTGAAACAACTAAACTGAATACTGAAATAATACGTGCTAAAGTCTGAAAACTGAAACGTAAAAGATGCTCTGATAGAAATGGGCAACATGCCCTACAACTGATAGATAGTGACTCTGGAATCCAAAAGATAGAAGCGTCTACAAGCAAATCCCTGTAGCTTCCACAAACAGCTACAGCTCGTCACCTGAATGAGTATCCTATGCTTGGTGTCCTTGTGGCTGGGCACCTAAAATGGTTTTACAAGAAAAAGATTTGAAAAGCAAACGGGTCAGAGCCCGAATGTGGAGTTATTTTAAAAACCTGCAAGTGCTTTAAAAACATTTAAAACATTAAATGCAAAGTACATGTTAGGACGTGCACTCACATGATATTCTCACCTCTCGTCTAACTGTGCACTCCTAACGTAAGTACCCATCTATAACGACGCAAACCACTAGCTAAGTGACATCATCTCTAGCTAGACTATCATAGGTCCTACCCATATTACTCGGTTCTATTAACATTATAACGCTCGTAATTAAGTAGGGTTTATCGTAGGCTCAGATGCTCAATAAGCAATATATATATCACTATCAGTTAACTCGCTATATTTCTCGAAGCAATACCGTAATTATATTCACAACAATAACGTGAAGGTTCCCATTAATTAAGTGTATATTATTCACATCATAAATATACAATATAAGCACCCCGAGAACTAAGCTGTGGTGCACACATACTCTGCTATCCATCCCGGTACATCACGTACATAAGGATCACATATTCCGAATCTCTCAGGAATAGTTCAGATAACACACATCACAAATAGTGGAGGCGAACACAGTCACATCACATGGGTCACGCACATACCTACGCTCCCACGATCAGCGGACTTATTAATATCCCAATAAGTCTTTCTTTGACCTATGTTCATCAAGGTAACCAGTCTAAATCCGGGCAACACAAGGATTAGAGGGCCCTAAGCGAACGCAAACCTCCCGTGATAGCAAGTATGGTAGGTATGTCATACACACAATTCATATACCAATACTAAGTTAACACACGTCTTAGTAATACCGTAGTTTAATCGTAGTACATATCGCATTCTCGTACTAACTATAATTATCACAATTTATACTATTCCGGTTTATAATCATACGAGCCATAATTTTCTCACGTCGTAGTAGACACTCACGTCTCAACCCAAACCGTCCATTTAATATAACTCGCGTATATAGTTTACTCCTCGTAATAACCCAAAAGTCCCAAATCTATCCTTACATCATCAAAGGAAGGTTATCTATATCCTCGAACAAGTTTACGGGACTCCAAAAATCAAAACAGTCCAAAAAGGACCAAACTGTCAACTCGTTAGAAGTCTCGTTCGAACGAGACTGTTCGAACGAGATTCCTCTGTCAACTCGTTAGAAGTCTCGTTCGAACGAGGCTGTTCGAACGAGATTCCAGTTCGTTCGAACGAACTGCACCTTCTAACGATATTTCGTTCGAACGAGATATCGAACGAAATCCCTTTTCGTTAGCAGCGACTGGTCAACTCGTTAGAAGCTCGTTCGAACGAGTTCGTTCGAACGACCTGGGTAGGGGCTTCTAACGACCTGCCAGTTTCGTCCCAGATTTTTCCCCATCTCGTTTTTAACCATTTTTAACACCTCAAGTCTTCTCCAAAGTTCATCCCAACAACGTTTTAGGGTCTCTACTTCATCCTAAACATATTCAAGTCAACTCCTAACATGTTTTCAAGGATTAAATCTCTTTAACATCAATCAAAATATAAATCTCTACACTTTTTCCCCAATTATTTCAAGAACATGAACCCTAACTTTTGAATCATGAATTAACTCATTATAAATCCGTTTTAATTCCTTCCTATCACAGATATCATGAGAATAATTATCTACCTATCATTCTACATGCAATTCTCCTCAATATTTTCAAGTTCTAAGCTCCAAACTACATGGGTTTTCATTATCTCTCAAGAACAGTTATAATTCATCAATTTTCTAACATGGAAGAAACATTCTACGAATTTAAATATGATTAAAACACTTGCCTTGATTGGATTTCTGATTTTGGTGTTGGTTTGGTGAAGATTTCTGCAGATTTCCCTCTCTCCAAGCTTCTCCTCCAATGGTGGCTTAAGGTGGCTAGGGTTTTCTTTGGGAGAGTTTGTAAACCTAATGATAGCCTCCGTAGCTTAATGGGTTAATATGGTTTGGTTAATGGGCTTAGTGGGTTAAATCCACATCAGATTAAAACTCCCAATTTTCGTCACTTTTAATTCCTCAAAAAGTAAAATTACCAAAATACCCTTTATGATGCCGGTATGGCCTAAAAATACCTCGGAATCCAAACTACACCCCCGGCTAGTGTTTTCTGACTATCTCGATCCGGACCGGACGCGTTGGCGCACTCAAAACGACCATACGGTTTATAGATTTTAAATTCACTTTTTATAATCAAAATATTACACCGTGACGCGGCGGTCCCACGCGTCTCAACAAAATTTCTAAAATGCCGTATATAAATCTCACGACAACTTTTATAATACCAAATACATATATCAAAACATGTATGCACATAATCAAATACCAACTCGCATCTCGTTAGTATTTATAACCCGGATTAATTTCCAATTAATACGCATTTAATTAATTAATCCCAAAAATAAATATAGCCAAAAGTACGGGGTATTACAGGCAGCAGTGAGGAATGGGTTGGGAAGGTCGGTTGGGGGTTTGGGATGGTGAAAGTTGGTAGTAGAAGGGGAAATTAGGGTTAGGGTTTTGTGAGGGCTAGGGTTAGGGTTTTGCAACTTACCAAATTGTTGCATTAGGGCTTCAAATTGGGCTTCTTGTTTTGTTGCTAATTCCTCTATTCTTCATTCGTTCTCCTCTTTCGTTTGTGCAAATTGCTCTTTTAATTCTTGAATCTCTTCAACTTGAGGTTTGGATTTTCTTGAAGCCATTGAGAAAGTAGCGGACGATTTTTTTGATACACTACACACACCGATACAAACTAACACATGAACACTACTGTTTGGAGCGACACCCGCGCTGATACCAATTTTGACGTAAACTACACGTCAATGGCTAAAAGAAACAAATAAATCCTAACTTTTAAAGAGAGACTCAAAAGATGTCTTATATTCAAGAATGGAAAGTTAAGTACAAATGGGAATACAAGTAGTATTTATACGGGCTGAATTACTTGCTAATAAAGTAAATAGCTAAAATGACTAAGATGACCAATTTAAAAATAAAAGAATGCCTAATTAGTTTCAAACATGCTTGGAGGCTAATTAAGGAGAGAAAATGCCTAAAAGGAACTAAAAATAGAAAATAGAAATAAAAGGAAAACAACAATGGATTCCCATCACATTTTAGACCACTTGATCATTGCTACTGGACCTCTATCACTAGCCTATAATCATTTTACCCAAAGTACCTCCCTAATCACCTTTACCTATCTCAAAAGACTATATAATGGAAATTAGGATTTAATTTTAGTATTTTATTGTGTTTTAATTTTGTTGTATTTTGTTTTTATACTTGTCGTCGTTTATTTTGTTATTTTCCTTTGTTGTATTATAGGACTTGTATGGTGGAGGCTTCTGGAATGGCCATTTTAGGTATATTTTGTAAAAAGTGTGCCTAGGTCGTGTGACATCACATGCGCCTAGGCCCACTTCTATATTTAGGGTTATGAGTGCTCCCTTCTATATCCTTCTCTACTTCCTTATAAATATCCCCTTATGTCGTTAATACAATTCATTCTACGCTTCTTTTAATTGAGTGTTTACTCTCTTGCGTGCGTGTTTTTCTGTATTGCTGTTGACGGTTCATTTTACCTCAATTGGTATCGGAGCGAGGACTCTCGCCCAAAGGACTTGCCCGCCGACCGAATCCAGCCACCTACCCGCCCAGCTTCCGCTGCTATTGATCCCACTCCTATTCATTCCTCGAGCAAAGCCCCAGGTGAACTCGCCCCCGACCAAGCCCAGAGCCTCGAGAACCCTACCCCCCCCTTCGTAGGCAACCCCTGATCGTCGCTACCCCTGAACCTCGTGACCTAGTCCTCCTCACCTCTTCCCGGATCCACTCTTATCCGCCTGGACCGCTGACCACCTACTCGTCCCCAATGAGGATCGGACAACTTAGTTACCTAACCTGGTCCCAGTACGACCCGATCCCAACCCGGGTCACATCCACCTTTATCCCCACCTCTTCCCAACCCTACCTTACCCGTTGATGACCTACACCACTGCTCACCCCGACCCCCACTTGCTCGGACCAATTTCCCTACACATCTAATGGTACACCCAACCCATCCAGCACTTGCAACACCCCTAACAACTTTTAAAATTATGGGGAACCCTCCCAACTTCGGAAGATTATTTTTCAACCCCCACACTTTGAAAAGATTACGTTTCCACTCTGATGGACTCTCAGGGCTCAATTCACGATTATCGGAAGTAAGTCCAAGATTGGTTGCTCCACCCAATCATTCTCGCTCACTCACGCATCGGGTCAAATTGAGCCGGTTGATTGCAAGCAAGATCTAAAGGACACCATTGGTTTGTGCATTGCGGATTTTTTTGACATTTTTGTCGAGGAGGATTGGGTAACTCGCGCACACTTTCGTGAGTTAGTGACCTTTGATTTGGGAGATTTCTTCCCAATTTTTATAGATGGGGTTGGCTCGGTGGTTATCACTCCCAAGGATGAGGTGCTGATCTTGGGTGATGTGATTGATGGTGGGTATGTGGATCCATTTTTGTCGCATTCAATATGCGATCGGAGGCTGTTTTTCCCGGCTTAGTGTTGAGATGGCTCATCACGGGTTCTGGACCAAGATTTTGATGGTCGGCCTTGGTTGGGTTGTGCGCCCATTCACCGTGGACTTTTCGGAAGTCGATACGAGGGACGTTTCCGAGGAAGACTCCCCTTTCAAGTGGGAAAGCCCATTGATGGTTGCTTTGACTTGTTGCCGTTCACCTCCTATATTCGGGGTGAGCTTTTTCAAGTGGAGGAGAGTGATGGAAATTATGGTTTAATTTTAGCATTTTATTGCGTTTTAAAACTGGTATTAGGTAAAAATATAATTAATATTGTTAGTGCTTATGCACTCCAAGTAGGATTAGATGAGCACACTAAAGTACAATTTTGGGAACAAATGGATGAACTAATTCAAGAAATACCCGTAGGTGAGAAAATATATATAGGGAGAGATTTTAATGGCCATGTAGGAGAAGATCGTGTGGGATAGGAGATAGTGAATGGAGGATATGGTTTTAAAGATAGGAACGACGGTAGAGAGTCTATCTTAGATTTTGCAATGGCTTATGATTTTGTAATGGTAAACACATGTTTTAAAAAGAGGCTTGAACACATAAGAGCCAAATAGATTTTTTTCAATGCTAGAAAAGGAGACTGTTTAACGTGTAAAGATTGTAAGGTTATCTCGGGAGAGAGCTTAACCTCACAACATAGGATAATGGTATTGGATATAAATATTAAAAATCAATCACGAGTGTGAAAAGAGAAGATTAACCCACGAACTAGGTGGTGGAACTTAAAAGGAGAGAAATGAGAACTATGATAAAGTATTAAATGAAGCATCATGGAATACTGAAGAAGAGACTAACATAATGTGGAATAAGATGGCCACATTAATTAGGAGAATATCAGAAGAAATTCTTGGATAATCAAAAGGTAAGGGACCACAATCTAAAGAAACTTGGTGGTAGAATGAAGAAGTACAAAATATAGTAAAAATCAAAAGGGAGTGTTTTAAAATATGGCAAACAAATAGAAACGAAGAAAATTCTGAGAAATATAAATGGGATAAAAAGAAAGTTAAGAAAGTTGTAAGAGATGCTAAGTTAAAATTGTATGATGGTCGTTATACAAAATTAGGAATACAAGAAGGGGAACAAAGTATTTATAAGCTTGCTAAACTTAGGGATAGGAAAACAAAAGATTTTAATAACGTTAAGTGTATTAAAAGCGATGATTCTAAAGTCCTAGTCAAAGATGATGAGATTATGGAAAAATGGAAAAACTACTTTGAGAGGTTATTAAATGGAGATAATGGGAGTAAGATTGGATATAGAGAGACTTGAGAAAATATATTTTTTTGCAAAATTAGGATAACAGAGGTTAGGATTGCTCTAAAAAAGATGAAAACAGGGAGGACTTTAGGACCAGATAGTATCCCTATTAAGGTTTGGAAGTGCTTACAAAATTATCTTGGCTTACAAAATTATTTAATAGAATTATTCTGAGAATAAATTTGGGTTTACGCCTGAGAGGTCAACAATGGAAGCAATATATTTATTGAGGAGATAAATGGAGAGAGGTAGAGGGAGAAAAAGAAGGATATTTATATTATTTTTATAGATTTGGAGAAGGCGTATAATAGGATACCCAGAGATATAAAATGGTGGGTTCTACATTAAAAATGAGTGACTCGTAGATATATTGATGTGATCAAGGATATGTATGATGGGGCTATGACTACCGTAAGAATATCAGCCGGAGAAAGTAGTGAATTTTCAATTACTGTAGGTGGTCTACACCAAGGTTTAGCATTAAGTCCTTATTTCTTTGTTCTTGTTATGGATGAGTTGACGGGACAAATACAAGATGATGTGCCATGATGTATGCTATTTGCAGATGATATTGTTTTAATGGATGAGACTAAGACGAGGATTAATGCTAGGTTGGAATTGTGAAGAGAAACTCTAGAAACAAGAGGATTTAAAATAAGCAGGACTAAAACAGAATATGTGGAGTGCAATTTTAGTAGTAATCAAGGTTCTAAAAAACGTGGGGCGTGATCGAGGCGTGGAGGCCAAGCCTTAAGCCTTAGAAGCCTAGGCAGGGCTCAGGCGTAAAAAGGCGTTTAGACATTCTTAATATATTTTAATATTTTTAACCATAACAAGACTATTAAAATATTAAAATTGTACATATCAAAGCAATATGTCTGAATATTTGCAAATTAAAATACTATTTGATTATTTTGGATGAGATAATGGTCCGATTTGTAAAAAAATTCTTTAAAAGGCGATATCGTTTCACTAAAGCATTGTTATATTTAGAAAAAAGTGCGCCTTAAGGGTTTTACCAAGAATAAGGCGTAAAAATCTTAAAGCGGGGCGTTTCTCCCAAGCCTCAAGCCTAGGCGGGCTTTTTAGAACAGTGGTAGTAATAGGAGGACAAATGGAGATGTGGTGAAATTGGAGGGTCAAGAGATATCTAGAAATGATCATTTTCATTATTTAGGATCGATTATCCAAAAAGATGGAGATATTAGTAATGATGTTATTAATAGGATTAGAGCAGGCTGGGTCAAGTGGAAAAGTGCTACTGACGTATTGTGTGATAGACGCATACCTTTAAAGTTAAAAGGAAAATTTTACAGGACGGCTATGGTATATGGGACAGTGTTGGGCAACCAAGAAATAAAATGTGCAGAAAATGAGTGTAGTGGAGATGCGAATGCTGAGATGGATTTGTGGTAAAACTCGAAAGGATAAAATTAGAAATGAACAAATCTTGAAACGGTAAAAGTAGCTCCTATAGAATATAAATTGAGAGAAAGTCGACTTAGATGGTTTGGACACGTCAAGCGTAGACCAATGGATGCTCCCGTAAGGAAGAGTGATTTAGTTAGTATTGATAGTAACACAAAGGGTAGGGGTAGGCCTAAATTGACTTGGTGGGATATTATAAAAAAGGACATGATGTCACGTGGTTTAACCGAAGATATTGCTTTGGACAGAATGTGTGTAGCCGACCCCAAATAATTGGGAAAAGGCTTTGTTGAGTTGAGTTGAGTATTGCGTTTTAATTTCATTGTATTTTTTCTTTTATTGTTGTCATTTATTTTTTTATTTTGCTTTGTTGTATTATAGGGCTTGTATGGTGGAGGCTTCTAGAAGGGGCATCTTAAGTATATTTTGTAAAAAGGTGTAGTTAGGTCATGTAACATCACATTGGGCCTAGGCCCACTTCCATATTTAGGGTTATGAGTGCTCCCTTCTAGATCATACCCTAATCCACTATAAACATCCCCTTCATTAATGCAATTCATTACGCTTATTTTGATTGAGTGTTTACTCTCTCACGTGCATGTCTTTCTGTATTGTCGTTGACGGTTTATTTTACGTCACTATAACTAATGCGCCTCTCTACATCTTAGAGAGTTTAACCTTACTCCCCACCCTGGCAATAACTAATCCCACATTTAGGGCTGCAAACGAATCGAGTCGAGCTTAACTAAGCTCATTTATTAAACGAGCTTAAGTTAATGTTCGAGTTCGGTTCATTTATTAAACGAATGAGATGAACACGAGTTTAAACTAGCAGAGCTCGAGCAATTCGGTTTTAAGGGGCTTAATTGAGCTCGTGTGTGCCTTAAAATTCGAACTCAAGCCAACCCTTACCATTGCAATTTTTTAAATAAGCTCAAAATTGTGATCAAGCTCGGTTCGTTTGCTTAACAAACGAGCAAATCGAGCTTTAATCGAGCCGAGATCGAGTTGTTCATGAACAACTTGGTTCGTTTGCAACCCTACCCACACTCCTTTAATGGGAGTACCCGCTCACTACGTACTCTATCTACTGTCGCAACGTAGGGGTTCACCCAGTCCTAATGTGAGACCTCAACTCTGTGGATGTCCAATCCATGAGTACCAGAAATAAATGCATAGACAATAAGCCCTATTGCCCAGGTCCGCACATCCCGAATCCCAACATAGCATTATTACAACTCATGATTCATCGTACAACGTGCACACCACCCCTCAATAATGTTACTCTAAGGCATTCATACCGTCCCTCGTTTTCGAACCTCCCATCTACACCTAATCACACAACATACGAAGGTAAGGGAGAAGATATTCCCAGCTACCCGATCCATATAACTACCCAACGACAATGCCATAAGTAGTCACTAACTCATATAATTTCATACACTAATGAATAGTCTACTGTTAGCTATCCACTCACATTAACTACCCCATTTTTTATTCTATTAATACTCGTTACTTCACGTAGTCCATACACGAAGGCCACCACTAGCTATCCATATTATATCCCAACATAATTGGTTATACTACAAGCATGCAACTACTAGCCTATTAACAACACGAGTACACCCGACCCATTATCATAACAAATATAGGCCTCCCAACAAATCAACAACATTGGACACTCACACGCCCCACCAATATATTAACAACACAGCATATAAAGCACTCACATAACCCGCCAATCACCAATGCTAGGGCGCTCCCACGACCCACAAACAAATATCTCACGAAGGTCTACCTCTACACCTCTGAGGATCACGTGTGCCTCTACTAGTCCTGACTGACTAAAGGATGTCCCAACTCCCGAAGTTCCAAATTACACAATAAGTGAATCACTACGCCATCACACCAACCTAGTAACCACATATCAACGTTTACACGGAAGGATCAAGCGTCAACATGTAGGATCGGGATAATAATAATATCAACTTGTCATCGGCTAAAGTGCCATATGATGCCTCGCCACTTGTTTCTTATCAAATCCCAGACTAATAGATTCATAACGAGCCTACACGCACTTGTGGTATGTTCATGCACATAAAAACATAGATATAGGCACATATAACCTAACCAGATATCAGAATATACATATAGGCACACGTAACCCTGCGGCTCCTAATCGTTACTTAAATCTCCATAAGTATCTCAATATAACTCCAGTACATAAGGAACAATCTACCCTCCCAGAACCATCCTATTGGTCCACACGTAAACATAATATTAAGTTCCATTTCCAAAACTAACCACTACTCATTGGTCCATAATCGGTAATTTAACTCCCAAATTATCCCAAGCAACCTAACACTATTGGTCCTCATTAATTGTAACACCCCGTCTATTCTAATACCAATTGATCAGGCCTTTATTAAAATTAAACGGGAATCAAGTATGATTTTATTCTTAGCATCATTGTTGTGACATTTATTTAATTATACTAGTAACCTATTAAGTCTGGTTTCATTTCAACCATTAATATTTTTCTCAATTAAATACAACCATCATAAATATACACCAACTAAATGAATAACACAAATAAGAAGAGAATAATCATTGATAGCATAAAGTGAATAAATCATCGGTGACCACAAATAATAGCAATATAAACAAGCAACGGGGAAATAACAGGAAATGTCTGTCTTAAAAGAAATGTCCTAACAATCTACGAGCAACACGCCCTAATGGAAAATATTGAAATACTGGATCCTACTAGAAGGAACTGAGGCGGCTATAATCAAATCTCGCAGCATCCACAGCTACTGCACGCAACGACATGATGAAAGGACTCACCCTGAGGTCCTTGTCACTGAGCACCTGGGGTTTTGAAAATATTTGACAACTGGTCAAAGCCCAAAACATTTGAAAAATATTTGCAAGTCTATAAATGCTTTCAATGTAAAGATGCAGTGTATTACCTTCATATTTAACTTTCAGTCGCACTCACGTGAGACTTTTCCTCACCTTTTACCTAACACGTTTCTTTATTTTCCTAATCATGTTACCCAGCCTAATTAGGACAATAACCGTTAACATAGCCAATCCCGCTAATAATCATTATTAGCTAATATGCACTACCTTCACTAGGTATATCTTCATAAATGTTACACAGCTACACACATGCTATATTCAGATATTCACACAACTATCTTTTGTACATATACATATACATCACTCACTATATACGTATATACAACATTCCCAGAGTAGGGCCTTGCAGATGCATATCTCATGAGCAGACACACTACCTATCACAACTGGGCCACCGGATCATAATCTCACTACTGAACCCAAAATCTAAACACGAACAATGGAGGCGGTCATAAACAGACATCCGGGGGTCGCAATCATACCACATCGCTCCCAACCAGTCTCCAAACCAATACCCGTCCTCACTCATGGATAGTGGTCATGTAACAGTACTATGACCTGATAAACAACCCAACACCTGCTAGTCAATGCCAGAGTGGGCTGCCCAAAACGCAACCTCCTTACGATAGCACTACCGAGTTAGGTATGTTTCAAATAGATAAACAACCCCCCCCCCCCCCCCCCCCCCCACACACACATATATATATAGCACTTACTATGTACGGGAAACCCCACAGCATATTAGCCCATCAGTCACGAATTCCGAACTGGCTTCTCGGTTCCAATTAATCATTGTAAAGTGTGCACCCTCTTGTTAACTAATTCCCCTCACTTGAATCTAATTAATAGTTAGCCTAAATACGCACTAACCCTCTAATAATGTTCCAAGATAATCCAAACCCATTCCATAAACTTATACACCCGTTTGTCCAACGCTAATGGTTCGAAAATAACACAAATTAAAAATGTGATAAGCCAGCAAACTGAACCGGTTCACTGGGAATCGACAACTTCAGTAGAAAAAAAGGCATATACCTATTACAGAGATGGTGCTATTTTGTTCTTTTTTTTATTTCTCTCAGTCTTACGAGAAAGACAAATGATTTGAGATTGGGATAAAAAGAAAGTTTTCGAAATAAATCCACGCTTGTTGAAAGTAAAGTTTGGAAATATAACAATTCATAATGTCGTGTATCCTCGATTAATGCAGCCTCGAGTGCTATGTTTCAATTGTCGATTCTAGTATTGAGCGAAAGGCTATTATTATCTAGATATACCAAGAAAGATGTACACTCTAATGAGGCTACTGTGAAATATTTACTCATGGGTGGGGCAAGCTTTTCTATTTTGGTTCATGGTTTCTCTTGGCTGTATGGTTCATTTACAGGGTTTATAACTACTCCCCTTACTACAGGACGCTTACCTAGCCAATGCTTAGATCCAGCTTTACCCAAACTTTTCTGGTTCACCCCAACATTCCGCACTTGTCCAATTGCTGAGTAGTTTTTGGATATCAAACGGACCCCCTCATAAGGTTATTTTAATGTGGTCGATTTCCCCTCTTTTGCAATCAGTTTCGCTACAGCACCCGTTGCGAACTGGTTCGGTCTGCCAAGCTAATCGGTTTGGTTTGTTGACTTGCCCTTCGTTTTCAACTATGGGTTTACACCTTCAAGGTCTATCAATGAAGATCCCAAGCCTCACAAAACAACCAATTATGATCCCAAACATATAATATAATATATATTATTATCCCAGGTGCATTGTAAACACGGTCTAAATCCGAATCCAACATATATTCAACCAAAGATTCTTATTTATTGATTCAATTCACCCATTCTAAAACCAATCAAGTTCTTTAACCCATCATTCCAAAACACCCATCAAAGTTCATCCCTTTCATGAATACTTACAGATTTAGTACTAAATTGGTTCATATTAACCCTCAATCAAATTAATATTGTGAAATCACAAATCAATACTCCTAATGGTCTTCATGATGTATTCTCAATTTTAGATTCAACTTTTGTTAATTATGAATATAATTAACTGCAATATGCAAATTTAAACCTGATGGAAATGGGTCCTTTATAGGGTTTTATTGCATTTTATTGTATTTTTGTTATTTTCTTTTATATTATTAATGTCATTGTATTTCGTTTTTATTTTGTATTTAGAGGTAAGGAGTAGTATAGGCAATTAAGGGCATTTTCGTAATTAGAATATTAGCTTAGAACCTAAGCTACTTCTCCCCTTTAAATAGCCCCTCGTATTCCTCATTTGGGGAGACACTCCATTTTGAATATAAGAAATCTTTTGATTCTCTCTAAAAGTTAGGTTTTGGTTTTATTTTCTTGTCCATTGACGTGTAGTTTACGTCAAATTGGTATCAGAGCGAGGGATTGTTCCAACATTGGTGTTTGGTGTTTGGTGTATTGGTGCATTTTTATCAAATCGTGCTCTACATCCAATGGTTCCAAGAAAATCAAGACAACAACTAAAAGAGGTCAATCAAGAATTGATGCAAAGATTAGATAGGCAACAACAACAACCGGATAATATCTTACAACTCCTCTCCAACCTTCAAACCTCCTTAAACCCTAGCTCCTATCCTACCCTCCACACCTTCTACTCCTACCCTACCCCCCCAGCAACCCCCCCCCCCCCCCTTTCTTCACCCCGCTACCCAGAACAACCCCCCCCTGCCGCCCTCCCACTGCTTGCCCCCTCCCCTCCGAACCCCCCAAAAAACCCTGCTGACCTCCCTGGGAGCCCCCTTGTTGCTGGCACTCTAAACCCCAGCCCCCCCGACCCCAAACCGACCCCACCCGAACCCAAACCGACCCAAACCCAACTCCCTCGTGGTCGCCGACCACCCTAGGTGATCGCGGATCCCTCTCAACTCGAAAACGACCCCGAAAACCTAGGGTTTTACCCTAGTTCTCCTCGAAAACCACCCGGGAAAAAAAATTCAACCCCAACACCTTCTAGAAGCCCCGAAATGTTGATTTTTGACCTGGGAGGAAGCATTTAGGGCTGGTATGAGAGAATAAGAAGAAAAGAAAAAACAATTGTGGGTTGGACACTCCTCAACTTTCAAAAAATTATTTTTGAGCCCGCATAAGTTTTTGGCACTTTTTTGGAGTTTCCTCACGAATCCCCAATTTTTGAACGCTCTAGGACGAGCTTGGTCTTAAGAGGGGGAGGGTGATGGAAATGGGCCCTTTTTAGGGTCTTATTGCAATTTATTGTTTTATTGTTATTTTCTTTTATTTTATTCTGTCATTGTATTTCTTTTTTGTTTAATATTTAGAGGTAGGGAGTAGTAAAGGCAATTAAGGGAATTTTTATAATTAAAATATTAGTTTAAAGCCTAAGATACTCCTCCCCTTTAAATATCCATTTGTATACACCTCATTTGGGGACGCACTCCATTTTGAATATAAGAAATCTCTTGATTCTCTCTCTGAAAGTTAGGGTTTGGTTTATTTTCTTGGCCATTGACGTGTAGTTTACGTCAAAAGCAAGTAAACACTTTCCATGATGGATGATTATCCAAAACTCTACTTCTTCTTGTTGATTTGATTCCGGAAATGACTTCTCTTTCTTCTCCAAGCCTTCTTCCCCCTCTTTTCTTTCCTCTCTTGTTCTCTCCCTTGATCCCACTAATTAGAGGTTAATGACAGTTGCTATCCACCACACTAACCCACTTATAGCCCCTTTTAAAAATCTAATTTTCGGATTATGGTCAAGCCCTAAGGGTAAAAAGACGATTATGACCTTATATAAGCCATTCTATGTTTAAAACAAAATCGAAACCCAACTATAACCCCCCAGATACTTATTCTGGACTATTTCGACTCTTTCCGGATCACCGAAGCACTCAAAAAGGCCATCCAAATTACCGAACTAAAAATGCTCAACCATTACATTAATTGGGCTCGACACGTGCGCACAGTACGCGTCACCCTTAAACCCTTTAAATCCATCATTTTCACTCTCTAAATGACATAATATATTAATTTCCACAACACTATTTACTTATTACACGCAAGTAAATAGTTTTAATCATAAATATTAATCGCAAAATTCACTAACTAATATTTATGGAAACCAATTCCATTTCCCAATTAAATTAATAATTTAATGCACACGTGGAATATAATGCTCTCAAAAGTACGGGGTATGACATTAACTATGGTAAACCACCCTTAAACAATAACCAACATCTCTCTTACCCATCCAAAGACTAAGCTCCACCATAAAACTCAACCAAAAGCCCAACAAAACCCAAATTGGAGACATTAGCAAACCAGGATTGACCCAATCATGGGACTTCACCAATCCAACTTTGACAAGTTTCCGAATTTCTGCTCCAATCCTCCCCCAATTAGTCCCAGTCCATCTCAATGACAGAGATATGATTTACTAAGGGTGTGTTTGATTGCATAGTTGGAAAATGAATTGAAAAGAAATGATTTCCATGGAAAAAAATTCTTGATAATATTTTCCATGAAGAAAATGTAAAGTGTTGTTTGGTTGCATTTATTTTCACCGAAAATCTTTTGTTGCATAACAGGGATTTGAATTATCTTCCCTCGAAATCAATCAAATGTTTGAAGTATGACTGATTTACGCGCATTAATTTATTCAAAAGAACAATGTATGCCTTTTTTTTCCTTCACATAACACAAAGTAATGGAGATACGAGATGGGTCAAATCCATGGAATGCATATTGCATTTCTTTCTCTGGAAATTTTAGTTTAGTTTTGTTTTATTCACATACATCTTAAATATTGCAACATGAGGTGAGAATGGTGTAGGGTTGGGAAATATTGGGTTGAAGCCAATTCTTTGGGATAAGTGGGGAATCCTTTTCCAGATTTTTAAGGAAAAGTGGGTCACGTGATATCTCTTATGGAAAATAATTCCATGGAAATTTTTTTAATCAAACATTCAAAAAGATAGAAAATGGGTAGAAAAATGCCATGGATATATGGACAATCAAATTCACACTAAATGTTTAGGGTCAAATTCCTCACCAAAAGCATCCAAAACCTAACATGTAAGATTCCCTTATCAGTTTTCCCCAATTATAAGAATTTCGGGTTTTTGTATTATAAGAAATGGGAATTGGAATAGTTTAACTAAATTGTATAATTTAAATATGAACCTAGTTTTAGCATTTAGACTCTAATTGCATTTTTTCAATAATTCAAACAAATAGTCTAAACTCCAAATTTCAGAATTATGACCTAATCTCTTCAACTATTGAGTCAATTACATGAATTTAAATAGAAAATATTCTAATCAGAGGGGACAAATAGAAAAATTCTTTCCTTGATTGGTTAGAGATGAAACTCAATTTGATAAAGATGTTTAATTGTTGTTACTATCACTCTTGCTCTATTAATCTCCCAAACTTCTCCAAGTTGCCACTTAAACTTGCCTCTCTCTTTAGCTTTTTAAATTAGGTTTAGGTTAAAACATATGCTAAGAGGTTTACACTAAGCTAATGGGCCCCGAAGCCATACCCAAATGCTTCCAAACTTACCCAATGAGTTATCGAACCCATAAGCCCAATTCCCCATCTTTTTAGCACCCTTTGAGCTTCCAGATGGCCCCATAAATCCAACCCAAAACACAACTCAATTAAAATAATATAATTTATCCCGCAAATTAAATCTCCTAATATAGCGATAGAATATTCAATTCAATTAGTTATTCAAAGTTTTCCTTATTAAATTAATTATTTAATTATTTTCTCCAATTAAATTATTTATTTAAGATAATCGGGTATTATGATCGGGCGAAAGCCGAGTCGTCGTGTAAGGACACCGTCGTTGTTTGGTTTACCACCACAATACCAAAATCTAAACTTTAACTACACTTATTTTATAAGTATAGCAGCGAGTTCAGGTATTGAATCCAGTGAGAACGTGTTTGGAATTAAATTGATTTATTACTTCACAAATGGAAGTGTAAAAGACGATCTTTTTGGTGAAGCATTTTATACTAGAATTAATATAGACAAATATTTAAACTAAGGTAATTGACAAGAATGAAAACTATAGGTCGAGAATTATATGCCTCACCACGGACTAGTTAACAAAAATGGTTTCATGGAAAGAAAAGCATTCTCAAGATTAAACCCATTTGGACAAATAATAAAACCTAGAGTTGTCACCCCCTATCTACTCATAAAAGCTTAATTCAAGTTTGGCGTCAACAAATATTCCCGAAATTACACACAAAATATCGTAAATATGGCGCCTACAAGATATACTCCATTAAGGTTCCTAAATGCAAACCAAGAATAAATAACCTATCAAAACTAGCCTAAACCATTATACCATAGCTAAGCAACTAAATACCCCATGGTGAGTTCAACAATCTCAACCTAATTTAATTAGCTAGAAAGGGTTTTAAATGGTTACTACAACAATGGAATGAAAGAAAACTATAAAATTAATTAACAAAACATTAAACTAATTATGAAAGCTTAATTAAGGAAGAAGATGAATAGAAACTTACAAACCCATGAAATGGAAATCCTAGGAGAGATAGATAGAGAGAAGCTCTCAAAAACCAAAGCAAACCCTAAAATATCTGATATTATGAATGAACATAATAAGTTAAAACAAATAAAAGAAGAAAAGGAACAACAAATATCTGAATTCTGCATACGGCCGATCGATTTAAGGGGCTCGGTCGATTGAATATACTGAACCCAGTCCCACTGTCTTCAAATCCAACACAAAACAAAGGGTCGATCGATTGAGCCTAGGTCGATCGAGGGACCAAACCAAAATATGCCTCTTGCCTATAGGTGATCGACTCCCCGGGTTGATCGATCGTTCTTGGCCTCTTTATCCTCCAAAGGAATATGTTTTATGGCCTCTTTATGCTCCAAAGGAATATGGTGCTTTGAAAAATCGCTGCTAATTCGATCATTCGGAAACGGAATGACATGTCGTTTGCGGTCACGCGAAGCTAACTCAACGAACTACGCTACCATGGAATTTTGCCAACCGGATCATGAAGTCTGAATTAACGAAAATGCCCCTGAAGTTGCATCTTGCGATGAAACTTTCCCGAAACGCAACCACGTGCTTCGCTAAGCATTCCCACATCTACAAAAGCTCAAATAAAACTTGCAAAACATATATATATACATATCGAAAATAGAGATTATCCAGTATAAGAGCTTAAATATAGGAATTAACGGACACAATTATGCTAGAATGTGCAAGAATGAAGGGGTAGCGAATGCAATATTCATGACTAATTAATCATATTACACGAGGTTTATCAACTTCATTATATATTTTTATAATCACATTATCGCAGTCATATTTATATGCAATCTACTACTGAATATAGGTTAAATATACTTGCTGAGCTTCTTCGTTTTGGTGATCGTGAGTTTTACAAAGATTGGTGGAATGCAAAAACAGTTGAGGAGGTAGACTTCATGTACTGTCAGATATTTTCCGTCTTTTAAATGTTTTCCATCTATCCGTTGCTGAATTACACTTTTGGACGATTTGTTTTTGTATCCATTTTGTGCTTTGGCTGCTGTCTTCAGTATTGGAGAATGTGGAATATGGTATGTCCATCTACTCTTTTTTTTCCTTCTCTTTCCTACCCCTTTTTAAAAATTTATTTAGGTGATTGTATTTGTTATCACATGTTAGGTTTGTGTTCTTGCTATCAATATTTTGGTGGCGTTACCTACCTCGCCATATTTACAACTCTATAGTTGCATTGATGCATGTGATATTGATTGAGAGACAGGGATATGATTTGATGCAAACACAAAAAATTAGATCTATAGAAAAGTCAAAAGACAAGCACAAATCTGAAATTGTATTAACAAGCCAAAGATTTAACTAAATCTCTATTATATCGTCACCTATTTATACTAATAATGATCCTACTCCAACTAGGAAAGCATTAAAAGACTAAACTACCCTTTACTTACACTAATTTTACCCAAAGAGGACTAAACCCCCTTTTATTACATTTAATACTGACAATTAACAAACGAAAGAATAATGCCGTATCTACATCATGATTAATCTCTTACATTAACAGTCGAAGCATGCTATTGGTTCTGCCGTTAGCTATTACTGATCGAAATTGTTATTATTACAGCCTGTTCATAAATGGATTGTCCGCCATATCTATTTCCCATGCTTACGGATTGGGATACCTAAGGTAATTAATCTTCCATCTAGCTTTTAAACAGGGCTTAGTGGACTTTCTTCTGAATGCTGTTTTCTTCTTTTTCTATTCGCAGTTCTAGTTTTATTCAAGTAACCTTGGTTTTATTTCTGTGTCCGAGTTTGTCTGCACCTAAAGAATAGCCTATTGGGTTATGTTTGTCAGCTTCACAGATTTTCCTGTTTTCTTCATTGCTTAAAAGTATCTGTTCATTTTAGTTGAAAGGGTGGTAATTTGAGGAGAAGGAATTTGTCCGTCCTTGGTATATGTGTTTGGAGATGTCCACTTTAATAGAATTGCCCTTGCTGTTTAATAATTCGTAGCAAATATGGTCATCTTCCAAACGCTTGGGACTCAAAATGGTGTGATTAGGGATACTTGTGGGAGTTCATTTCACAAGGTTAGAATTTAAAATAAAAAATAAAAAATATGCTCGCGCTGCAGTTTATGTGTTGGGGTGGGGGCATAGTTACCGGGATCACTACGTATCGCGATTCTGAGCCATATGACCCTAAACATGGTGGGTTCACGATGCGGATCTCTAAATGTGACATTCCCAATTTCAAAATTGATGATTTTAGCTATAATTGATAATAATTGAACTTTTGATTCCAATAACAGTGAGAAGAAAAAAAACTTTCCAACTAATATAATACAAGGTGGTTTGTATGTCTTATTAATATATTGTGGGATGTAGAGATTGTACACTACATACATTCTTAGTGAACTCTTGTTGGCACTATAATCATGTCTAGTGAAACAATTAAGCCTACCCTGACCGTACCGCATATGGGCTAACGCAACGTACCCCGTACCCATTCCCGAACCACATACTAGAGCGACCCACGTACTAGATAACATTGGGTGGGGGTCTAAGACTCGTTTCTGGGAGGGTGGATCCTCCTTTGTGATCTTGTTTTCTTAGATTGTATAGAGTATCTAACAATCCTCGCTAATCCTTTCATTCTTTAGTCTTTTGATCTTTTACTCTATTTTTCTCTTGGACTTTATCATCTGGAAGAAACCTCTTATGAGGTAGTCTGACTGGGTAGTTTATTTGCACATCTTACTTTCACAATTTGACAAATTCTCCTTCGTTCTCCACTTTTGACCTTTTAAAATTATATGGTAGGCTGGGGTAACTTTGAAAGTACAACTTTTTGCGTGTTTGGTCGCCAAAAGATGGATAAATACTTGTGATTTTTTTCTCCAAAGTAAGAGAGCACGCATCTAATTGTCTCCTCATTGGTGTTGTCTTTATAAAAGGGACCGGGAAAGTGCTGATCGCATTTTAGTTCATTGTAACTATACTAGTACAAATGCATAAGGTTACTTTAGATTTAAGAGGGTAATTTAGATTGTAGATGGAGGCGTAACCCCTATTTGAGTATGGTAATGATAAGCTAAACTGACAAGAGCTTTGGATTAATGATAGGACATACAAACACAGGCCCCGGTGAAGGTAAGACTCGGTTTAAACTCACAAATCTCTCGTGTATAACTCAGAAGGTAGCAGTGGACTTAGAAGTAACTCGGCTAGAGGGAGAGAGAAATAAGCACCCTAGATACACCATGGTAGGCAGGTATAAACACACCAAACACCCTCAAGAATCTTTGTCAAGTATTAAAGGCTTCTTAATAAATAACAATGGGGAGTGAGTAAACTCTCTGGTTTGCAATAACTTTATCTCTCAGATGTATATTCTCTTTCGCAATAACTTCTGAACTCTCCAAAGATCTCTCTCCCTCCTCAAAGGTGGTTGGGGTCCTTAAATAGCCCCCCCCCCCCCCCCCCCACCACCACCCCCCACCCCCACCCCCGAGGCAACTCAGTCATTAAAGATTGTGAAAGACATCCCTCATACTTTATGTCACAACATTAAATGCCTGATGCACTAGTTGTCTCCACGTCATAAACATTAAATGCCAAGACATGCCTTTTTCCTAACCACTGTGTGTCAGGAGGCTGTTGTCGCAGAGGTGGCTCACCAACTGCCTGACAGCCCCAAATACCACGGTGGTTTACTCAAGTGCAGGTCTGACATTGTTTAGCTGGCTAGTGACATCACCGACAGTAGATGTGACTTAAGTAGAGGGCTGTTTGGTTCATAACTCAACGCCCGATGGAACTCCAAGTTACTCCGCCCGAGGTTCCACGGCCAAGGTCCCTCGGTGTTTTACCAGGTCTATCTAAGATGGTCAGGACAAGTCCAACGGTGCCTCACTTCTCAATCCTCCAAACCAAGTCCCTCTAAAGTTCCCACGGTGCGGTCATTCGGTAGAGCATGAAAGCTCTCCCAGGTCCTGCCAAGCCTGGTCCCTCGCGAGTATCGTTTGACCTCACACTAAAACTCATTATTACTCTCGTTATATCATTACAACTGTTATAGCTTACAGTCAATATAAACAGAGATACAATATGACTAATACAACAAGCTAAAGTATGAGTTGCCACGCCAAGCGGCCGCGCTGAGTTGCCTCGGTTGCTTAATCTCAAACACTTTCGTCAATTAAGGAATTATCCCTAGGATTACCTTTAAGCCCCCTCTACATTTGCCCCTTCGTGGAGAGATTTGTTGGAACAAGAAATGTATGCACGGAACTTCTCAATCCGTTGAACCCTCTCTGCGTCAAAAAATTATGGGTTCCTCTCTTCGTTAAAACCATAGTGATATAATCTCCTTGAAAAAGTAAAATTCTCCCCGATGTTCCTGAGCCGAAGCGCCATTGTCATTGGGGCTTGGGCGAAGGGACATTGCCACTTTTTCCTCATACTGAGCCTCAACCGATCTAGCTTTACTATTTGAAATTCTCCCAAAAGGCCTGCTATCCTTCTCAAATACTCGTTTGGACTCCTGGTAAGTAAAATTCTCCCTGAGGATGCTTCACTGTGCTCGGAAAAGCAGAAATGCTTCCCGATGTAACTGAGTCACCCTTTAAACAAGGTTTTTTCGAGTCGTTGAAACATATTGTCCGTTGCGCATTTATGGATAAGTCTGACACCAATTTTAGCGCCAAAACCTAAACTTGGTTAAGAAGGCAATATTCCCCAGACGTCGCTTCGTATTCGATGTAACGCTGTCTTTTCAGCTGTCGAGACCCTTCCTGATGTGCCACGTGTTCATTTGAAATGATTAGAGGGCGCTCTTGCACGTGCGCTCGTGGGAAACGTCAACCGTCGAGTTTGAAACCCTTCAAACGTCTCTTTTTTATTTCAAAACTCTTCTATATCTTCGTCTTTTTCATCTTCTTCAACACTCCTCGCTTCCTTTAGAGAAAGAAAGCTTGTGCGACCTCCATTGTTGCCCTCTTCTTTGCTCAGCCTCCTCTTTCTCTCATCTTTTGCATCAACACCTGCGGTTGTGTTCCTCTCTTCTTGTTCTTAGCCCTGTTAGCCCAACTGCACCACTTATTATCCCTTTCTCATGGCTTCTTCAAGTATTTCCAAGGTTGCTACCACTAGCCAGCCAGGTTCCCCTTCCGCCGCTGCTGGCGATGCCGTCGCCCTTAGTGGCGCTGCCTTGGTCGCTGCTCGTCAGGAGCAACTACGGTTCTATTGCCGGGCACCCATCTTTGGAGAAGAGGATGATAAATTTTCTGAGGCGTGCAAGACCTGCCATTTCTCATCCAAGTTCGAGCCATTGCTGTTGGGTGATGAAGAAGTGGATTCGTCGAAGTGGGGCTATCTTCCCCCCGAGGGGACTCTGCACTTCCGTCTAGACTGTGGTGAGTTTCCTTATTCCCAGATCGATTTCGAAGCACCTGGGGGGTCACCAGCCCATTTTACAGAGTGGCACACACATATGCAGAGTTCCCACGCTGCTGCTCTTACAAAGGTTGGGCTGCATCGAGCCTACTGGTTTGGCGAGTTCACCCTTTCGAAGCACAACGCGGCACTCCAAGTGCTAGTCTCCCGATGGAACATCACAACCCACACCTTCTTCGCTGCGTGGGGGGAGTTTACTGTTACGTTGGAGGATGTCTGCGAACTCCTTGGGTTTGAGCCCATGGGCGAGTTCACTTATCACGACGAGCCTCTGGACGTCGAAGAGGCTGCCGATTGGGTTGAGCTGGATCGGATCTGCCGCAGTTGCACCGGTTCCTCAAATAAAGCTACATTTGCCCCCCTTATCAATTATTTTTTCGAAGCTCCGACGCCGAAGGATGCTAGTGATGTAACGGGCCGTGGTAGAGTTACCTCCCTGGAACTACCGGCCTACATACTCGTACTACTTTCACGCTTCTCTCTTACTGGAAAGCCCAACGATCAGCCCAGGAGGGACCTGATAAACATTTCCGTTCGTTTGGCCAAAGGATTCAACCTACCTCTGGCCGCCATTGCCTTGGGGTCCCTCTACACCTGGTTGGATCGAACCCATATTGACATGGAGCGATCATTGAGCCGTTACAACTTAGCGAATTTCGCCAATACCATCATATTGACTGGCTTCCTCTATACACGCTTTCCTACTATCGCTGCGAAGTCAGTTTCCCTGCCCGTGAGCAGAGGTATTAAGCCCCCACACCTCCTGTGTTTCCACAAGAAGCAAAGCCGAAAGGAAATAATCGGGATTTTTGACCACCTGGGTTCCTTCGTAATGAGGCCATATAGCGAGTCCACTTTTGCCCATAGTTGGGACTTCTTTCCTACTGCAGCCACAACGATAAGATTTAACCCAGTTGTAAAAGATCCGTCACAAGCCGTAGTGCTTCTTTTCACCCCGGGGTTCCTCCCTTCTTATACTGAATGGGGCTATAGTTCTGAGCCCTACAACCCTGATAGATGCAGCAGGCAATTCGGGTTCGACCAGGGGGCTCCTCGACCTGTGTTCCAGGACAATCATTCCAAGGCCACCTTTGTTGAGGCATGCACCTTGTATACTGCCGCTGCAGTGCTTAGTGTGACATCCACCATTGATGGGCGTGTCACCCTTCCGAGTGCTACTAGGAAGGGAGACGTATCCACAGCCTTTGCCACGAAGTTCCATCTGGAGCAGTTGGCCATGATTCATGAGTATATCCAGTCCCCTCCTCGCTATCCCCCAGTCCTTTCCTTTTCTTCTTCTGAGTTGAGTCTAAAGGGGAACTCCGTGCTTGGGGTTGAGTTTCCCTTAAGCAAAACTGTTAAGGAGTCTCTTGATGAACTACCCCCTCATTGGCCCATGATCCCCACTGCTACCCCGAAACCCAAGGCCGCTGCGACCCCCAAACCAAATGTCCCCACGACCGAAGCCGCCACGGGATAAGGGCCTTCTGAGCCACCTGCCAAGAGGGCCAGGAAGTGCAAGTCTAAGAAGGTCAAAGGTCAAACGAAGACTCCACTAGAGGCATTCCCAATTGCCTCCGTTCCCCCTCCTCTGTCTTCGGAGCTAGCTGAAGAGCTAAGGAGGCGGGTAGAGACCGAAGTTGCCCGAATAAACGATGAGTTCGAACGGCGCGCAGTTGCTGTTCCTCCTTCGGGTGCATTCCCCAAAATCGTGGTCGATCCCAGTGAGCCCTCGGCAAAAAGAAAAAAGAGGTCGAGGGTGCCTGAAAGTGGTGGTGCCACGGGATCAAGAAGGAAGACGCTGGGTACTAAGCCCCAGAAGAAACAAACATCTGAGCGACCTTCATCACCAGCTCCTTCTGCCCCCGCTTCTTTGCCATCTTCACCAGTGGTTATATCCTCTCGTTCTCCCTCCGGATCTGAGGTATATGTGCATTCTTTATCTCTCATTCTTCTCTTGATATAACGTTTTTACTTATTGCCTGATATCTTTAGTGCAGGGAGTTGAAGAAGTGAGGATCAGTCCTCCCAGTCCCCCCAGCCCTCCAGTGAGTCGTTTCGTGGGGGGACGTTGTGGTACCCCTCCAGCCACCGCCGCCCTTCCACGGTCTCCGTTAATAAGGCTTACTTATTCGCGCCGTTCCTCCTCCCACCAGGCCAGAATTGCCGCCGTGGGTGCTGTTGAGATGTCCAACCAGCCCGAGGCAACTGCTCCGGTTTCCCCTGAGTCACCCCCAGAGTGGGAGGTCTCTCTGCCCCTGGTTGCAGCCGAAGAGAGTGTGCCACAGGTAAATGTCTTCTCGAGCCTTGCATCTTTTATTTGTCCCGTTTGTTTATTCCTCAATTGTAACATGTTGGGCTGTTTTAGGTGGAAGTGGCATCGCTGATAGCCAACATTCTCCTTCCTCCTGTACTGTCAAGACCCCTTACTGCAGTTCCTCTCTTTAGTGCCATAACAGGGGTAAGCTAAGTGCATTTCTGTCTCTTATCCCTTTGCGATTACTCCTTTTATCTAACGTTTTTTTTTTTTTACATTTGTAGCTTTCTCCGAGTCTTTCTCCGCCTTTCGCGTTGAGTGGCCTTATCCTTTCTCAGACCCAGGTTGGGGTAGCTGCTCTAGTTGGGGCATCTCTCGAAGGTCCAACATCTCCTTCTGACGATGCGCCCGTGTTGGCCATAGTGCCCTATGCTGGCGAGGGAAGTGTTCCTACCTTCGAGTCTTCTACGTCCAAGGGCTTCGTTGAGGCTGCTGAGGTAATGAGCCCGCCTCCCACGGTTTCTAGCATTATGGCTCCCGTGGTGACTACCCCTCTCCCTCCTGCTGCTGCTGAGGAGGTACTTCTTTAATTTCTCTGTATTTCTCAACTTCTCAAAATCCACCTATATAGGTGACTTAATCAATGACAACATTTGTTTAAGATTTTCGACGAACTCCACCTATAACGGTGACTTAACAACGAAAACGCTTGTTACTCCACCTATGACGGTGACTTAACAACAAAAACGCTTGTTAAGATTTTCCACGAACTCCGCCTATAACGGTGACTTAACAACGAAAACATTTGTTAAGGTTTTTTTCAAACTCCACCTATGACGGCGACTTAACAACGAAAACACTTGTTAAGATTTTTCACGAACTCCGCCTATAACGGTGACTTAACAACGAAAACACTTGTTAAGATTTCTTTCAAACTCCACCTATGACGGTGACTTAACAACGAAAACGCTTGTTAAGATTTTTTCCATAAACTCCATCTATAATGGTGACTTAACAATGAAAACACTTGTTAAGATTTTTTTTCATAAACTCCATCTATAATGGTGACTTAACAATGAAAACACTTGTTAAGATTTTTCATAAACTCCACCTATATCGGTGACTTAACAACGAAAACGCTTGTTAAGATTTTGTCCATAAACTCCACCTATAATGGTGACTTAAAAAAGAAAACGCTTGTTAAGATTTTTCATGAACTCCACCTATAACGGTGACTTAACAATGAAAGCACTTGTTAAGATTTTTTTCATAAACTCCTTGTTTCCCCTAACTGTTCTCAGGTTGCTCGGGAGGATTCTCCACCAGTTCCTTCGCCCATTGCCTCGCCACGTTGTGAACCTGCCTCCTCCGAAGAATCGAACCATAATGACCAAGGTTCCACGACGGGTGTTGCCGCGGAAAGTGAATTTGGGTGCGAGCTTCCTCTGCCCAACTTGGCTCCTCCCGCTTTTTGCCTGATGGTACTCCAACACTCTCCTCAAATGCCTGCCAGTTATC
Source organism: Sambucus nigra (assembly GCA_949130495.1). NCBI lineage: Eukaryota > Viridiplantae > Streptophyta > Magnoliopsida > Dipsacales > Adoxaceae > Sambucus > Sambucus nigra. The sequence continues at coordinate 392,261,488 of OX422211.1, read as the reverse complement.
GTTTGGTCATTGAGCAACTTGTGAGCCATCATCCTGAGACTTTCACGGTGGACTGCCTGCGTTCAAACATCCCAGTTATGAGCCATAGGCTTCAAGGCATGGCCACCGTTATTGCTGAAATTGCCAACACTCCCACTGCGAATGTGACCAGGCCCCTCCTCAACCAGTTCTTGGGCTATCTGAGGGAGCTAGGTCGTGATGGGTTCCGCCTTGACTGGATCATTGCTCACTTAAAGACTCTGAAGAACCAGCGATCGGACAGCCAGAGCGAGCTCCTTCGAAAACATCGGGAGGATCAGCGTGCCGAGGAAGCTAAGTTGGCCGAGCTAGCACCTCTCCTTGGAGCCATTGACAAAGAGGTGGAGGACCTCGAAGAGGCTCTGCACGCGGCGAAGTCAAAACGAGAGAAACTCCTAATCGAGCGCACGCAGGCGCAGACAAGATTGGAGGTTTCTATCAATGCCCAACAGTCTTGCCAAGCAGCTTCTTCGGGTCTCCCTGGAGATTTCTTTTCTTCCCCTGATCCGTGGTTCCTCCTAGGTTAATGATTTTTTCGTATATGTATTTTTTTTTCTTCCTATGTAATCCTTGGGCGATAGTTCCCATTTTTGTAATGCCCCAAAGTATATGAATGGAAAGGAAAACTTATTCCCATGCTATTTCTTTGTGTTACAGTTGTTTATATAGATCGCGACATGAAGTTCTGTAGCTCTTTCATCTCTATTTGAATTAAAAATAAAGAGAACTTGCATAAACAAAATGAACTCGTATATTCATATCGGTTAGATACATCGGTGACTCCAAGCGTAATTGCTTACACGTGATAGACCTTCAACCATTTGTTGTTAATCTTAAATGGCCTATCTTCTTCTATCTTAGAAATTGAGCAATAACCTGAGTCATGAGCTTCCTTTACAACGAAAGGTCCCTCCCAATTCGCTGTAAACTTAGGTAGAGGAATCCCCCTAATATGTTTAACCGCTGCCTTTAATACGAGATCTCCCTCCACGAATTTCCTTGGTCTCACCAAGTTATCATATGCCCTGGAGAGCTGCTTCGTATACATTTGAAAGTGTTGCATCGCATTATCCCTGTGTTCGTCCAACGCTTCCAATTGCACATGTCTATTCTGAGGGAGCATGCTGCTTCGCAAAGCATATCGAGTCGAGGGAACTTCTAACTCCACCGGGAGAATTGCCTCAGCCCCATAGACAAGAGAGAACGGTGTATACCCTGTAGGCTTCCTCTTAGTCGTCCGATAGGCCCATAAGACGGCTGGTATCTTGTCATCCCACGATCTTGGGAAATCCTCCATCGTTTTAGCCAAGATATTGACCAAAGTCTTGTTAGTCGCTTCGGCTTGACCGTTCCCCTTTGGGTATGCCACCGTCAAAGTGTGGTGAACAATGGAGTATTTGTCTGTGAGCATCGTTACTTCTGAATTGACGAAAGGGGTTCCGTTGTCCAAAAGGATGACCTTTGGGATTCCGAAACGGCAAATAATGTATTCTCTGATGAAGTTGCTCACTATTCCTGCTGTTGCCCTTCTCAATGGTATCGCTTCAGCCCACTTTATGAAACACTCCGTTGCTACCAAGATCCATATCTTCCCCCTCGAAGAAGGGTGTATTGCCCCTACCAGGTCGAACGCCCAAGTGTGAAAAGGATAAGGCGTTGCTAGGGAGTGTAAGTCCACTGACGGGGCATGGATCATATTTCCATGAAGCTGGCAAGCCTTGCACCTTCGAACGAACCCAGCAAAATCTTTCTCCATCGTTGGCCAATAGTACCCCCAAAGTCATCAATTGGTCATACAACTTGGCCCCTCCTATATGAGCTGGATCGTGTGCCTGTTTGAGAACCTCAGCCGCTTCTTCCTTCGTGATGCAACGCAGCGGCCTGTTGAAGTATCCCCTTCGATAAAGCTGCCCCTCCTGAACATAGAATCTCGGGGCTCTTCCCCGGAGTCCCATCGCATCAATTTTCTCTGTTAGGATAACTCCATCCTTAATGAAGTCAATATAGGGCTGTCTCCAGTCAGTTTGAGCCTCCACGAAATGACATTCAGCCGTCTCGAAGAATAATTGGCATTTGTCGCACTTCCGTTGTAACTCGGCCGCATCTTTCTTCATATTAGGCTAGAAATATCCTTCCCTTTGAATTCTTCTATAAAGGGGGATCTCAGTCGTTTCGCAGTGTTCTTCGTGCATCTTCTTCAATCTCTGCGCTGCCTCTTCGGGACCGATACATCTCGACAGCCATCCTCCTGCGTTTTTGAAGTAAAGGTTTCCCTGGTTTGTAAAGTATTGGGCCAATTCTTTGAGCCCCATTGTTCCTTCACTAGTCTCCAGTTGCTTCTTAATCTCTCCCCTCCAATCCGCGTCCTCCTCCATTGGCAAAATTGACTGTACCATCGAAGGAGCTGTTCGTTGTCGAATCACGACAGTAGTTGTATCGTTCCTCATGATCATCTTCTGGGCAATGGTGGCATAGGCGTCTGGATGCCGGTTCATCGTTCTAGGCTGCCTTCTGACTTCGGTTTGATGGAACTGACAAAGAAGTCTCTGGATGATTGTTCTATAGGGTGCCAAGCCCATGTGTTTCAACGCGTACTCCCCGTTTACTTACTGAACCCCCAAGTTTGAATCCCCCTTGATGCAGAGTGAATGGATCCCTCTTCGAAGAGCTTCTAGCAAACCCAACACCAATGCTTCAAATTCTGCCTCGTTGTTAGAGCAAGGGAAATCTAACTTGTAGGAAAGGCAAATCTCCTCCACTCCTTTTGAAAGGATAACCCCCGCCCCTCCTTTTCTGCCGATGACCCATCGAACTGCATCGTCCATTCCTCGTCCGTTGCATCTAGATGGTTGGCCTGCAAATCGTATCCTGAAATATCTTCTTTGGGTGGCTCGAAGGTTCCTGAAGGAAAATGGCCAACAGATCAACGTACGCCTGGCTTTTAATTGCGCGAGGAACCACGCACTTCAAGTCATATTCAGAGAGGATAAGGAACCATTTAGCTGCCCTGCCAACCAATATAGTTCTTGCAAGCAAATACTTAATGGGGTCACATCTAGTTACAATATGAACATTAAAAGACAACATATAATGTCTAAGTTTTTGCGCTACAAATACTAAGGCCAAACAATGCCTTTCTAAGCTACTATATCTGACTTCCGGCCCATGGATGATCCTGCTGAGGTAGTAAACTGGTTGTTCTTGCCCATCGATCTCTTGCACCAGCAAAGCTCCCACGGACCTTGTGGTAGATGTGAGGTACAGCTGCAACGGTATTCCTGCCCTTGGTGGAATCATGGTCTGTGGTGAGATGGGCAGCTTCTTCAATCCGCCAAGGGAATCTTGGTGAACGGCCTCCCATTTGAACTTCGTGTTCTTTCGCAGCAGATGCATTAGTGGGTGTGTTATCTCGGCTAACCCAGGCACGAATCTCCTAAGGTAGGAGACTTTACCGAGAAAACTCTTCAGTTCCTTCGTCGTTCTTGGCCACGGAATTTCTAAAATCGCCCGCTGTTTGTCCTGGTCCATCTGCACCCCTTGTCGATCAACCACAGAGCCTAGGAATTTCCCACTCGTCACCCCCCAAACGCACTTCAGTGGGTTCCATCTTTAATTTAAACTTTCTGCAACGGGAAAATACCTTCCTCAAATCGCTCAGATGGGACTCCTCCTTCCTCGACTTGATGACCAAATCATCCACATAGAATTCCACAAACTTGTGAAAGAAGTCATGGAAAATGGCCATCATTGTTCTCTGGTAAGTCGTCCCAGCATTCTTAAGTCCAAACGGCATTACCCTGTACATGAAATTACCCAACGGGGTTCTGAATGCCGTCTTTTCTGCATCCGAAGGGTCCATCTTGATCTGGTTGTACCCTACATACCCATCCATGAAGCTATACATCTCGTGTCCTGCCGTTGCATCTATCAGGCTATCGATGGAGGGTAGGGAAAACTCGTCTTTGGGGCAGGCTCTATTCAAGTCTCTGAAGTCCACACAGATCCTTATCTGGTTCTTGTCTTTCTTCCCTACTGGGACGATACTAGATAACCAGAGTGGGTGCTGTATCGGTGTAATGAACCCTGTCGTTAGTAGGCGTTGAACTTCTTCTTTGATCTTTAAATCCAGCTCAGGCTTGTACGTTCTCGTTGCTTGTTTTACTGGAATGACCGAAGGCATCACATTCAACTTGTGACAGCTTACTTCTTCATCTAGCCCCTCCATCTCTGTGTACTTCCACGCGAAGACGTCCATAAATTCCCGAATCAACTCGACCAAAGCCTCTCGTTTCTCCTTACCGAGATCCTTCGAGATGAAGACGGGCCTTAGATCTTCTCCTTCTTTTGCCAGGTTCAACTGCTCCAACTCTTGAGCCTGGGGCTTCGGTTAATCTGCCATGTAATCTGGTTCCTCGGCAACTTCCTCCACCAATTCCTGTATGTTGGAATTGTCGATCACCACACATTGTCCCAGTTGATCTACCAGAAAGCACTCGTATATCGGGTCAACCTCATCATCAGCTTTCTCGGCCCCCCGCTCACACCGTTATAATCGATACACCACCTTTCCCTTTTCGGTAATGACCTTCTTGCATTGTCTGCTGATAGCGGAGACTGCTTTCCTCTTCTTCTCTCTAGATGCTTCGGCCACTCTTATACCTGTGAACCGACTCAACACACTTTGTCGTTGGACCTCGTGTTCCATCGGATCCACACTAGGCCTCATCCTGTCTTTAAGCTGCTTCGAGATACCTTGCGGTTGAGGGATCGCCTGGTGAGCTTCTTTGGTCATTACTCTTGCGCGGCTCGCAACCCCTTTACTCTGCTCGTTCAAGGGCCCCATCCGTTCTCTGATCGAGGGAACCCATGCTCCCTCCATCCTTCTCGTTAGGACTCGGGCGTCCTCTTCCAGCTCAGTATAAAACGCTGCGTCCACCAAGTGAGCTTCCTCGATAGCGAAAGGCCTCTTTGTAGCCCTAATGGTTACCTCTGTCCCCTTAATGTTCGCCTTAGCACACTGGTGGTACGTGGAAGGAACTAGCCCTTGGTTGTGCATCCACACCCTTCCTATTAGCAGATGATAGGAAGTTGCACTCTCTATCACATGAAACTTTATATGGGAACTCAAATTTCCCATCACGATCCCCACATTAACATACCCAATGGATTTGGAAGATTGGCTATCATATCCCGAAATTACCAAAGGCATGGAGACCAACCTTTCTTTCGGAAGATTGGCTGCATGAAAGGAGTTAATTGGCATGATATTGATGGAAGCTCCCCCATCCATGAGAGTCCTTGCAAAACTAATCCCGTTGACACTAGCAGTCACATACAATGGCCTGTTATGAGGGAATCTCACAGCCCTATCGGCATCACTGAAAGTCACCTCTGACAGGAATCTCCTTAGCAGCCTGGCCATGGGTCCCTTCCATTTCAGCGAAGGGACTGCGTCCTTCCTTGCAATATCCATTATCGCCTGGGTTATTTCTAACCTGCTCTCTTTTGGTATCCCTACTTGTTCGAAGAACCAGGTGAACTTTGGGGATTTTGAGACCGCATAGTATTCTAGGCCCGGATGTACTTCCTCACCTTCAACGCTGTACACGTCCTCCACGTCTTTGGCACTTGCTTCGTCGTAGGCCAACACAACGTTAGCCATTCCCCTCGTACAATCTTCCAGAGCCTCTTCGTACTCTTCTTGCCTTGTTGTCGACTCTCTTTCCCCTCTCTCGGCCTCTTCATCATAGGCCACCCCGAGATTGGCCCCATGTGCTGGCAAGGGGTTGTTGACGTTCTGGGGAGGGATTTGTAATATCCCTGCCTTTACGTATTTGTCGATAATTCTCCTCGGCGTAAAGCAACTCTCTGTTGGATGCTCTGATGAACCTGGCAGTACTTTGGATCCGCCTTCGTTGCCGCATCAGGCTCCCCCGCGAGAACATCCTTTGGCTCATAGACCGTTCCCCCTTGGACCATCGCGTTGTAATAGCTGACAGCTTCTTCTACTGTACAGGGCAATGGTGGTGGGTCTTTCCTGTCTCTTCCGAACTTCCTCTTATTGTCCTTCTTCAGTGCCTTTCCCCTATCTCCCCCCTCGGTGTACCCTACCCGTGGGGGCTGAGACCTCCCCCCCGCAGGGTGCATCGGCAGCCTGAACATCATGGGAACCACTACCGGATTGGGTCGTACCACCAAAGAGATATTATCGCTGCTTTTAAGAATGCCGCAAAAGTCCCCTCGCGCGTCTCGTTAATAAGATGGAAAATGTACTCAGGAAGCAGCCCCTCAGCGCAGATCTGCAGCAACTTGGATTCTTTGGCCTCCTCCCTCACATCGAGGGATCTTTCTCTGAACCATCGGACATAGGCCACCACTTCTTCCCACGGTCGTTTCTTCTCCCTACCTAGTTGAGTCAAGGTAAACTCATCTTCTGCCAGGAAGAACTTATGGACAAACAGTACGTGCATCTCTTCCCATGTAGAAACGCTGTTGGGAGCCAAATGGGAATACCAGGTGTATGCCTCATCGGTTAAGGATTTGGAAAACTCCCTCAACCTAAGCCTTTTATTGTTACAATGCGCCCCCAAGTGTTCAACGAAGCGCTTAATATGCTCCTTCGGGTTCCCACCTTTTCCCGTGTATTTTTCAAAAATAGGAGGAATATAGTCCTTCGGATAGGGCTCGTCGTTGTATTCCTGGGGGTACGGCGTTCGAAAGTCATCAAAAATCGAAGCCCCCTCGCCAGTAGCTTGCGAGGAAGCCTGCATGAACTTAAGCATCTCCTTTTACATCTCCTTCCTCATTTCCTCCATGGGTGATGCTACTGGAGCAACAACCAATGGTACCACGGGCTGAGCGCCCGTTACAGCTGGAGCAGGCGCCACAGTTGCGGCCATCGATGCTCCTGATGTTCCCCATGCTGGGTTAACAATAGAGGGCACGCTCGTTGGGACTGTTCCCGCTACGCCTGCGCCTGGCGGGGCCGTTGGAGCTACCCCTGGTATTACGAAGGCATTGGCCTCCAATCCTCCCAGCATAGTTGAAGCTACTGGAGTCTGCAAAAACTCATAAAACTTACTCATGAGGAGCGCGACCTGGGTGGGTCCCAACCCCGCACTCGCGGAAGCTTGTGTTACCCCCGGAATGCCTGATGTCGTCGGAGCTGGAGGTACCTCTACTCGAGGAGCTCCATCCCTTAGAGCCTCCAGTTCTCTCGCAGCTTGTTCTTCATTATGCTGGATGTCATCAAAGTTGAGCCTTCGATTAGCATTATCTTGCACCATACTCCTTACTTAGAAGAATGCCTCCCCAACAGAGTCGCCAAATGTAAGAGGGTACTTTAGATTGTAGATGGAGGCGTAACCCCTATTTGAGTATGGTAATGATAAGCTAAACTGGCTAGAGCTTTGGATTAATGATAGGACATACAAACACATTCCCCGGTGAAGGTAAGACTCGGTTTAAACTCACAAATCTCTCGTGTATAACTCAGAAGGTGGCAGTGGACTTAGAAGTAACTCGGTTAGAGGGAGAGAGAAATAAGCACCCTAGATACTGGTAGGCAGGTATAAACACACACCCTCAAGAATCTCTGTCAAGTATTAAAAGGTTCGTAATAAATAACAATGGGGAGTGAGTAAACTCTCTGGTTTGCAATAACTCTCTCTCTCAGATGTATATTCTCTTTCGCAATAACTTCTGAACTCTCCAAAGATCTCTCTCCCTCCTCAAAGGTGGTTGGGGTTCTTAAATAGCCCCCCTCCCCCCCCCCCCCAACACACACACACCACCCTCGAGGCAACTCAGTCATTAAAGATTGTGAAAGACATCCCTCATACTTTATGTCACAACATTAAATGCCTGATGCACTAGTTGTCTCCACGTCATAAACATTAAATGCCAAGACATGCCTTTTTCCTAACCACTGTGTGTCAGGGGGCTGTTGTCGCAGAGGTGGCTCACCAACTGCCTGATAGCCCCAAATACCACGGTGGTTTACTCAAGTGCAGGTCTGACATTGTTTAGCTGGCTAGTGACATCACCGACAGTAGATGTGACATTAAGTAGAGGGCTGTTTGGTTCATAACTCAACGCCCGATGGAACTCCAAGCTACTCCGTCTGAGGTTCCACGGCCAGGGTCCCTCGGTGTTTTACCAGGTGTATCTAAGATGGTCAGGACAAGTCCCAACGGTGCCTCATTTCTCAATCCTCCAAACCAAGTCCCTCTAAAGTTCCCACGGTGAGGTCATTAGGTAGAGCATGAAAGCTCTCCCAGGTCCTACCAAGCCTGGTCCCTCGCGAGTACCGTTTGACCTCACACTAAAACTCATTATTACTCTCGTTACATCATTACAACTGTTATAGCTTACAGTCAATATAAACAGAGATACAATATGACTAATACAACAAGCTAAAGTATGAGTTGCCACGCCAAGCTGCCGCGCTGAGTTGCCTCGGTTGCTTAATCGCAAACACTTTCGCCAATTAAGGAATTATTCCTAATCTCAGGGTTACCTTCAAGCCCCCTCTACAGTGATCTTGTTTTCTTAGATTGTATAGAGTATCTAACAATCCTCGCTAATCCTTTCATTCTTTAGTCTTTTGATCTTTCACTCTATTTTTCTCTTGGACTTTATCATCTGGAAGAAACCTCTTATGAGGTAGTCTGACTGGGGAGTTTATTTGCACATCTTACTTTCACAATTTGACAAATTCTCCTTTGTTCTCCACTTTTGACCTTTTAAAATTATATGGTAGGCTGGGGTAACTTTGAAAGTACAACTTTTTGCGTGTTTGGTCGCCAAAAGATGGATAAATACTTGTGATTTTTTCTCCAAAGTAAGAGACCACGCATCTAATTGTCTTCTCATTGGTGTTGTCTTTATAAAAGGGACCGGGAGAGTGCTGATCACATTTTAGTTCATTGTAACTATACTAGTACAAATTTTTTCGAGAATTGGGTTTGGGGGGTGCGTTACCAAGAAATTGGTTTGGTGGGTGTGCCGATCAATCACATTTTATTACTTGTATTTTAATTTTATCTTTTTGTATATATTATGAGGACTCCTGGTTCTCTTCTCCCTTTTTGCTTTAATAAAATCGTTTCCCATTTCCGATTATTGAAAAAGAAACACCTAGCATATTGCTACCAGTGATGGATTATATCATGGATTGAGGTTTTAGAATGTTTGTGGGTGTAAGGCTTAAAAGGATGGAAGAAAGATTTGCGGAATTCGTACATGGTTATGGGTTGCAATTGGTTTGATTTTATAAGTGCTTACTTGTACGAATCAGAAAAATGAAGTGCTTTTTATCTACAACAATACATGGGTTAGGGTCTTTAGTGTTAGTTATCTGGAATAAAGTGATAACATTGATTATGCTGTGCCGCGCTTTAGATGGGGCAATGCCATAAGGGTTATTCGGAAGCTGAGAATTGTGACTGGTGAAGGTTAGCCATAAGGGTTATTCGGAAGCCGAGAATTGTGACTGTTGAAGGTTAACTAATTTGACGAGGAAAAAGAGGAGTCATTTAAGAATTTCCTAGAATATTTGTGTTAGGCTTTATCACAAATCAAAGAACATTTGGTTCTTGTGATTCAATTTCATTGACATGGAGAGTTTATTTAGATATTTGTGTACAGTTATTGTCCTATTTTGATGGGACCAAGACTCCATAATGAAAAAAAGGTAGGATATATAGCCTAATGGCATGGGCTTTACGTCACAATCTGGAGTCATCTTCGAGTCACCTCCCATGGTGTGTCCTGATGTGTGCGAATTGGAGGTTCTAAATGTACCATCAAGGACTAGTCAGGTGCTCTGAGAGGAGACAACTAAAATGACTCGTAGACCACTACTATAGTTAAAGTTTTGATTTTGACCAAAAAAAGCTCTTGATTATCCCGGATCAACCTTCAATCTAGGTTTCTGTTGCCTATGCTGTCCAACCAATTGTTAGGTGTGGGATCATTTTGTAGCATGGTTTCTATTGTGGCATTAGTTTTCTTTTTTGACTTGAGGTAATGAGTCAACTTAGTTTATTTTCCCTCTTAAGATAGTTCATCCTTTTATGTTGGCCACGTAGAAAAGCCATAGAACTGCCAGGGACATGACTATTTTAGATTTTTAGATTATTTTCCTTTAATGAAAGCTGTAGTGTGATAATTGAATGTAAAAATGTCACCTTGTGTTAGCCCAATAATTTGGGGGTGGTGCCGTCATCTATATGAACAGATTTTTGTTTAAAAATAAATTTTGGAAATACATTTGTGTTTACAATACTCGTATTGGATTTTTATAATTCTTGCTTGCCCTTTTAATGTGTCTGAAGCATAAAACAAAACATCATTTTTTTTAATAATTAAGGTCCTTGTCTTCACATGGTGGTTCGAACTATTGTTAAGAATCTTGGACATTGAATTCGTAAATGTCAATATATTGTCTTAGGAATCTTGGACATTGAAGTTGTAAACGACAATATTTTGTTTAAGAATAAGGTTCAATTGAAAAGGTTGCTTCGAAATGATGGATTGGGATTAGATTGCATTTTGTGATATATTTATTGCCCTGGCTGAAAATGGGTCTTTAACTAGTGAATGCATTGACATTCTCGGCTTAGTATATTTGAAGTCAAAGCTTTTATTTCTGGTATTTTTTTCATGGGTTGTTTTTGTTTGTATTGGAATTACGTAACCTACATGGAATTATGATCGGCCACAAGATATTCTTTATTTGGATTTAATATTGGGGCCTCATTCGTTGTTTATTTGATATCTGTTACAAATCAATACAGATCCCTGCCGTTGTGATTGCCTTCTTTGTTTCCGCCATTTTCCATGAGGTATTATTCTATTATTTCATATATTCTATGTCTAATTAAAAGTATGTAGCAATTAGCAGATTTTTCTTGGGTGGTTTATGTAGACATGCGAATTTGTGATTTTGGTTCAATTTTCTACAGCTATGCATTGCTGTGCCTTGCCACATATTCAAATTTTGGGCTTTTTTAGGAATTATGCTTCAGGTAATGTTCATGTCTAATCTACTTTCATACTTTTTACTCCTTTTAGGATATCATGTTGAAAATTTTCATATATGGGCTGTGACGTACGGAAGGGGTAATTTCACCTTTTTTAAGGCCCAGTTTGGTCGTGGGGGAAACATTTTTTACCAGGTGAATGAAAATTGTGGTGACCAAGGTTAGATATGCCTAAATTGTGGAATTACTTCTAGCTGAAAATGTTTCATCCTGTGCTTGTACCGTAAATGATTCAAAAGAAGTAACTTCCTCCATGGTAGACAGGCGTTACATTAGATTAGCAAAATAGCTATTGGCCTAGAGATTTATAAGTGCCTTTGTTTTTTCTTGAATCAGATTCCCTTGGTCTTGCTCACGAATTACCTACAAGATAAGTTCAGGAATTCTATGGTATGTCTTTCTTTCTGAATTTTTTGCAGAAATTTGTATTAGTCAATTCTTTTCAGCATGAAATTTCTACTATATGAAATTTGGTTACATTTTAAAGAGGGTTTTATTCAGGAATTTTTTTTGCTGAGAATACAACTGGAATCTTATGGTGTTTGGATCTTGTAAATTTTAGAGTAAAATACAAATATTTTTTGGGTAAATTGAAAAAAACGGAAAGAAAAGAAAAAACGGCCCGTTTGGTTGTGTATTCAGAAAACTTGATTTAAAAACTGTTTTTAAACACAGTTTTTAAGTTCAGTTTTCTATGTTCTTAAATTTTGTTATGCGTTTGGTAAACTTTTTATAAAATTCAATTTTCTCAAAAACGAAAAATTAACACACACCACACAAAATTGGTAAACATGTGTTTGTGTGTGTGTGTGTGTATAAATAAACACATATACATAAAACTTTTATATATACATGAAACATAAATGTATACATACATACATATTTACATGCATAAATGCGTAAGTTTATATCATGTGTTCTTTAGGTATATTTAATGAAGTATGTTGGAGAGTTATGGTGTTGCATTAATAATCCACAATAAATTATATACATAGATTAATTGATATATTATATAAAACATATGTACTATATGTATATTTTATATTATTACATACATGTATAATTCATGTATGAAGCTATATATAAGTATCATGTATGTATTGATAATATTATTTAACATATAAGATATACTATATAATTTAATAATACATACTTATACGTAATTTTATGTACATGTACGTACATAATTTTTATTATAATAATTACACATATTAATATATTGTATATTTATATTATATATTAACGTATAAATACATAAAAATATAGAGAATGAACGATTCCGAGTTTAAAAATAAAATAGAATTTAGAAAACAGCCTTTTGCTGATTTCTGAAAATAGAATTATAACAGAGAATATTATAATTCAGTATTAAAAAATAAGTGTGCCAAACGCAAATTATTGTCGGAATTGTGTTTAAGCACAACAAGCAATATTATAATTCATAAACAAATAGGCCCTTAACTATGCATATTTTGCGAGAAACCCCTCTTAACTATTTTGCATTATGTTGCAAAACCCGTTATTTCTGGCTTAAAAACGTTCCTTGGAAGGGGATCTTTGCAACAAAATACATAGTTGCTGGGACTTGTGTCCCAGCGTCCGTTGTGTACTACCTGAAAGTTGTAATTTTTATTTTAAGCAGACCTCCCCTCTTTTTTTTAAGATGTTACACTGACCTTACCTTTTATTTTATTTTTTTATATTTGTATTGTAATACTGGCTACAAATTTTGAACATGAGGGAAGGTGAGTGTAAAATTTAAATCAATAGGGGAGGTTTATGTAATTATGACGAACAAGGGAGGTTCTGGTAATTTACCATTATTATTATTACGGGGCATTTAACAAAATGCTCATGATAGATTTTATATTTGATTTTAAAACATATTTTCAAAAATTAGCACACTAATTGTGACATTAACTGTGTGTCATGTGTCAGTTAATGTTTAATGTCATGCCTGTGATAATGTCACTCTACCAAGTACCAACTAAATATTATTTTTGAAAATATGTTAGGCTAAACATTAAATGAAACATTTTTGAGGAACTAAACATTAATTAACTCTTTCATGTTTTTCGTCCTTAATTTTATGCCAGGTGGGGAATATGATATTCTGGTGCGTTTTCAGCATTCTGGGGCAACCAATGTGTCTACTACTGTATTACCATGAGTTGATGAATAGAAAAGTGAACTCCAAATAAACTAACTCTTACAAGAATTTAAAAATGATGGTAAAAAAAAAAAAAAGAACATGAAAATACTGAAAGCGGGAAAACTCTGAAAATCAGAATTTCCCATAGATGCCTCTGCACCGTTGTGTCAAAGGACTACTTTGCGAGATGTTTCCATGGCGGCCCCGCATACACATTTTTGATGAGCTATAGCATTGTTATTGATTCAGCAATTTTGTTGCATGTTGTCATGTGCTGGTATTGACTAATGGCATAAATGTATTCATTTGACTGGACGCTGGTCTATTGTTAGTGGAGAATTGTAAATTATTTGATTACATATTTTCTATCTTAAAAATGACATAATTTGTTCTTGCTCTTAAAAATGCCTCAAAACACTAAGGCCCAGTTTGGTTGCGCAAATTGTTTGATTATGTAAATTGGTTCATTGTGAATTAGTGAATTGTAAATGAGTGAATTTGAAATGAGTTAAATCCAATTTTATACAATGTTTGGTAATTTGAAATTGATGTTAAGGTTCTATGAAAAAAAAAGATAAAAACAAATTGTGGGGGGGGGGTGGGGGGGGGGGGGGGGGGGAGGGGAAGGGGAGGGAGAGGGAGAGGGGACATACACTTTATGTTACTCCTATTTCAAATTGATTCATTTCACGTTTTTTGTGAAATGATCCAATTTCAAATTTTGCACACGAGTTAAAATGAGGCAATTATTGAATCCTTTCATTAATGAAGAAACCAAACATAATTAATAGGTCAATTTGTAAATGGATCAATTTATTAATGATCCAATTTATAATTTTGGGACAACCAAACGGGACCTAAATATTCATTTGATTGGCAAGACATTATTTTGTTATGAAAAATAGTCTTTTTGGTTCATTTTTACTTTTGCAGTGCCAAGTTTCATACATTTTATCAAAACAATGGTGATAATTGCGAAAAAAAGCATTCCTTAATTTTACCATTTTCATGAAAAATGTTTCTTACCAAAATTCTAAAAAAATGATCTCCAAAACTTCAGACCATTTTGCTCTTTATCTTTTTACACTAATTTTCTAATTTCTCATGAAAATAAATTAATTTTCAGTTATTTTTCAATTTTGTTATTGCACACAATAACTTTATTGTTTTTTTTACTACCCAAAACTACCAAGGACATCATTTATGGTGGCGTTTATAGTGATATTATGGACTAATTATCTTAAGATCTTTGTATGTTATATACTTCAGCCTTCATCATGTAATACTAAGTATTTTTCGAGTAATAGAACGCTACAAATGCCCTGATTTGTATTTATTTATGCATATTTAGCCGTAGTAACATGTGTAGTAACATCGTACTAACAATGAGAGAGAGAACATAATAAGTTTTAAATGACCCGCCTAGTTGAACCGCATAGAACCTGCATGGCTTATGTGGCAAGATAAGTTTGAACTCACATGGCTCTTCTATTCTTACTTAACAACCATGTGAGTGCTTTTATATTAGTTTTATATATTTTAATTTCAAACCCCTCTCTCTCTCTCTCACACAAACACACACACACACACACACACACATATATATATATATATATATATACTAGCGAAATGCCCGTGCCTGAAGGCACGGCAAAAAATTTCATAGTTCGTAATTCCAAAACAACAAAAATTTCATTCCCCAACAAAAAAAAGTGTAATTTTAAAAAAAAATCGCTACAATCTCCTATATTTATAGGACTATCCACTCTACTTAATAAATAGAAAACAATCCAACAACATTCAAAGTTGTGTATAATTTAAAACAAAAAGATTTTTTATATAAAACAAATAATTATAAAGAATTTAAATTTTTTATCAAAATTTACTTTGTTTATAAGAGTATCCTCATTGGTCAAGAAACAAAATCATCAATTCAACGCAATTCATGAAAATAATACCAATACTTGAGTCGAAAAGATTTATTATATAACATAAACAATTGTAAACAATTTAAAATAAAAATGAACAGAATTTCCTTTATTTATAGGACTATCCACCTTGTTAAAAAAAAAATAATAACCACCCTATTTATGAATCAAAATCAAATACTCCTAATCTGATATGTATCGCCCTTATGGGTCCATCGACAAATCAAAATGCAACACGTGTTACCATTGAATCATCACTACTCCGTCACATCATCCTGACAACAAAGTCCTACAAAACCAAAAGATTGGTCAACAATTAGAAATTATATAATCACTCACATCCAAATAACTGTTATGGAACAATTCTTCTTAACAGTCAAAGTATAGCAAAGACGAATAAATTTAAACGATTATTTGCCGACTATGTGGGGTTAACTAATGAAAATAGTGATTTGAAGATAAACTAAGGGTGATTTTGACTTTCACCCCCACTTTCCAGAAGAAGAAAAAACAGAAATACAACCCTAAAAGCGTCGCCAAAGGCCACAAAATGCCATAAAAATCCTCAATTAGTGACGCTTTATGAACTTTAACGATTCTGTTAGGAATGTATCTCAAATTTAAAAAAAATAAAGTTGGAGGGGGGGGGGGGGATTAAGTCAAAAATACAAAGTAAAAATTGGAATGGTGGTAGAGTTTGATCAAAATTAAACCAAGAGACATTAAAAAATTGGACTCTAAACACATCTTGGATTTTACAGATTCTCATGAAAGCACAATGAGACTCTAATGCATATCCATCTACCATCCCTATTAAGTTACACAGGCTTCATGACATGAAGTTCATGGCTAATGTAATAGAAACATCCGTTTGGATTTTGTAATATCAACCCAATGCATTCAGATGCACTCATATCTTCCATATTTCTAGAGAGAAAAAACACCGCAGATCACTAAATAAATATAGATTTAATAGACCTACTGTTAGCAGCCATGTATGGCTCCATCAGCACCACCTCGAAAATCTTCTTCATGTTTTTAATTGAGCAATCCACCCACACATGTTTCTTCAACAAAGTGGGATAGGAGTAACAGTTATTTTCAAAAATATTAGAAGCATAAAAAAATAGAATTGATCATCAGTTATAAAAGGTACCTTTTTTCCTGTAAATATATGCTATCGATTTATACTGGTGCCACACAACTTCGTCTTTTCAGCAGAGATCAATATACCTATTTGATAAAATCTGAACATGCATACTATGCATGTTGTAAAGCATGCCACACGTGTCTACATCATGTCCAGTTCGGGGACGCCACAATAAAACCTACACCAAATCTGTACAAATTAAAACTATGGTGAAATTAAAACTCCTACTCAAATTATTGACATTTGACAAAACATATAGAGAACCTAATAGTATTCTCAAAATTTTCCTTTAAATGATGGTCTAAATGTCTAACATATATAATTTGTAGTGACATAACCTTTGATTGATCAAGAAGGATCATGTAAAGGGGGATATCAACTACAACTGGTTCCCCATGCAAAATAAATGCATATTTTGGCATATCAAGACATTACACCGTACACCTTAATTTCAATGAAATTTTCAAAGGAAAGAATCCCATAACAAAAAATTATCAATGAAAACATAACAATGAACACCCAATATGGCAGTGATCAAATTCCTTAGCTTGTAAAACCAAAATTGACGTACTTTTGTAGAATCAAATTCCTTAGCTTGCAAAAGGAATGAAATTAGGACCCCCAATATGGCAGGGATCTGTACGTATGAAACATCAAACACATTAGACTTGCAATTGTAATCTATAAAATATGTCATAAACCTGATAGAACATAATACGAAAGTAAAGAAATGAAACATCGTAGTAAAAAACACATGTAGGCCTTATTTCCCAATAAAAATAAATTCATATAGAAATCCATGACTCAAATAAACATTATTTATCTTATAATGAGACATACACACATCACTTTGATAGGATTTAAGCATGGGGTTGTCAGCGAGTGAGGGGAGTATGGTGCCTCAAATAGCTTATATATCCTACGAAAGAGACTCCGAAGAGGCTTACCAAATATTAATTTTGATAACTTAAGTCATTTGATTTTCAATTCATCGCAATAGGTTCCCTGGGTCATAATCATGTGTCCAGAAATAACAAAATCTGAACAAAAATACCCAATAATTAACAAAAAAAAGTAGTGGAGATATAAATTAAACTTTGGAGTATAAATTAAACTTAAGTGTACATGTTTTTGGGAATGTTTACAAAAGACAAAGAATTCACAAATATCTATCACCAAGAGAATTCAAAGTACTAATGAAAAATTGGAAATTATAAACAACACAAATAAAATAATAAGGTTAAAAAACACTAATGCAGAGAAAATCATGAGAACAAAACCAAGAGAGAACTGACTTAATGAACCAGAGAACAAAACTCTAAAAAACACACCTTTCTATTATTTTTCTCTTCCTTTTATGAAGGTGTACCTCTTTTCATACCGCAATTTATATCCCATGAATGTACAATCATATGGTCACTCCCCCTGTTCTTCAATAACCCCACCAACCAATTAAAATTAAGAAAGGCCCTGATAACAAAACATTGTCAACACCTTCATAAATTTAATATGGATTCGTAACATGTCTGGTCATATATAAACTTTACATGATAAACCTTCGATTGAAGGTTTATAATGGCTGAGAAAGATTAGCGAAGACATAGGATAACTGGAAGCAATAACTTCTTATTCAAAGGCAATGCCTAAGATATCTCATAAATTTGTTTAAAACCTTATATTAGTCTCCCCAAGTTAATGAGTTCAAATCTGCAAGAAA
This sequence comes from Sambucus nigra, assembly GCA_949130495.1. Lineage (NCBI taxonomy): Eukaryota > Viridiplantae > Streptophyta > Magnoliopsida > Dipsacales > Adoxaceae > Sambucus > Sambucus nigra. The sequence continues at coordinate 392,243,478 of OX422211.1, read as the reverse complement.
AATGAAATGCTTAATTTAAAACACATAAAAATGTACAAAAAAATGCAAAACTGATCACATTAGTTACTAAAAATGTACTGAAAATGGGATTCTAAGATTGCTATGATTCAGCAGTATATATCGTCATTGCAAATTCTTTAGTGGTGGAAGATTTACTCCATGATGCAGGAATATTCATCTGGCCTCTATAGAATTTGCAATTAAATTATCAAGAACCAAGATCTACTCAAAGCCTTAATATAAAAAACCAAGATGATTACTGAGCATTTGTGCCCCTTATGGCATGATTGAAATTGTCCAACTCTTGTGATTGAGAGACATATAATCTTTGATTGTATCTATACAGCAACATCAAGCCTCCTTGGAAACCATCTGGATCTACTCGACAAAAATAAGGACGTTCAGAATAAATGGAGCGTGTTCTTACGCTTTTCTGATAATGTTCACACCATCCATCTAGAGCTATCAAAATTCTATATAGTTTGACATCAGAAGAGTCTTGAAAGATTTCTTAAGGGGAGTAGGAGGTGGGACCCTTGAGGTGTTTGCAGCAAGCGTCGCAGTACTGTATGCAGTGCCAAATTGGATGATTTTCCTGGGTGCTGAACCAACGGTAGTGGTGGTCTTGGGGAGTTAGTTTTTCTTTGGGGTGTTTGAGGATGGCCACTATCTCCGGGAGACCGCACATGGCACAACCACCACCATCGTGTGTGATGTTTGGCCTTATTTGGGATTGGATTTCCTCATTTGGGAAGACCAAATCTACAACCCTATTATGTAAATAACATAGAGCATAAATTCACTATAATGCCCAAAATCTTAGACAAGACAAAAAAATAATAAGACGACAAAACAACGATTGAAAAAAATTAAAACCTTCCCATTACAGCACGGTGACATAATGTATTAGTCCATCCATATCTGCAACAAATTCTTAAAAATAAGGGGATTAAATGAACAAAAAGAAGATATTGGTTCCAATCAATATACACAATGATATTAGAGAAAACCGACCTGATATCTGAAATATAGAATTATATATACATAGAACCACACATTGTCTATTCAACAGACCATATCTCTTAAAAATATCCTGCCTTCAAAAACCAAATAGAATTATGACAAACCATAATATATCATCCTCTGGTTCATAATCTAAAATGAAAAGTTATGCCACATTGAACACCCTATTTTAACTTGCATAATCAAATAGAGGAAGTCATATTATAGGTGAAGTAAGTATGAACATAGCTCACTTTCCATTCATTTATGTTTTAAAAAGGTGAAGCTGAAAATTAAAGTTTTATGAATTATGTATACAACTCATACATTTAGTTGAAAAATTCAAAGAAAAACACATTAAATCATGTCACGTATATATATAAAAAAGCGACATGAACCTTTAATAAACATCTATATAAGAGACCTGAAACAGACCTAAAAACATGTTTTGATCTTGACTAAACTACTGTCGAAAGAATGATAATAAAAGAAGGAAAAGACGATTATGTCACCCCCCTGACTTTCTAGATCAACTTGGTCCTCTAAAGGAGGTTTTTAATTTGGTTTCTTTGTCATTTATACTTGTGTTTAGAACATATATATGCTATTTTCAAGATTTGTTAAAAAAAAACTGTTACTTCATGCTCAAATTTGTACCAAACCAAATATGCGCATAATCCCACGCAACTTAAATCTTTAACAAACCAAATTAAAAAAATATTATTACCAAAACAATGAAGTAAAATGATCAAACAATTCTCTCACATTAGGATAAACCTTCTTTTATTATTTGAACATAACATATATCAGTAAGTAATTTCCATCCTCATTAACATACTGCATGCACCACATACACATTAACATACTAAATATGCATCCATATTAATATACAAAATATACACACTTACATATGGAAGTTGATGAGGTCGTATAGAATTTGAATCCAGCTTTCCACGATCTTATTTATCACATCAGTAATACATTTGAGAACCTGAACAAAGACGCACCTAATTGGTAAATACACTTCAAAACCTAACAAAAATCATCGCTTACTGTTTAGTGCCCCAAACAATCATATAGATGGACGAATGTTTACATCATAAACTCAATTAATACAAAAGTTCTTTTTATTACATCAAATTGGATGCATTCCTATTCCTCTAGTTGTAGTATAAATACCTATTGAAATAGAAATCTAGAGTCAGATTACATGTTACAAAAAAAAATATTATATGAATTTATAATCAAACAAACATCCCGACTGCCTAAAAAAGCAATGTATGACAACGAAAATAATCAATAAATGGCATCCGAAGTTTTCCTACATGATTTTACCATCATCTCCTAAAAATACTATGGAAGAGGATAAAAAACTCAAAACATTCCCAAACTATGTTCACAACACTTTCTAGATTCCAAAGCATACAAAAATTATTTCAAAACAGAGACAATAACTATAATCCAAAAATAGGTGTCATAGATCCAAGTGTCAATAGTCTACATAGGTGCTCCAAAAGAAAGCACATACATAAAAGTTGGAGAATGATGCCTCACCAAAAATAATAGGATAGCACAATCACCTGAAATCATGTGAAGAAATCAAAATAGTCCATCATTTTTAAACATCTAAAATCATATTAAAAACAATATAGAAGGAAGCATGTGTTGAAACCCAAAGCATGTGTTGAAACCCAAATCAGAAATTAAAGTTGAGATCAGAAATCAGTGGAAGCTAAAAGGTTTACAAACAAAATTAATTAGGCATTTTTCCAAACACATGGTATTCAACATTTGAAAAACCAACTCAAAGACATGCTATATAAACAAAAGTGTCATCTACGCATTACCTAAAAAGAACCCTAAATCGATTTTTTAAACCAAAGACATGTTACCTGTAACCCAATTGCTTCCATGAAATTACCTACAAAATGACAAACATAAATGATAAGTGGATAAAAAAATACCCCAACTCTATGTCAAACCAAAAATTCAAGCGCATAAAAATAAAAGAATCTACACTGTGACTCTAAAGAGGAAGATCGTGTAGAAGATAGAATGATAAAATAATTATAGTTCTGGGCGAGGAAAAACGCACCATGGAGACGATGAAGACGAAGAAATCAGGGTCGGTCGAGATTAGGAGAGAGGGAGTGACATTGTGTAAGGGTGAGAAATCAGTGTCATACTAACCCTTTTTGTTGTATTACAAAAGTAGCCCTTAGTATTTGAATTAAAGTAAAATTTAAAGGGTAAAATGAGGGGGAAATAAATTTTAATGGGATAAAATTGTAATTACAATTAGAGTACAAAATGAGATGTGGTGAGGAACATAATATTATTGTGTATATATTGATCTCACCATTCATCCAATGCCTTGGTGTCTAAATCCTCACCTCTAATTGTGTTATCAACTTATGGAATAGTAAAAACCTTTTACTCCTTATTATATATATATATATATATATATATATATATATATATATATATATATATATATATATATAGAGAGAGAGAGAGAGAGAGAGAGAGAGAGAGAGAGAAAACTCATCTACATCATGATGTATACATTACACCATACATCATATCTAGTTCTAGGATCTAATAAAAAAATTCAAAATTTTTATTTTTCCCTTGAAACCAATCAACCCATATTCAAAAAATTAGATCAAAATATATTTTCTAGATATTTTTAAAAAAATTTACAAAAAACTGTTGGTGCAGACCCTTATAAATAAGGTATTTTGAGCATTTTTGTGAATTTTTTAAAAATAGCTTCAAAATGTATTTTGACCTAATTTTTTTAACACGAGTTTATTGGAAGGTTAATTTCAAGAGAAAAAAAATTTTGAATTTTTTTAGGACCTACAACTAGGGGTGATGTATGAATGATGTAGAGTATGATGTAGGCGAGAATATATATATATATATATAATGCTTTTGTGTGGACTTGTTCGCATTTTAAGAATGCAAATCGGACATGTGTCACCTAACGGTCCTCCTAGAAATTATCGCCTAAATTATAGGCACACTCTCTCTTTTTTGGGCTCACCGCCAGGTGACACATGTCCGATCCGCATTCTTAAAATGCGGACTAATCCGCACAAGGGTATATATATACACACACACACACACATTAAATCTTTAAGATATGTTTATATTTACATTAATAATATATTTTTAACATATATAACGTGAATACGATATGGTATAATTTTTTTTACAGAACGGACATGATTAATAAAAGCGAGACGACATGAATTTTTTTTCCCAAACACATACACGACCAAATTAAAACACAGTACGCCACGATTTGTTTTTTTTTTATCTCACACAAAGACGACCCAAATAAAAAAGACAGGATCAAATTAAAACATGAAGATTGTGGTCGTGTCTTTTTTTTTTTTGGTCGTCTTCATGTGAGACAAAAAATGCGTGTACAATTATGTTTTAATTTGGCCGTGTTTGTGTTTGGGAAAAATATAAGACTTCATATTATCTCGCTTTTATTAATCGTTTGCGGTCTCCAATTCATCTTTCTTAGGAAACTCACTATAGCTTTCTTTTGATCATTCTCAAAAAAGTTGTTACCCGCTTTGTAATTTTTATTTTTCTTAATTTTTTTTTCCAATTTGGATGAATTTTGATTTTTGAGTTTGAGATTTTTTTTGGGGGGTGTTGATACCAAATTTAATCTGCTGACGTGGACCAATCACTTGAAGACACGTGTCAACCTACATGGCAAATACGAATACGTTCTACGAGCAACTCATACACTCCGAACAGCTCAAGCGTACCGAGCAACTTAGGCGTCCCGAGCAGCTCAGGGGCCCCGAGCAACTCAAGCGTACCGAGATACTTAGGCGGTCCGAGCAACTTAAGCGGTCCGAGCTACTTAGCGTACAGAGCATCCAAATCAAGAGAATCAAAGAGACGACTACGCATTAAATGCTCATTATTATCGTACAAATGTATATGTCTACTAGATAACAGCGCATTGTCCTTTCACATGTACAGCCTCAAGGCTATAAATACATTGTAACCTCCTCATTATAAGGGGACTCTGGATCTCTTGGCAAACCAATTATCGAGAATTCCAGTCAAACAGTCAGCAATACAAAAACAATGGATTTAGGCCATTCTTATAAGGCTGAACCACTTTAAAAATCTTTTGTCTTATCTATTTTATATGTGATTAAAAAATTAGAGATAATCTAATTTTTTACATCAACAGATTGGCGCCGTCTGTGGGAAACGACTGTAATTAGCATTTTTCACCAAAACAATTCATCATCAATGGCTGATAATCTAGAACACAGTAATCGAAATGCTGGAATCCCTCCAAATCTCTCTACTCCCCCAAATGTCCAAGATCTGGCTGGTATAATGGCTAATTTGGGCCAAGGCCAGACGACCATGCAAGAAACCATGCGACAACGCATACAAACTGTTCAAGGTGGAGTACCGGCCCAATCAGGACAACGAAGTGTTCAAAGAAATACCCGTTTACCCTCTTCGCGAACTAGGCAAACGTTATTCCCAGAGGAATCTCGATCCAAACGGACCGACTCATATCGTACTGAGAGATCTAATGATCCTTCTTACCAACCTGGTCGGACTTCCTGAGTACGACCTACAGATTCTCAACAAAACATCACTCTATCCCCGGAAAGAACCAGTGCTCTAGAAAGGTTGAGTAGAGTCTCTCCTTTTGATCGTTTGGGACCTAGGAGGAATAGAAGTCCCCCTAAGATTGCATCGAGGAACTCTTCACGACCATCCGATCTAAGGGAAGGCTCTGCCCAATCACGACCAACTGCTCGTAATGAAAGATCCCAAGAGGCAAATTCAACGCGATCAATTGCTCGAACCAATAGGCCGGAGGAAGGAAACGATGCATGGAAGGGCTCTATTCAGAGGTTGGAGGACAGATTAGGGGAAATGGCTAAGGCCAAGAATCCTCTATAAAGAACTTTTGTTCAAGGGACACCATTTGTACAGGCAATTATGAATTTTTCCGCACCCTAAAAATTCAAAGCTCTAATGGTGATGCCTAAATATGATGGAAAAACTAACCCTGTCCTTCATATAGAATAATACCAAGTTGCTGCCGATATCTATGCAGTTCCAGATGAGATGAGATGCAGGGCATTTTCAGGAACTCTTATCGGATCAGCCCAGATATGGTACAACAACCTTCCTCGGGGGAAGATCGCTACTTTATTTCAACTGGCAGAGCTATTTATTGGGAATTTCTGTTTTGGCGTAAAACCAGTCAAACGAGTAACACACTTATTGAGTGTTAGACAGAAGACGGGTGAAAGCACCAGGGACTATATTACTCGTTTCAATAACGAGAAACTTGAAGTTATTAATTACGAGGAGAAAACAACAATTACTGCTCTGATGAGTGGACTGTTGCCAAATAAATTGTACTACACTTTAGCCAAAGATCCGCCTAGGACCATAGCTGAATTAATGGCAAAAGCAGCCAAAATCATGAATGTCGAGGAAGCTATGGTTGCGAAGAAGAATACAGACACTAAAGAGACCAAGGTCGAGGCTGATAAGACTGAAAAGAAGGATCAGAAGAATAATGGTGGCAACAAGCAATTGAAGGCAAAGCAAGCACTGGAACAATTGAAGAAGTTTGGAAATTATACCCCTTTGAAGGTAGATATAAACCACATTCTGGAAGAGATCAAAAACAGTGAGGAGCTAAACTGGCCAGAAAAAATGAAGGCAGATTCTGACAAGAGGAATAAATCCAAATATTGCGAATTCCACAAAGACCATGGTCACACGACCAAAAATTGCATAGCTCTCCAGAATGAAATTGAAGCACTCATCAGACGAGGAAAGATGGCTAAATATGTTGATCGTCAAAATGGTGAAAAGAGCAACGATCGAGCAAGGCAGATGTCTAGATCTCCTCGTCGAGCAAAATAAGACAAGAAGAGAAGTCATGAAGAAGACCCAGAAGATGACCAAGATGACCCCGATCTCCCCAAAAGACCAAAGCAACCAGAACGTGAGGTATTTTCAATCCATTTTGGATCATTTGAATGTAGTGTTATTATAGGTAGAGATGCAGGAGGTGGAGATCTAACTGCGAAAAGAAAAGCTTACCTCAATGAGGCTCAAGCTTGCTCGTACATTCAGTGAATAAATCTGGCCGAAGATGATCGCCCGAGGAAGGTGAATAAAGACAAACTGGTCATTGGTTTCTCTAAGAACGACCTGACAGGTGTACTATATCCTCATGATGACCCATTGGTGATCAAGATTAAAATGAAGGAAGTGGTGATTTCACGAGTACTGGTGGATAATGGTAGCTCGGCAGATATTATGTTCTATCCATGCTTTGACAGTTTGAATCTGAAGCTAGCCCAGTTGGAGCCATATCATAGGCCCCTCCTTGGTTTTACTGGTGAGAAGGTTTTTCCACTTGGGACGATCAAGTTGGATATGCTTATCGGTACATGGCCTGCTTATCGAACATAAAGAGTACGCTTTTTTGTAATGGACAAAAACGTCCAATCAGCTTACAACATCATCATGGGAAGAGTAGGTCTGAAGAAGTTCGAAGAAGTACCATCTACTGTACATCAATGTTTAAAATTCCCAACCAATTTTGGGATGGGAGTTGTGAAAGGCGACCATAAAGTAGCTCGAGAATGCTACTATTCATCTGCCGAACAGGAGGAACGTGAAGAATCTAGGAAGAAGACTACTACCTATCAAGTGGATGAAATAGGAGAGGCAGAGATTATAACATTAGACCCTAGAGACGAGTCTCAGCTCGTAAAGGGACAGGTCATGGAGGCTACCGAAAATGTTATTCTAGACGACGAGCACCCAAAACGAACAACTCAAATTGAGGCATCACTGGATGTATCGATAAAACATGAATTGATAGCATTTCTAAGGCGCAGAAAGCATACTTTCTCATGGAGTCATGAAGACATGCCAGGGATAAACCCGAGTTTCCTGTGTCACGAGCTCAACGTAAACAAGGAAGTCAAGCCAGTGAAGCAGCGAAGGAGAGTGTTCAGTCCTGAAAAGAACCAAGCTATACAAGAAGAAGTAGAGAAACTACAAAAAGCCTCTTTTATTGAAGATGTCAAATATCCTGATTGGCTAGCAAATGTGGTGATGGTAAAGAAGAACAAGAACAAGTGGAGGATGTGTGTAGACTTTAATGATCTCAATAAGGCATGCCCAAAGGATCATTTTCTTTTGCCCCGAATCGATCAACTAGTGGATGAAACCTCGGGGCATGAATTGTTGAGCTTCATGGATGCTTATTCTGGTTACAACCAGATTAAGATGAAGCCTGAGGAGAGGGAGAGTACCTTGATCAAGGGTGGAAAGTAGCGTCGCGTCAAAACGCTAATCGTTGAATTTGTTTCACCGCATTAATACAAAAATCTAAATTACGACTGCACTTACAATACAAGTATAGCGGTAAGTCGGGTATCGAAAATCCATAGAGACTAGTTGCTAGAATTTATAGGATTTAATCCTCCTAAAATAAAAGTGTAAAAGGTGTTAGGTTGGAAATAAAGAAAAGGGAAAAATTAAAAAGTTAAGTCTAAACTAGAATTAATAAAACGAGAGTCGGGATCGTGTCCCCACCATGGGCTAAACAACTAATAATTAGAATTTTGGTTCGAAAACATTTAATCGAGCATTTTCAATTAAGTATAAACATCACACAATAAGAAATTTAACCCAAAGTTGCGAGATTAAACATTTAATCAAAAATGGTCACACGCGGATTAAATTCGGATTATCGCTATAAACACTAACGTTGCGTGACAAAGAAAGTTAAACGCATAATAATTCGACTTTAATACGCGAGGTTTCAATTAAATGCAATTTTACACAAAACCTAACTTTCGGAGCTCAACGCCCATTAATGGCGGAAACGCAATCCCAACCCGTTATCTACTCACTATGCATGAATAAAACTAATTTAACAACTAATTAACTAAGCAAACAAGAAATTAATACACTAAAATAAGTTATCTAGGCATGTAAATAATTAAGAAAGCAAGAAACAAGCTAAAACAAGTTGAATAAATGAGGAAGAAGATGAATAGTGCTTACAACAATCCAAATGGTACAAACCCTCGGAGAAAGAAGCTCCACCCAACAAATCCCCTCTTCTAACCTAAAAATGAATTATATCTCTTTTAAGAAAAGCCCCAAACATTCTATTAATACCCCAAAATAAACCCCCAACAAAACCAACCCAAAAAATCCAAAATAAGCCAATTTTTGTCCATATCTGATGGGACCGGTCGACCGCACTTTTGGAATTTGCCTTGGGCTAGAGACAGCCCACTTTTCCCTCCGAACCAATTTTGATGCGTTGTACGGAAATGGACATAACTCCCTCATACAGAATCGAAATGAGTCGTGGTCGGAACCGACGCGAAGCTAATTTAATTCTCTACATGATTCTGTTTTGAAAGCCTACAAATTATGCGGTATGAAATTACCAAAATTCCCTTGAAGTAGAAGAAAATACCAAAACCTTCCGAAAAAGGCCATAACTTCCACATACGGAGTCAGAATGACGCACGGTCAGTGGCCACGGAAAGATAATTTGATGACCTACATGTTGGTAACTTCATTCCATAAAAAATAGTGAGTTTGAAAAGACCAAATTTCCCTTGAAGTAGCATTCGACGACGAAACTTCTTCGAAATGCAACCGAACCTCACTTTTAGCGTTCCAATACCGACAAAAGCACAAATAACCCTTGCAAAGTATGTATATATCCAAATCCAAGGTTGTCTGGTTAATGAACATAATTATAGGCATTTAGGACCATAAAAGTGCTAGAATGCATAAAGATAAAGGGCAGAAATATGCAATATTCGATACGAATCATACCTCTTTTATCACCCCAAGCAGAACTTATTGTTATAATGTTATGCCTTTTGGACTTAAAAATGCAGGTGCAACATATCAGCAGCTGATGAACAAGGTGTTTGCAGAGAAAATCAGTCATAACATAGAGGTTTATGTTGACGATATGCTGACGAAGAGCAAAAAAGATGCTGATCATCTAGTTGACTTAGGCCCTACCTTTGATCAACTAGAGAAATATCAAATGAAGTTGAATCCCATCAAATGCATATTTGGAGTACGAGAATGCATGTTTTTCGGATATATTGTCAACCAACGAGGTATCGAGGTCAACACTGAAAAGATTAAGGCCCTATTGGAGTTGCGATGTCCAACTACGAAGAAGGAAGTGCAAAGTCTCACAGGACGAGTTGCATCACTTAATAGGTTTGTGTCACGAGCAACTGGCAGATGCCTACCATTCTTTAAAACACTTCGAAAACTTTTGAATTGAATGATGAATGCGAGGAGGCTTTTCTAGAATTGAAAAAATATATGGGGACGCCTCCATTATTGTCCAGGCCAGTGAGGGGAGAAAGATTATACTTGTATCTGGAAGTATCAAAGAATGCAGTTAGATAGGCGTTGATAAGGGTGGAGGATAGAGTACAAAAACCAGTCTATTACACCAGCAAGGCTTTCCGAGGAGTAGAAATCAGATATCCAAGGCTAGAGAAGTTGGCACTAGCACTGATTGAAGCAAGCAGAAGGATGAGGCCATACTTCCAAGCCCATACTATAGTAGTGTACACTGATATACCATTAAGACAAGTTCTGCATAAACCGAAGAAATCAGGAAGATTGATGTACTGGGCAGTAGAACTCGGTGAATATGATATAATTTATGAGCCTAGATTGTCACTCAAAGGGCAGGCGGTAGCAGATTTTATCGCAGAATTTACTCTGGAGAACTCCTCCGATGAGCAAGAGTTGAAAACAGACCAACCTATGGATGTTAAAGGATCATCAAATTTAAACCCCGACCAACTTAAGTCGGTGGACGAGCAGCGAGAAGCTCTAGAGGAGGACAAAAGGAAGCATCAAATATTCCATCGAGGAAATCTATCTAACCAAGAGTTTGATAATGAGGTACTTGTGTGGAATTTGTATGTAGATGGCTCTTTGTGCTCTACATGTAGTGGAGCAGGGATTATTTTAAATAGTCTAGATGGGATTGATGTGGAATATGATCTGCGCTTTCAATTTAAGGCTTCTAATAATGAGGCCAAATATGAAGCAATGACCGTGGGTCTAAGCCTGGCCAAAACCATGAAGGCAGAGCAGGTCGTTGTGTTCAGTGACTCCCAGTTAATCGTAAATCAAATTCTGAGGGTGTATGTAGCAAAAGGAGAATTAATGGTCAGGTATCATGCAAAAGCGATAGAGGTTGTATCAAGTTTTACTGCAATTCAGTTGATTAGAATACCAAGGTTAGAAAATGCAAGAACAGACGCCCTAACTTGGTTAGCCTCAGCCACACGCATCGAGCTAAGAAGAACAATCTCAATAGAAATCCTGGATGGTCGGAGCATTGACAAAGACTTGATGATGAACTTCATTGCTCTCGACTTGGGACCATCTTAGATGGATCCCATCAGAGCTTATATTGAAGAGGGGGCTTTACCAACTGATAATCTCGCAGCCAAAAAATTATAGTTTAAAGCTACTCGTTATGTATTGACTAGTGGTATTTTATATAGACGAGGAATTATAGAAGGGCTACAAAGATGTGTCCATCCCTCCGAAGTGAAAGATTTCATCGAAGAGGTTTATGTAGGGTCCTGTGGAGCTCATGTAGAAGGTCGGACGCTTTTGCAAAGAATAACAACGCAGGGGTATTACTGGCCAACGATGAGAGCTGATTGCACAGCTTATGCTAAGAAGTGCGATAAATGTCAGCGCTTCTCATCCATCCGAAGAACTCCCCAAGAATTGTTAACAACCATAACGTCCCCTTGGCCATTTTCCATGTGGGGAATAGACTTGGTCGGGCCACTTCCAATGACCAGGGGAGGATTCAAATACCTTGTGGTTGCTGTGGATTATTTTATAAAATGGGTGGAAGCTGAGCCTCTTATTGATATGACATACGACAAAGTCTATCAATTCATTTGGAAGAATATTATTTGCAGATATGGTCTCCCACATGCATTCATTACTGACCATGAAACCCAGTTTAACAACGAGGAGTTTGCTGCGTATTGTCATCAATCCAATGTACTGAAGATCCACTCTGCACCGGGACATCCCCAAAGCAATGGGCAAACTGAGGTGATAAATAATACACTGTTGAATGGTTTGAAGAAACGACTAGATGATGTGAAAGGAAATTGGATTAACGAGCTACATTTTGTGCTGTGGGTTTATCGTACCACACCACGAGCAGCAACATGAGAGTCTCTATACATGTTGGCGTTTGGAAGTGAAGCTGTCATACCTGCTGAATTGGGTCTACCCACACATAGGGTGCTTAATTTCAATTCTCCTGTTAGTGATTTAATGAGAAGATTAGACCTGGATATGCTCGAGGAAGTCAGGGAAGAAGCAGCGATAAAAAATGCAGCATATCAACAACGAACAACTTTTTCTATAACAAAATAGTGAAGAAGTGTGATTTGAAGGAAGGGGATTATGTGCTGAAGAAAGTAATACAAAAGAATAACAAATTGGAAGCCAACTGGCATGGACCCTACAGACTGACAGAAGTTTTTCGTCCAGGGACATACAGGATTGAAACATTGGAAGGAGAAGAATTCAAGAATGCATGGAATGCAGAGCATCTGCGCAAGTATTATCAGTAATTGAAATTCCTATATAATGCAATTTCTTCAGTATGAATAAAGTATTGGATGTTTTACCCAGTTTCTCTCTTTTTGTTGAAATTTTTCAGAATATTAGTGCTACACACTACACATCAAATTCAGAACAATCACCACCAACTCCTATTGGTCGCGAAGCAATCACCACCAACTCCGGTTTGTCGGGAATCAATCACCACCAACTCCGGTTGGTCGGGAATCAATTACCACCAACTCCGGTTGGTCGGTAAATCAAATACAATCAACTCCGGTTGGTTAAACTAAGCAAGAACATGGTATGCAAATCATTTCATTGCTTAGGCCCAAAGAATGACAAGTCACTATAATCAAACAACAAATGGGACAAGTTCCATTATCCAAAAACAAAATAACAATCAAACAAGGATATTCTACAAACTATTTAGAAGAAAATGGAATGGCAAAAGACTAAAAATTTCTTCATTCAAATCAAGTAGAATTACATATGCTGTAAAAAATATACTTCATTACATAAAAAATCCTATTCTATTGGTTTTTTTCCTTTTGCCTTTGAAACAGGTTCTACTCCAGCAGGAGGATCATCTAAGGCATAAGGAGAATTTATGAAATTTACATCTCTTAGCATTCTAACATTCATTACAGATGGCCGATCAAGTAAATATTTTGGGCGAGATATCTCGAAGTTAGCATGAAGACTGTAATCACCAAGATACTTGGAAATCAGACATCGAGGAATTGGACGAGCAGGAATCCAGCTAAAATCAAGTTTAAAAGGAGGTACGAGTAAATCGAGCAATCGAGGCTCATAATAATCCCATAAATAATGTCCCTGCTCTAATTATAGCACACACATAGCATTTAACCATCCCTGCTTGTACCCTTTATTATTCGACTGCTGGATCCGAGCATCAAGATGGCAAAGGGCTTCATTATACCCAGCCATCCAAAACTCTCTGGGTTGTTTATGCAATTGATAAGTTAATCTCTCCAGTTGCTCGTGGAGATTCTTCACCAGAATTTATTTATTTTCTAAGACAAAACTCTGGGTAGAGAGTTGTTCGCTAAAATTCAGAATTTTCTTGGACATCTCTGCCAAAGCTTGATTCTTCGCCATCAACTGAAATGCCTGATTCTCCAAGGCCGATTGAGTTTTAACTTCTTCAATAGAAATCCGACCAGCCCGTGCTCGTCCCCGAGAAGAAGATCTTGCTCGACCACTAGTAGAGGTGTATGGTCCATCTCTTTTCAAAGTTTCTAACTCATCTCGCAAGTTGGCATTTTCTACCTCCAAGAAAGAGAAACCTTCATCATTAATAGGGACCAAGGCTCCTGAAGAAGATGCAGCAGATTTAAGTTGTTTAATCTCTTCTTGCAAGGCAATGTTCTCCTGCTCCAACAACTTAGGAATATGCCTGTGCTCTTCAACCTCAGGCTTCAGAACACTCTCTTTCTTCTCATAAGTAGAAATAAATTTATCATACACTTTGTCAACACTCAATTGCTGATATTTCTTCTCGTATCCTTGATGCAAAAGTGTGGAGGACTCTTTGTACTTCTGCTGAAGTTCCTCAATTGTTCCTTGGAGATCTTCAATCATCTCATAGTAGGCCACGTTGTTGGCAACAGCGCGATCGAGCAAGCATTTTAGGTATTGGTAAGCTTCGACTGCTCGTTCAGAAGTATCTGGACTAAGGATATCAATGATTTGAGCCTCTTTAAGATCTGCATGACCAGCTTTAAAATAGTCATTGCATTTCTTCATCAATTCTGTGTCATGAGCTGATAAGAGCTCCATCCTGGCCATAAACTAGCAAATAGGATAAATAAAAAGAATAAATAATGATGCAGATAGAGCAAGTAAAAGAGAGAGTCAAGATGAACAACCAAAGTTCGAATTTTTATTTCTAAGAGAAAATACAAAGTCTGAGGTTACATTCAATAGAACAACAAAATAAAAACCCGAGAAACTTTACACCTTCTCTTTGTTCCCTATGACTTCCTCAGAGGGTTTGGATGAATGGGCTGGTTGCTCGAAAGACAATGGTAGCTACTCGGCAGAAGTACTGGTTGGTTGGAGTTGCTCGATAGGCTGAACAACAGGAACCTGATCTCCAATCATCATAGAAGACTCATCTGAAGCATCTTCATCCTCTTCTTCTTCTCCAGGAGAGGGAGGAGGGCCATGAGTGTGCTGTTGGAATAACTCGGAATTCTCAGCAACTTTCAGCTCCTGCAAGGCTGCAACCCATCCATCCCTAAAATATTTAAGGCTGGCATACTCCATTTGGGAAGACATGGCAGCCAGGCCTTTGTTCCAGCCTTTATCCCAACCAGCACTGAAAGACTTTTTAACTGCTTTCTTCCTTTTTTCCTTCTCCGAGGAGGTCCTTTCCCTAAGGAGCTCCTCGGCAGCCTTCAACTTATCTTCCACCTCCATTTTCTGTCGCTCAACATCTTGAAGTTTAACAACTTCCTCTTCAGCAAACTTGAGCCTAACTTCCAGCTCCTTATTTCTTTATTTAAAGTCTTTGTTGCTTTGCTCAAACTCCTTCAATTTCTTCTCCAATTCCTTGGAGGCATTCTCAGCTTGATTTTTGTCCAGCTTAATGGACTTGAGTTGCTTCTCCCAAGCAACCTTATCTTCCTCGTACTTTTGACAAGAGTCTTTTAAAGACTGGATCAGACCAACAAAAGCTTCCTCTAATCCTCCCGAGGAACTTGAAGCCTTGATAGCTTCATCCTTCTTCAAAATGCCGTTGAAACATGTCACCAGCTAAAAAAAAAGAAATAACTTCAAGTTAATACACGAACATAGTATTAAAAAATGGGGTCGAGTTAAAGATACTTACTGAGGCAATGTGTTGATCAGCAAGGGTAGTATTATCTCACGAGAAAGGGAATCTTTAATGCCTTGGACTTATGGGACAGTCCAAGATCTCACCAAACTCACAGCATGGCTCGGAGCAACAAAAGATGGAACACTACCTTCAACAGTTGAAGTTTGAGAGATAGGTTCAACAGGTCACTCAGAAGATCTTTTCTTTAACCTCCTCAGAGGAGCAAGAACATTTTCAACTAAAGACGTTGTCTTTGTTGGTGATATGCCAATAACCTCACTGGAGGAGAGATAACAACAGTCTTGTTCGGAGCCACAGGGGGCTTCTCGCCAACCTTCTTGGCAGCAGGAGGAGGAGGTACATCAGTGGTTTTTGTCCCTTCTTTTGGGACATCTGGTTTACTTTTATTTGCCTCCATAGCAGTAGAGGCAGACTTGTCAAAAAAGGCAGGAGCTCTTCTCTTCATCATCAGATCACTGATAGGAATACTTGACTCAGAAGAAGAACCTTCCACACTAGTCTCAGATGCTGGTACTTGGCCAAGATTAACCACCACTGGACGAGGACGAGCAGTGAAAGATGAAGTATAGCTCTTGTACTGCAACAAGAAGGAAGCAGATCTAATATGTTCCTTAGCGACAGATTGGTGCAAATACCAGATAAGTTTTAAATGCTTTAAATTAACGTCAGCTTCTTTTGGAGGTTTTCTTTTACTGTCAACTGTAACAAATTAAAACAAATGTCAGTGATGCATTTTATCAAACATAAGGAAAATAAGATTTTAAAAAAATAAAAACAACCTATCCCATTGCCATAAGGTGGACATCTGGGACCTTGGTATACATCATCTCCATTTAAGGGAGGGTGTTACCAATTTTTCATCACCACTCCATGTTCAAAGTAATCCCTATTGGCATCAGGAAGATTGACAACTAACGCTCTATTCAAAAACCTAGTTTTTAAATAGAAAATACTATCACTGATATCCCATCTGTAGTAATACATAATCTCTGGAATCCCTAAACGGGTTCCATGAAGTTGATTTAATCTGTGTATGCCATTAACTATCATCCATGTATTTGGAGCTATTCTTGTAGGTACAACATCAAAATATTGGCAAAACTCCAAACACAGGGGATTTGGCGGGAAAGAAAAGCCACATTCGGCTACAAAAAGACTGGGGAACCAATGTCCCTCAGCCAAAGAAAAATAATCAGAAGTTTCAGAAAGTTCTTCCAAAATAACCCACAAGGGGATTGAAAATTCAGATCGAAATTTGTCCAGTGACTCAACAAGATAAACCATGATGAACAAAACAAATAAAAGAAAGGGAAGAAAATCTTACAGAAAAAGAGAGATCAGTTGACAACGAACAATGGAAAGAACGAAGGCACAAGATAGAGAGGAAATGAAGAGTTCAAAGATACAGATTTGAAAAGTGAAAGATGATAGGATTTCTGTTGCGTTTAAATACTTCACCTCGGGAATAGGGAAAGGCAATGATTATAAAGAAAGACGTTTGTGTTTCCGGCGGCTAAAAGAAAAAAAGGGCACAAATATCGAAGTGGTCATGAAAATTCAAAATATTTATGAGGCCTGATACTATGCACTCAAAAAGGAGTTTTATGCAACGAACGTTTTCCTAAAAACCATACAAACCAATAATCTATGCAGTTTTCAAGCAGAATGTTTCATACTTTTCTTCAACATCAAACTATGAAACATTGGGGGCTTCTGTTGATACCAAATTTAATCTGCTGACGTGGACCAATCACTTGAAGACACGTGTCAACCTACATAGAAAATACGAATACGTTCTATGAGTAACTCATACGCTCCGAACAGCTCAAGCGTACCGAGCAACTTAGGCGCCCCGAGCAGCTCAGGGGCCCCGAGCAACTCAAGCGTACCGAGCTACTTAGGCGGTCCGAGCAACTTAAGCAGTCCGAGCTACTTAGCGTAAAGAGCATCCAAATCAAGAGAATCAAAGAGACGACTACGCATTAAATGCTCATTATTATCGTACAGATGTATATGTCTACTAGATAACAACGCATTGTCCTTTCACACGTACAACCTCAAGGTTATAAGTACATTGTAACCTCCTCATTAGAAGAGGACTCTGGATCTCTTGGCAAACTAATTATCGAGAATTCCAGTCAAACAGTCAGCAATACAAAAACAATGGATGTAGGCCATTCTTATAAGGCTGAACCACTTTAAAAATCTTTTGTCTTATATATTTTATCTGTGATTAAAAAATTAGAGATAATCTAATTTTTTAGATCAACAGGGGGCAAACAGGTTTGTCTCCGGTCGTGTGCCTAAAGCACCCACTATCAAAATACTATTGAGAAGTATCTTAACCTTAAGAGAAACATGAACAATAAGGGCTTTTTTGTCACTTTTTTATGTATTCAAGAGGGGGTAATGATAAGCACCCAAAACTGTACAATTTACACCCCGAATAGTTGTATTTTAGTTGCTAATTCTCGACAATATAGGTCTTATGAGCTTAATTATTCAATATGCAGGCTTAATGTGTATTGCAGAGTTCAACCGCTTAAATCAAGACAATTGCGCATTTTATGGAGCTAATTACCAACCCCGTAATCTCACCCGAGCCTTAACCTAGCCTAAACCTACGCATGTGTATGTTTAGTTTGCGTCTTTTTACATTTTTTTGATTTTTAGTTTGAGTCATTTTTATTTTTAGGATTTATTTTAGATTTATTTAGTATTTTCTAGGTTTTGTTTTCTATTTTTCTATTTTATCTTTATTATTATATTTTTATTTTATTTCGATTTTTATTAGTTTTTAGTTTAGTTTTATTTTATTAGGATTCGTTTTAGGAGTTCATTTTATTATATTTCATAATTTTTTAGGACTTTAGTTTTCATTTAATTTTATATTTTATATTTTTATTTCTTTTATTTTATTTTAGTTTTTTTTATATAGCTTAGGATTTTATTTTATAGTTTTATTACTTTTATTTTTATTATTTTTAATTTGTTTTATTTTTAGTTAGATTTTATATTTTATATTTTTATTTTAGTTTTATTTTTATTAATTTTATTTGTAGTGTTATTTTTAGGGGTTCAAATTCAATACACACACAAAAACACACCTTATACCCACAAACTTATCCTACACCCCCCCCCCCCCCCCCCCAACACACCCAACTCACTCTCTCACTCACCCTCACCCTTAATCCTATACACCCTCACCACACCCTACACCCCCCATCATCTTCTTCAACCTCTCACCACTCTCTCTCCTCTCTCCTAAACCTCCATTACAACCATTCTTCCCTACATCTCTTTCTCTCTCCACAAACCCATCTCACCCATGCCAAACCCCTTAAACCCACATGTGTTAAAAGAACCCACTTAAAACCATTTAAACCTATTTTTACCCAAATACCCCCCAACTAACCTCTTCTAACCAAACACCTAAAATACCCCTCAAACCAAATCTGAATTTATTCTCACCTCACACCCCCATGCACATGTTCTCTCACCTCTCCCACATGTTCACCATAGCCAATTCTCATTTTTACCCCTAGCTCCATGCCTTGTATAAAAAGAAGATGAAGACCCCAATTCAAGGGGAGCTTTTAGATAGGAAAATTCTAGAGAGAGAATTGTAGAGAAAATTATCCTTTGTAAATAGTTTTTCCTTTTTTTTACTATTTTTAGATATTTGTGAGATTAAATATTGTAAGAGAGTTAATTGAGTGAATATTTCAATTTCAAATCATTTGGATGCTCGATTAAGTGGTGTATGCTTCAATTTGGAAGAGTAGAGTTCAACTTTCTCAAAGAGATTTGGTTTGCTTGTTCTATTCTCTTCTCTTTTATTTTAGTAGCTTTGATTATTAATTTTTCATGTTTCATATCATGTTAGGCTAAAACCCCTCTCAAGGGGTGGGGTAAAACCCTTATTTGATGTTATTTTATTTTTATTAGTTTAATTACTCGAAAAATCCCTTTAAATGTTAATTTTGATTCTTCACCCTTAGATTTACGACTCGAGAGAGGGTGAATGATTTTCGAGAGAAAATCGAAATTCTAGTGATAATACCCATTTTAGATTCGAACCAGAGATAGGGGTTTCTTAAGTGGGGTATTATCATTTGAATTTCAACTCTAAATTTAATTTCTAAGATTGACATAAATTCTAATTGATCGATCCTAACGGGTGATTAATTAAAAGGAGTGTAGATCTATTTTTCTAGAGTTGTGGGGTGTTGCTTTTAACTTTCTAAAAGATTACTATTGTAATTACACTTGCAACGAGAGTTGATTTGTAGTTTTGATATTAATTTGGGAGAATTCATATAATTAAATTAATTAATTAGAATAACTAAAATTTGTGGTGTAATCCCGTTCCTTGATTGTTCTCACAATTATTTACCTCACTTTATCTTTTATTTTAGTGTTAAACTTTATTTTTCATTTTAGTAACTTTCTAGTTAGTTATCATATCACATTAGTTTAGTTTAGTTTAAATCATTTCACCTCACCCTATTGTTTTAATATTTGAAAAAGCTAAAAAAAAGTAGAAAAGTGAAAAAGCATAAAAAGAAAATAAAAAGTGAATTACAATTGAATTTGTTCCATTTGCTTTACCCCCTAGAAAGTGGATTGACATCCTTACTTGCCTCAATACTTTAGATTGTTATATTTTGTAGGTACATAAGGTTTTGATTAGAAAGGCTTGTTCAACAACGACAAACATACATGCAAAAGCATTTCTATCAAATGGCACCGTTGCCGTTCTTGGGATGGTGAAGCTCGGAGCGGATTTCATATTGTAGTTCATTTATTTTTTTGCACTTTATTTTTTTTGTACCATTTTTATATTTTTAGAAGGCTTGTATTTAGGATTATTTTATCCTTGGCTTGTATTGCGGTGCTTAGAGACACCATTTGTTTTCCATTTAAATTTGTAATAAATTGAAGCCAAGCGTGATAGGGAAACCGGACAAGTTAGAGAGAGGGCATCCAAAGGCGAGGATTTAGAAGCCTCTTTACCTTGGGTCGGTAGGACTCCCGGGGATGACTGAGATTGGCGTATTCTCCCCCTGGTCGACTCAATATTTTCGGCACCCCACGGCGTAAAAACTGTGGGAGGTACATTTCTAAACACTCGCGCCTCTCCTGTTAGCGAGTCAATTCTTTTGTGTGCTTTGTGTGCTCTTACTTGATTTTATTCTCACATTTATTTTCGAATGGTGTGATGAATTAATTGACTAAGACCTACACCCGATCACTCACGAGAATGGATTTCATCACCCGACTCACTCGCTTATCATTGTGTGCTACCCTAACCATCACTAAATTTAAAATCAATCAACTAGGTAGCCCAATAGGAGAAAATTTTGCAAAGGCGATCACAAAGATATTTCCGTGATTTTTTATCGCCCACGGACTTAATTAAAATTTGACTACCCTTTCACTAAATTTATAGATAAAAATTGGCTATGTGCTAGTTAGGAAATTTCCTTGACTTGTGTGTGTCCAATTCTATTTTTTCGGTAGTCGATTTTAGTTAGTTCGTCAATTCAAAGAGTCCATATTTTTTTCCCCACCTTTTCTTCCAACAAAAAATCAAAAAAATAATTTTCTTTCTTTATTTTTCCAAAAATCCAAAAATATTTTCTTTCATTTTTATAAAAAAAATAAAAAGTCCAAAAATATTTTCTTTCTTTCCTTTTTAGAAAAAAAATCCAAAAATATTTTCTTTCCTTTTGAAAAAATTCCAAAAAATCAAAAAAATATTTTCTCTCCACATGGCCGAGGAACGTCCTTTACGGGACTACTTTGGTCTTTTTCCATTGACACGTGACACGTGTGAGAGTGATCCCGAGCAGTCTCTTTATGATATTCTTCATGATTTCACCTCTCTCACGAGTACCGTTGGTACTCTTGACCCATCCATGCACGCACCACCTATTCCATCACCCTCGGTGTCAAGTGTCGACGTGTCTCATCCTTTGTTGTGCACCCACTGTTATTATGCCGATCACATGTCCCATAAGTGTCCATACTTGTCATATCCATCGGAACCCACCATGGAACATGTGTATCCATATGACACTGTTCCGGAACCCACCTCGGCCTATTCTCCCTATATACCCAATCCCGAGTTGTGTGAGTACCCGGGCTATTCGTGGAGGCCTGATCACCCTTCCACGCAATACGTATCCCAACCCGATGTTGTGGATCCTCACACGTTCCAACAGTCGTCATGGCAACCTTGTGCACCCGTTCATGATCAGTCCCCTCACTACGCACCCCATGAGTATCAACCATTTGTCCGTCACGAAAGCGATTCTTTCGTGTATGATGAACTTAGCCCCACCCCACACACTTCATCTGAGTATTCTCCATATAGTCCCGATTATAGAGAGTTGTGTCCACCTCACCCACCACCACCACCCATCATTCCACCAACACCTTCATCCACATCCACTCTCGAAACCCTTTTGCAAAAGTTCATACTTAAGTAAGAGCAAGAAATTCAAACTCAAGCTCTCCAAAGGCTTGAACAACGTTTAAATGAATTGGAGCGTGAGCAAGAGTCGAATTACATTACCATGTCCCCACCCATCATTGCCACCGAGTGTGACGATGTTGTATCCTCTTGTGACACGGATTCTGAGTGTGACCAACCCTACCACCCCGAGAATCTCAAAGTTGAGACCATTCCATGGTCCGGGTCCCAAGTCGACAATTGTGTTGACTTACCATTCATTAGTGAGCCTGATCCAATCCCACCCTGTCCTTATGAACCCCACTTTGCGGTTCCCATTCACCTTTCCACTCCCGTAATATCCAAAACAGTGCCCGAGTCTATACCTATTGAGCTTCACCCTTGTGTTCCCGATGAACCAATTTATTCTAGGTTAGCTCCGGCTACGAGTTCTCACCATTTTCCCGAGATAGAATCCGTGATAGTTCCTAACTATCTGGATATAGATGATGTCCCACCATGCATGGCTCCCTTTGAGCCCGATATTTCTAGTGATTCCTCTATCTCCGATCTTGGTGCCTCGTCTTACCCACCCACCCCATTTACCGATGCTACTCTTATGGAGAAGTTGACAACTCCATCTTTAGAAACCACACTCCCTTGTGAGTATTTATTTACTCCTCCCAATGAGTGTGTGTCTCCCACGCTTGAGTTGGATCATCTTCCTCCACTATTTATCCCACCTGATCCACCGTTTATCCCACCCGAGCCACCCATTATCCTTTCCACCCCAACACTTGGTTTGGATCTTGATTTTGCACATTTCAAGTTTCCATCTACATTTTTAGATCCTCACCTAAAACCATCCTCCACCTTCCACGAGAGTTATGGTGATACTCTTCACTCCCGTGACACCGAGCTTGTTCCTCTATGTCCGCCACTCTCTTGTGGTGTTGATTTTTCTTCTCAACAGCTCTCTGGTGTGTCACGACGCGACCATTATCATCGCCCATTCATAGAACGGTCGTGTGATTTCTATGAGCCCCAGCCCATTCCACTTTCCCCACCATATTTCCTTCCTCACCAACTTGAGCACCACACTTATAGGGCCCTTGTTGCCCTCACCTTCCGACTCAATAATGCCCGTGACCGATACCTTTCCACCCTCACCTTAGCCCTTTTTCCCACCCGCCCTTGGTCCACCGATGCTTTGCATCGTGTGATGCACTTTGCCATACAAGTGCATTGACCCGTTTTAGCCTCTATCCAACAAGACTGACGCTTCAGTCTTGTTTGGGGGTGATTCTCGTCACCCATTCGTCTGTCGCCCTGTGCTTTCATAGATCTTATCTTTAGGGTGAGAATGGTTCGGTTTGGCTGAAGACATTAAACTTAGCGCTACCGGGAGGCAACCCACTTTTTCGGAGTATGAGTCTTATTCTGTTTGGGGGTGGTGTTTCACATCACCCAATGCTTTATCATGTTTATAGACTTGTACACATTTTTTTTTTCTCTTATCACTCATTCAGGTTTCATTTTCGCTTCATCTGTCCACTTCATTAGCGGTTCATTCTGGTAATTTCTTTCCACCTTATGCTCTCAATTTTAAAAATCATTTTACTTAACATCGAGGATGATGTTCCTTTTTGTTTGGGGGTGGGGAATTTTATCAAAATCGTACCTCTTTTGAAAAATTTTGATTTTTGAACCTGAATTTTTAAAATTTTCGTGCAGTTTCTTTCATCTCACTCATTGATGTGAATTTTCAATCATCCATCTTTCTAAGTCTAGGAATCAAGCTAGAGAATATTTTTTCTAATAGCTTATGTAATACGTAACAAGGCATTTTGCACCATGAATTTCTAGACTCAACAAAATTTGCGCATTTATCACGTCATTACGTTTAGAGTTGAGGAGTACTATAATTCTAAAGAGAACTTTAAGGATCACTAGTAGAGACTTTAGCCTGTGAGATTTGTGCCTTTCACCCTTTTAGAGTGTTTTACGCAATCTCCGAGTCACAAGTTGATTCAACTTCGTTTGGGTCCGCACTTTAAATTGTTGTACGATCTAATTATTCTTCATTTTTTGGATTGATCACTGAGAATGACATCACTTTTGAGTTGTAAGAAACACGTGTCTTGAAATTTGTCCCGAATACTAGATTTTCATCCATACACTTACCCCATCACCCATTACCTTCCCATCCATTCACTTCACCCATGTTCTTCCATATTCTCATATATTCCCCACATCATCCATATATCACTCCATTCATTATATCATCTATCATCATTTTCAAATAAAAGAGTGTAATTTCAAATGTAAATGTCGTCATTGTTGGTTTGAAAAATGAGAGAAAAACAAAAAAGAAAAGAAAAAGAAAAAAGAAAAAAAAATATAGCAAAAATAGCAAAAAGAAAAGAAAAATCGAAAAAAAAGAGAGAAAAGAAAAGAAAGAGAGTTTGTAGTTTGTAGTTAGTAGTTAGTAATAAATACATTTGTGCCTAAAGTATAGTGCACTCTTCTCGTTCATCCATCATATATCCATCATTTCACACATCAATCCCATTCTACATCACTATCCTACCTACCTCATCCCATCCATCCTACCTATCATACCCTTCTCATCCCATTTCATTCCCCCTCATCCATTTACATACATGTTCCCTTAGGTGTTCGGGCAAATGATAGTCAACGTGGTGAATAACTCGACGTTCTCACTATACTGATTAACATTCTTTCATGAGATCACTTTTCTTTCAAAGTGTTCGTTCTTTCTTATGTGTGTGTGAGACGTTTGAACTTGCTTACATTTACTCACCTCCTCACACACAAAAGTAATACACTTACCCAAATCTCGAGAGTTCGTTTATGAGAATTATATCTAGTGAGATTTGAAGTTGAAGCGTTGATTTCGACAAGGCAATCTAGGAATTACTCGTATGATTCTCGACCCATTTTGACTGATTCACACTACACATGTTGAGTTCCAGGAAGGATGTGCCTTTAGTATTTACTTAGCTTAAACCTTTTATGCACTTCTAGCTTGTATTTCTGAAATCATTTCTCATGTGATGGATTGCACGATTATTCTACATCTAATAAGAGATTGACTGCCCTTCAATAAATCTTTTCAAATAAGAATTTTGTGGGTATATTCCCTGCAAACCTTCACGAGACATAACTCGTCCTGTAGGGTAACCTATAGGTTTAAAGGCTTGTTGCACATGATAAGTGCAATCGCAAGTGCCCGCGAAAGTGGTACACTTTTGGTTTCTTATCTTTCTCTTTCTCTCTATCTTATTGCTCGAGGACTAGCAACGCTCTGTTTGGGGGTGGTGTGATAAGCACCCAAAACTGTACAATTTATACCCCGAATAGTTGTATTTTAGTTGCTAATTCTCGACAATATGGGTCTTATGAGCTTAATTGTTCAATATGCAGGCTTAATGTGTATTGCAGAGTTCAAACGCTTAAATCAAGACAATTGCGCATTTTATGGAGCTAATTACCAACCCCGTAACCTCACCCGAGCCTTAACCTAGCCTAAACCTACCCTAAACGCATGTGTGTGTTTAGTTTGCGTCTTTTTACATTTTTTAGATTTTTAGTTTGAGACATTTTTATTTTTAGAATTTATTTTAGATTTATTTAGTATTTTCTAGGTTTTGTTTTCTATTTTTCTATTTTATCTTTATTATTATATTTTGATTTTATTTTGATTTTTATTAGCTTTTAGTTTAGTTTTATTTTATTAGGATTAGTTTTAGGAGTTCATTTTATTATATTTTATATTTTTTTTAGGACTTTAGTTTTCATTTAATTTTATATTTTATATTTTTATTTCTTTTATTTTATTTTAGTTTTTTTTATATAGCTTAGGATTTTATTTTTTAGTTTTATTACTTTTATTTTTATTTTTATTTTTATTTTTTTATTTTTAGTTAGATTTTATATTTTATTTTAGTTTTATTTTTATTAATTTTATTTGTAGTGTTATTTTTAGGGGTTCAAATTAAATACACACACAAAAACACACCTTATACCCACAAACTTATCCTACACCCCCCCCCCACACACACCCTACACCCCCCACCATCTTCTTCAACCTTTCACCACTCTCTCTCCTCTCTCCTAAACCTCCATTACCACCATTCTTCCCTACATCTCTTTCTCTCTCCACAAACCCATCTCACCCATGCCAAACCCCTTAAACCCACATGCGTTAAAAGAACCCACTTGAAGCCATTTAAACCTATTTTTACCCAAATACCCCCCAACTAACCTCTTCTAACCAAACACCCAAAATACCCCTCAAACCAAATCTGAATTTATTCTCACCTCACACCCCCATGCACATGTGCTCTCACCTCTCCCACATGTTCACCATAGCCAATTCTCATTTTTACCCCTAGCTCCATGTCTTGTATAAAAAGAAGATGAAGACCCCAATTCAAGGGGAGCTTTTAGATAGGAAAATTCTAGAGAGAGAATTGTAGAGAAAATTATCCTTTGTAAATAGTTTTTCCTTTTTTTTTACTATTTTTAGATATTTGTGAGATTAAATATTGTAAGAGAGTTAATTGAGTGAATATTTCAATTTCAAATCATTTGGATGCTCGATTAAGTGGTGTATGCTTCAATTTGGAAGAGTAGAGTTCAACTTTCTCAAAGAGATTTGGTTTGCTTGTTCTATTCTCTTCTCTTTTATTTTAGTAGCCTTGATTATTAATTTGTCATGTTTCATATCATGTTAGGCTAAAACTCCTTTCAAGGGGTGGGGTAAAACCCTTATTTGATGTTATTTTATTTTTATTAGTTTAATTACTCGAAAAATCCCTTTGAATGTTAATTTTGATTCTTCACCCTTAGATTTACGCCTCGAGAGAGGGTAAATGATTTTCGAGAGTAAATCGAAATTCTAGTGATAATACCCATTTTAGATTCGAACCAGAGATAGGGGTTTCTTAAGTGGGGTATTATCATTTGAATTTCAACTCTAAATTTAATTTCTAAGATTGACATAAATTCTAATTGATCGATCCTAACGGGTGATTAATTAAAAGGAGTGTAGATCTATTTTTCTAGAGTTGTGGGGTGTTGCTTTTAACTTTCTAAAAGATTACTATTGTAATTACACTTGCAACGAGAGTTGATTTGTAGTTTTGATATTAATTTGGGAGAATTCATATAATTAAATTAATTAATTAGAATAACTAAAATTTGTGGTGTAATCCCATTCCTTGATTGTTCTCACAATTATTTACCTCATTTTATCTTTTATTTTAGTGTTAGACTTTATTTTTCATTTTAGTAACTTTCTAGTTAGTTATCATATCACATTAGTTTAGTTTAGTTTAAATCATTTCACCTCACCCTATTGTTTTAATATTTGAAAAAGCTAAAAAAAAGTAGAAAAGTGAAAAAGCATAAAAAGAAAATAAAAAGTGAATTACAATTGAATTTGTTCCATTTGCTTTACCCCCCTAGAAAGTGGATTGACATCCTTACTTGCCTCTATACTTTAGATTGTTATATTTTGTAGGTACATAAGGTTTTGATTAGAAAGACTTGTTCAACAACGACAAACATACACGCAAAAGCGTTTCTATCAAGTAACCTTTTGCTTTTCATTATCATTGTTGGCACTAGTTATTGTGTTCTCATGCCGCATAGACGTCCTTTGAAATTCTTCCGTGAAACTAGGGACTATAAACTCAACTTGCTCTTTAAGACTAAAAATGTCGCTATAGTGGTGTGTGAGAGCAAGTACATTTTGGTTTCAAGATATTCCATTGTTGGATTTCTTAAGGAAAAGTTCGATGCTTGTGAGTTCCTTACAACTAAGTACCGCCTAGTTCTATATATATATATATATATATAGATAGAGAGAGAG